>JAZHPH010000135.1:185193-294234 GCA_037356405.1 Nasonia oneida | reverse complement strand
GATAGAACAGCAGTCGTTCTTGACGCTTTTTCACTTGCTAATTCTAGATGCTGTTTAAACGTCAGCTTTTCGTCTATAGTAACGCCTAAATACTTGATAGTCGATTTAGAGGTTATCTCATGGTCGTCTATCGTTAGGGCGATCGTCTCCATTTTCTTCCTGCTAGATATCAAGATCGCCTCAGTCTTGTGTCCAGCGAGTTCAAGTCCCGCTTCGCTCAGCCACCTCTGGATGGAGGTTGTTGCTTCATTAGTAATTTCGGCGATGTCTTCTTTTTCCTTCCCTACTACACAAGAGCTATGTCGTCTGCGAATCCTACGACCATAGCCTCCCGTGGGAGTTGTAGTCTCAGCACTTCGTCATACATAATGTTCCACAGTGGCGGGCCCAGTACTGATCCCTGTGGAACACCTCCCGTGACCTTGTATGTTTCAGTGCCGCATTCCGTTTCGTACAGTAGGATTCTGTCCTTCAGATAGTCGGCCATCATCTTCCTGATGTAGGTGGGCACCTTTAGCTTTTCAAGCGCTTCATGGATGGCGTTTTTGACATCCAAAGTAATGACTGCACAGTACTTCTTTGTTCCGCCCTTCCACCGTTTTCCACTGATGGCTGATCGGGCTGTGTTTAGGCCGATCGCGTCCAGAGTAGATTGGCACTTCCGAAAACCATACTGTTGTTCGGCAAGCCCCCTGGTCTCTTCAATTATACACTCCATCCTGTTGCTGATCATGCGCTCCAATATTTTCCCTTGTGTGTCCATCATACATAATGGTCTGTACGGTGTCTCCCCTCCGGGTGATTTGTTACCCTTAGGTAACAACACGAGTCGCTGCTTTTTCCAGTTTGTCGAGAATATCCCTTCTTTGAGGCATGCATTGTAGAGGCCAACAAATTCTTCAGGTTTAGTATCGATGGCATGCTTCAGCGCTACATTTGGTATGCCGTCAGGGCCTGGAGCCTTCTTGTTTCCTACCCTCTTGCATGCTGCGAGTAGTTCCTCAACTGTGATTGGAGGTATATATTCTTCCCGCACTTCCTCTGCTATAACATAAGGTGCGTCCAGCTGACTTGGGAAAAGTGCTGTTACTACCCTCTTTAGCGCCTCTGGACACTTTAGTGTGGGTATACAGCTTCCTTTGAGTGTCCTCATAACTGTCTTGTAGGGCCTGCCCCATGGATCCTTACTGACCTTTTCTAGCAGCTCCTTATGACATCTCTGCTTGCTTTCGCTGATGCACTTGGCTTCTTTCATTCTTCTGATGTATTCTTCTACAGCTTCTCTTCCAATACCGGTTCGGTAAAACTGTTTCTTTGCCCGTTGCAAGGCCGTCGTGTTCGATGGCAGGCGGAACGCGCTGATCTGATCTTCTCGTCCCACCAATATACTGGTGCCCATCTTTGATTGGGCACTTTTCTTGGCATAACTGCGTCACAGGCTCGGGTGAGCCATTTTGTCATTTGTTCAGCCTTGTGATCTGCTAATCCCGTCAATTGGATATTTCCTAACATCATCAGAAATAGTTCCTTGTCATACTCCTTGGCTTTCCATTCCGTTCTCGTACTTCTGGGGTTAGTACAGGGTACCTTGTTTGGAGTGCCCAGCTCCATTATTATGGCGTGGTGGTCACTGTTAGTGTAGTGATCGCTTACGGTCCATCTACTCACCTCTCTTACCAAACATCTACTGACAAATGTTAAGTCAATCACTGATTCCGCGTCCCCCTTTTTATAGGTGGGTACGTTGCCTTCGTTAACCAGCACCAAGTCCAGAAGTGTGAATGCCTCTAGTAGGGCCTGTCTTCTTCTGTTGGTTTTTTGGCTGCCCCATTCAACCGCCCATGAGTTAAAATCCCCAGCTATAATAGCTGGTTTTTTAGCCCTGACATCACGTACTAGCCGATCTAGAAACTGCTGAAACTGGTCTATTGGCGTACTAGGTGGGACATAGCAGCTGTATACCTGTACGCCCTCAATCTTTGCGATGGCAAAACATGCTTCTTTGTTTTTCATCCTACTTTGTAAAGTAAGGTCTCTGCACGCCCAAATAGCCGCTTTACCAGAACTATCAGATTCCCACACTGGCTCCTCTAGATCTCTGTACTGCTCACTGATTATAGCGACATCAATCTTCTGCTCACGGACGTACTGACAGAGAAGGTCCTGGACTGTCACACAGTGGTTCAGGTTTAACTGTACTATCCTTATCTTCTTTGCTTTGTGGCTTTTACTGCCGTTTGATAAGCTGGGCAATCATAGCTACCTGCGGCATGGTCATTTTTCTCTACGTCGTCCTTTCCTCTGCAGAGAATTCAGCTGGGCTGGTTTGTGCAGCTGCATGTGTGTGTGTATGTGCCTTTTTAAAATTAACAGTACTCCAACAATGTGTTTACATTTTTTACTGTTTCAAAATATTTCTCAGTTTGTGGATTTTGTTTAATTTCACAATATCCACATAATAATATGTGATTAGAATTAACATTTCTGCTTTCTTCTTCAAAAGGTCTCGTACCCCCATTAATATAGGATATTAATTAAAAAATTTCAACTATTGAAACCATGTTACGCTACATAATATTTTAGTTCTTAACTTCTATTTCTTTAATCTAGTAAAATTATGTTCAAACTTGCCTCCAAAGATCACATTATATAGTATAACTTTCAGTGCCGATGACAGCACCCTCTTGCGGCGCCTTAATTTGCGAATTTGAGGATACCGAATTATGATTACAACGTTATCTATCTTGTATGATTCTAACACTCAATCGAAGTAGTTTTATTAACATGATACCAACATCTATATTATATCGCGTTTTCTCTAAATTAATTCGTTTCATTATCAGATCTCGATGTACGGAACATTTGAAAAGTTATGACCGTTATCATGGCCGACATTTCGCAATTTCTCATTTCTCGTTTATAGTAATGTAATAAATGTCTTGACGTCAAATTTAGTTCTTTTTTCTGATGTTTAGTCCATTTCCTGGTGAAAACAATCACATGATTTATCACGTAACTATTTAGCGTGATTTCTCACGTAAGAAATCACATTAAAAATTACGTCAGAAATCACTTATAAAATTAAAGTATTTGTTCTAATTAAAATAAATTATTTTGTTTTTACTAAATAATTATGAAAAATATATTTGTTAATGCTAATCAAACAAATTTGACTACAAAAAATTTTAAAAATCTTTACCTCAATCGAGGATTGAACCCTGATCCCCAACTTTACAATCCATTATCTTACTCGCTTAATAATAACTAGTGCGATTTACCTCACTAAAATTTTAGTAAACAAATAGAAAAATATGATGTCTCATTATTATCTAGAAAGCAACATAAAATTTTTATATCTTCAAAAAAGTTATCTATGCATATAGTTATTTATTACTGGCGAGAACATTGACGTGATTTTGATATGTATTAAAATTTTATAGTTTCTACATCAATTCATCACTGTTGATGTGACATTTGTTTAAAAAAGAGCTGAAAAAAATCATGCTGCAAATCACTTAAACCAATAAATTACTGTACGAATACCTTACGAAAATGAAAATAAAAAAAAATTATTTATGTTGTACGACAACTTATGATACATTTATGATACTACGGATGTACTTATTTTAAAAGGAATTGGAAATTATTCTAATTCTAAAGTTCAATTAAATGATAACTTGAATTCAACACCATTTTGAAATTTTACTCGATTTTTGATATGCAATCTGCAGTTAATTTTAAATTGTCTAATATTCAACCTATTGATAGACCTGAAGAATATATTCAAATACTTTTTTCTGATTCAAGTACAAACAGACACTGGATTTGTTTGTAGTACAAAGATAATGTAATACGAATTTTTGATAGCATTGACAAAAAGTGTCTAGATGATGTTCATAAAATTTGTATTGATAGGCTGTCTCCAAATAAAGATAATTTACGCATATCTTTTGAACAAGTATAGTAGTGTCAGACTAATTATTATGATTGCGGTGTTTCTGCTATAGCATTTGCAGTTGCTATTGTATTTAATATTTGCCCATGCAATGTTCAATTTAATATAAGTAAAATGCGAGAGCATTTGATTAGAATGTATCATACATTAAATTTATCATTTTTTCAAATATCAAAAGATTATAAAAATAAAATTTATTTTGAAACAATTGCTCAAATTTCAATCATAAGAAACGTTACAGACTCAATGAAATTTGCTGAATTTAAATTATATTTTGATATAATTGATATTATATTATTAATTATAAACAGCAATCATTAACTCTTTTAGAAGCCAGTACAAAGAAAAAGTAAATGCTAAAAATCAATTAAAAAATAATATAGATAATAAAATAATAAGTTTAGCTGATAAAACAACTAATAATTGTAATCATTATGTCGAAAGAATCATACTGATGGATGTGGATAACAAATTCAATTGTCACATTAACGTTGAAGTGTATTTAACTGTATACTGTGTTAAATATTTATTTAAATGTACATTTTTAAAATGAATTATATTGATGTCATTTTTAGTATTAGAATTAATACTAAAATATTTAGAATTGTGCATAATTTTGAATATTTTTATATTTCAACACTAAAATATGTATATATATATATATATATATATATGTCAGTGTGTGTGCGTGTATGTCTGTATATATGTGGCGGTCCCCTCCTACCACCACATGCGGCCCGAAGCGCCGCCTAGCGGAGCACCACAACGTGGCGAGCGCGAAGGGAGCTTAGAAGCTTAGTCACTTTCGTGAATCAGTTACGGCCTGGCCGCCGGGTCGAACAGACCTATGCATCTTGTACATAAATAACTATAATATAGTCACAATCAGCTCTCAGCATTGTCTTTATTCTTTGTCGTTCGCCTTTCAACCAACTCAACTCTCTAAATATATATAGTGTCACGTACGCACTCTAGCGTGAATACGTGTAGCGCAGAATGGCAACAACGAAAGGGCATCGCGAGCTTGGACGAACCGAGCGGATGACACCTTACACCCGCCTTATCACTGCATGCCGATGTGTAGGGGCAGGCTTAATTAGCCGTAGGCGACCAGCTCGCAGCTCAGTTCTACGGGAATCACACTATCAAACACATCTCTCTCACTATCCTTTAATAAAGACCATTCAAAACATTCAGTGAAGTCTTTCTTACACATTTCATCAAGTTCCTAGGCCCATCCTATGAACGCTACGACCATCTTAATTCCCGACTATCCCACGTAACAATAGATATATATTTATTTATGTACGTATAAGAAAGGTTTCAAATTCATTTACAGTTTATGAATAATACTTTTTAAACTTTGTAAAATTTTTATTAACTATTTGTTAATTTATTTCCAATTATTCCCTTAAGAGTACTTCAGCAAATATACATCATTGCCAGTTATTTTCGGTCACTTTCGTGACATTTTTTTTTTTTCGATTACTTCCGGTCAACTTTCAGTCAACTTCCAGTTAACTTACGATTCACCCCGGTTTATTATTACACATGAATACATTATAGCCGGAGACTATCAGACACATTTTAATATAATAGAGGAAGAGAATGACTTGAAATTTGTGAATAATTTTATGAATGATTTTTGGCATGATTTTTCACCTGAAAAATCACGCTATGTAGTTACGTAATTCATTCAACGTAAGAATTCAAGCAATCTATCGCGTAATTGATTGTGTGATAAATCACGTGATTTTTCCTGTCAAGGTTGGTAAATAAAATGCAATCCTTTTGGTATTATATTTAATACATCACATCGCATAAATTTAAATCATAAGTATTTTGTTTTAATGTTGAAATATTTTTTTGTTTTTCTTTCATATTTCTATTATCATAAATTTGTGGAATATATATATTTAAAACTTCAAGCAATGCTTAAATAGAACGAGCGAGCGTTAGCGAGCGAGTTTTTAGCTACTTTAATATTATTTTCCCTATTTTAGTCGCTACATCTTTGTGAATCGTACACATTTTGCTTCTTCTCTTTGTACATCCACGTTGCATTTATTCACCATGTCGTTGTAATCCCGCCTTAGTCCTCTAGTTCTAATGTTTGCGCAGACAGGTCTGCTAGAATATCTTATTCATGACGCATAAATTAATATTCTTATTCCCTATTTTAGACGCTACATCTTAGTCAATTGAACCTATAACGCTTCTACTCTTTGTACATCCAAGTTGCATTTATTCACCATGTCATTGTAATCCCGCCTTAATCCTCTATTTCTTATGCTTGTGCAGACAGGTCTGCTGGAATATCTTATTGATGACACATAATTTAATATTCTTATCCCACCGCTACCAAATCTTTGGCACGTAACTTCATTTAACCTAATGTATTACTTTAATAGGAAAATCTTGTTCACCAGAAAATGTTACGAGTGAAGAGTGCAACAAAAAAGTCACGGACTCCGGGCTTGAACCGAGATCCTCTGGCTTGCAAGGCATACGTTCTGTCGTTGCGCCACGGCCGCTGCCGGATTGTACTGTTCTTTTTATAGTAATTAGAAAGCCGTGACTTGCATACACATGTGACAGTAGAACACTTTCTGTTTACTAGGAAGATGTTGCAATGATATTTATCTATGCGTACCTGTTGATAGTACCATAATTATATAGACTTTACCGCGTTTTCATAGAATATTGCTTTTATCCTGTGATTTACGATACACTTATACCTCTATATTTTTTTAAACGTACTGGGAGAACTTAAACTAAGAAAGATTAAGATCGATTAATTAACATGACATATTTCAATGTCCCTCTTTAGAGACAGAAAGTCCAAAAACTATAATGAAAAAGAAACCGCTACCAAATCTTTGGCACGTAGCTTCATTTAACCTAATGTATTACTTTAATACGAAAATCGTGTTTACCTATCTTGTTTTTCAATTAATAAAAAAAGAAACAGAGAAAACGAGTCTAGGTAGATTAAAATCTATTTTACAGACGCTGAGATAGAAGTGATGCAGTTTTCAGTTAAACAGGGTATACAGGGTTAGAAAAAAATTTTTGAACCTGAATATCTTCAAAACTAACTGGTTTTATAAATAGCTCAAAGAAAGGTGGGATTAAGGTGCTGTATAATGCTAAATACAAAATTTGAACACGATTATTTCCTTTTTTCTTCAGTTATCGCGTGCCATAGAAAACGACTTTTTTTAGTTTTTTAGAAATTGCTTCTTAGATGTGCATATAACGATGACATAACCGTTAAATCACATATTTAGAAATATTTAATAATTATTTACAATAATAAATATAATCATTGTAAATGAGATTTTTCTGTAATGTCGTCATAATCCCGTCTTGAACTGACAATTGAAGGATACGTATCTGTCTGCAGAAAAAGCAAAATGCCTGAATAGGTAAATAATAACATTTCATCTATGAGTAATTTTTAGAAAAATGAAAAAAATATTCGTAAAATGTCGAATTTTATAAATTGAACTATAATCTGCAGACGTAAAGTTTTTTCTTATCCAACATTTTCCGAAAACTAAAAAGACGATCGTAATAATGAATTACAGCCTGTAGAATTCAAAATTAAGACAACAGCGTCGTCGAAACTGTGTGTTATTGTTAGGATAGGACTAATTCCACCAACTAACAATAAAATATTATTAAAACGTGGGCGCTTAGCTACTCTCCCATACGGGGGAGATCAGTGAGAACACTAATTTGTCGAGGCAGAACTGTTTGATTTAAGCGAAATGTCAAAGTTCAGAAATATTGAATTAAATGGTACTTACTTTGTTCTGTGGACTTCTGGAAATTTGAGAAATAATTTAACCCGAAAGGATGCTCAGAAAACTGGGATGACTGCTCGGAAAAGATTGCGGTGTTTAGATCTCCTTTTTGGCAAGATGTTCTAGCAAAACGGATGATGGCTCAAAATTGGTTATATTCTAAATGACTTATTTTCCAAAACTCAACACATGGATTGCAGTGATGTTTATTATCAACTTATCAAAACACAAATTAAATCAGACACTCAAATGAAACAAAACTTATTGAATTTCTCAAAGGCAAATTACTCAAAATCTAAACTCTTAAAATTAGCGTCCTTTCTCTAGGAGCGCACACCATGGAATGTCGTTTCGGGGGAGGTGATGCTTGAGAGAGAGTCGAAGCTTTCTCCCGCGCGGGGTACTTACTTCTCCTCTCTTCTTACTTCAGCCTGGCCGCGCTCTTTGTCTTACTCATTAGGCCTTATGGGCCTAATACTATGGTCAACGGCTAAACTGCAGCGTCGGCTGTGCACGCGCGCTTCAGCCGAGGGAGGAGAAGTTTGTTTTGGTTTCGGGTACATTCCTTCGAGGCTTAGTTAAGCGTCAAAGTTTCTGGATCTTCTTTTTACTGGTTCTGTGTAATTCTTATATAATGTTTCTAAATAATTTATCCAGGAACTTCGTCACTTAACAGTTATTATAATAATCTCTTGCATGAGTCTATAGAATTTAAATAAAATAACACGTCTTTGATTTTTTCATAATAATAAAATTACAGTTATAGAGTAATGACAGTCTCTTGATATTTCAAAATTTATTCATAGGTATTGCCTTTTTAAATTATCTTTTTATAATTGGAAATCAGAAAATGGCAAATTTTCACCAAGGGATCACACCCTTTCAGCCCGATTATTATATCAATTGGCATCCCTAGAAGGAACGTAGAATTTTTTGATATGCTGTCTTAGGAATGTTTTTATGGAGAAAACGTTATTTTGATTTTAACAACGCTTAATTTTTTTCCATCTCATCCTATTGTGCGGTGAAATAACTACACCACTTCCACATCTGCTAAACTACTAAACTTCATTAACCCAGCAACATAACATAATCTAGTTTATATCCAGAAAAAAATCTCTCAGCTTAATCATAAGGAGAACAGTAAACCGTTACATAATTATTATTGCATCAAAGTGAGCATCGGCCTGCTGTATCAGTTTGTAATAAAAATACTGTTGTTAAGAATTGTTTAAACTTTTAAGAGTCAATCGAGGATTCAATATTTATATATAAAAGAAAGGCTTCAACATCATTTACAGTTTATGAATAATACTTTTCGAAATTTTTATTAATTATTTATTGATCAATTTCCGATTTACTCCTTAGGAGTAGTTAAGCAAATATACATAATTCTGGTAACTTTTTGTTCATTCTCAGTATATTACCGATTCATTGCTGGTTATTTTCGGTCACTTCCAGGTCATTTTGTATTTTTTCCTATTACTTCCGGTTGACTTACGGTTGACTTACGGTTTACTTCCGGTTTACTTCTGGTTCACTTCCAGTTCACTTCTGGTTGATTTTCGGTCTACTTTTGGTCAACTTCTGGTAGTTTTGGAGGCAAAGTGAACTTATAGCTGGAGACTACCAGACACATTTTAATATAATTAGGGATTTTTTTGTAGTTTTTAAACATAAATAAATCCTCACTTATGCAATCATTTATTTACTATTTCATTTTATTTTTTTTATTTATTACACTTAATTATGTAACTACCAATGCTAATAGTGTACACAAGATTAAAAAATTAAAATCGCATTCCTTGAAATTTATATGCATGGATGAAATAACGATTTCTATTGTGCTCTGAATTAGTTGGTATCTCCTGCATTTTGACATAAACATCATAGTCAGCATTAAGCTGCAAGTCTTCTCTTTGTGGAATCCGCATATTTACCAAGCAATTTGGACTGCTTTCATTGTCTACACTGAAAAAATATAATATAATTTAATGGATCCGATTGTATTATTGTTTTCCATTCTTCTAATAAAATTTCTTCTATTAATTGCTAAATCCATAAGAATATGTCGTTTATATCTACATCTTCTACACTATATTAAAATATTATATTTGGTCGATTTTGTAAAAACCCTCCAAAACTCGTAAAAATAAAATTAAAACTACTTTACCGTAGAAATGTTTTTTAAACTTATATTATTTAGGTTACCGAAAAAAAAAATAAACGTATCAAATTTCAATTGCTTTTTAGCAGTAAAAGAACTTTAAAAATGTCCGTTTTTTGCATTTATTTACACCTGGTGCTTACTCATGTAGACGATGTCTTGCCAACCTAGAGGTCACCCTGACACCTGGATATCGTTTACAGGGAGGTAGAATTTCTTTTTTAGTAGATTCGATGTACATCTGGTGCTCATTTTTGTAGACAATAATTCATCAACTTAAGGGTCATTCTACCGATTGGATATTGTATACGAAGAGTTTTGCCTTGTTTCGATATATTATTGTAATAAAGCTTATTACTTTGGTATTTTATTTTCATTAATGTATATATTATTTTTTTTTTGAAAAATATTATTTACTCTTTGCGTTTAACAGAGTTGAGACTATCATCTTTACATTTTATATTGAGTAGTATTTTGTCAAATCTAATGAGTATTTTTTTTTTGTTTAAAGCACGAGGATAAAAGCTATATGTAAAAATTATAACTTTGATATTTTCACAATTTATTGATTTAAAACATACAAAATTGCCATCTTTGATTAGAAAAAGATTATCCCATTTTCTTCCCAAAAATTGATAAAGCGGGCTCTTTATATTTATATATGGGTGATTCTCTGTCAAGTCAAAATTAATATTTGTATTATGGCCCAAACTGCATATATTTGTTCTATACGATACCCTTGAACCTCAAAAAAATTTCTGCGCGATCCCTTTACTTGGCTTCGAGTTATAGCTGGTCAAAGTTGGGGTTTCAAGAAATTTTTGCATTTATGCCTGTTTTTATGATTTTTAGCTAATAATCGATGCATTTTTAACTAAAACTACCTTTATACTTTTTTTGTAAAATTTTCTGAATGTTTGAATAAAAATACTCTTAAGTTAAATGTTGCAAAAGATATAATACTTCCGTAGGAATATTTGTAACAATGAAATCAAGTTCTAGGATTTTTCAAATAAGATAGCCTAAACAAATGTAAAGAACTTTAATTATCCACTGACTTATGACAAATAATTATGATTAAGTGTATGATTTATGTTCTAATATTTTGCGAAAAATGTCCAACAAATTAATAATTTTCGATAATTTTAATAAACAACAAATAATGAAATAACAAAATTTTCCAGGCATTAGCCTCCATTTTCCGTGCTACTATTCAGATGGTTGCACCTGTAAGACCACTTATTTTTATCAAGTTTCAAATATTTAGAACCTTTAGATACTACAAAAATATGTCATTTTCATACAATCAAAATATTCAGAAAATGGCGTCATAAAATAACGTTCTTTTTGGTTTCAATTTTTGTCACGTCTAATCACGTCATTTAATGACGTCAGTTTATAACGTAATTTAATGACGTCATTTTTTTAACAGGTTTAAATGTACAGGGTGGCCGATGACGAGGTCTAGGTAGTTTGCATCGTGGTTTTTGGTTTCTAGGTGTACAAATCATTTGATAGCGGTATCTAGATGTACGGGGTGGCTGATGTTAAGGTTTAGGTGGGTCGCTCCGTAGTTTTCGGTGTATAGGAAAAAAAAATCATACGAGGACAGCGTCTAGGTATACAGGGTAGCCGATGAAAAAAGTAGAAGGTTAGGCGAGTTTGATGACAATTGATTATTTACAAAAATTCTTGTATTTGTCAAAATTAATTGTGACTTGTAGCAACTAAATTATATATAAAAAAACTGAGATCAATTAAACATAGTCAAGTTTATTATATGTAATTATAATGGAGATGAAGCAAAAAATTCTTATGTGTTCATCCAAGGGCTTATTTTACTTAAAGTTTAAGTTGTACAATGATCAATTATAGCAACAACTCTCAAGATACCACGTAACTTGCCATGCCCATTCATTTTGTTTATTGGCGAACAACTAAAATTTCCGTTTTTTCTCTATTAGAACGTAATATTTAATTAATCAATATTTTGCACATACATTACATTATATGGTACCTTTAAAGAGTTTTCGAGTATGTAAAAGTAAATTTAAAAAATTTTTTTAAAATTAATTCTTTCTACATATTTTTTATTTAATTTAATAAATAAATTCAATTTTCATAATTTATATGTAATTTTTATTTTGTTTAGACACAAAGAAAAAATGTTACTTCATAGTACATACTTTTTTCAAACTATACTTGCAAATCAATGTCATGTTATCTACATTGATTATATATCATTGTATCAGAATAAGTATTTTATAAAGTTTATGTACACAAATAAGTTACTAATCGACAACATCATAAGTAAAATGAACAAGCATAGCAAGTTATGTAGTAATTATCTTATGAGTTGTTTCTAATTGATCATTAAGTAACTAAAACTTTAAGTTAAATAAGCCCTTTGATAAACAAAACAAATTTTTGGTTTATCTTCATTATGATTACATATAATAAACTTCACTCTGTTTAATCGATCTTAGTTCTATTTTATCTGTAATTTAGTTGCTAAAAGTCACAATTAATTTTGACAAATAAAAAATTGTTGTAATCAATGAATTGTCATCAAACTCGCCTAACCTTTTACTTTTTCAAAAGTTAATTTTTTTAGAGATATATAATGATATCAAATTACTCATTTTTTAATTGAAAAGGCAAACTTTTAATAAATAAAATAAATGTTATCCCGTGGTAAAATTAAATGACTTAAAAGATGAAATATTTTTAGATAAACACATTTAATAAAAAAAATTAGCTTTATACAGTAAATTGCGATATCAACAAATGAGTGTACAAAAAATTGCTATAAACAAAAAAAGGCGTAAAAAATGATCAAAAGGTAAACCAAAAATAATAAAAGAGTAAATTTGAAAAACATATTAGATCATAATAAGAAAAGTGCAGTAGAAAAAGCTGATATTAATAAAAAACGAAGAGAAAAAAAGAGACTTGAGAAAAAATTACATTCGCATGATACAAATAATGTTTTGCTTCCTCCTAGAGGAAGCTTTGTAATAGTAAAATTTTGAGTATCGTCTAGAAAATACTACTTGGTCTGTTAGAAGTTCAAATCAAGTGTTTTTAGAAAATGTCCGTATAGATGTGTGTTTTTTCTTTTTTTTTTTGTGGCGTAGGCAATGAAAGCTCTGCACGAGTAGCCCTCCGACACTGGATCCCTACAGGTACTATCGTTGAACAATACTTCCGTAGGGCCCGTTAACTAGTCTTTTTTGGTTTCTCCTTTAAAGTTTGACATTTCCGTACATCCCCCATGCACCGAGGTTATTAAGGGTTCAGGATAAAACTCGTCTTCTTCATTCTGCATCGTCCTGCCGTCTTCGTCCTTTTGCATCGTTCAGCCGTCTGTTTCCTGCCGCATGGTCCAGTCGTCTACTTCGAGCAGCATTGACCGGCCATCCTCTGGACAGACTCAACCCCGATACCTACGTTCCTCAGCATCGATCTAAGAAGCACTAAGAGGTACTCAACCCAAGCTCGTACATTCTTCTGCATCGGGCAGGAAAGTAAGAGCTCAACTCTGTGACCTACGTTCCTCTGCATCAGTCCGAGGAGCGTTTTGTATCTATTACCTAGTCACCTTCGTCTAGCAACAGTTTTACTCAGCTGTTTCGCCATGTTCTGCCCTTCTATTCTCTTCGTCATTTCTAACCTTCTTGATACTCCTTGATAGTCCTTACGTAGTTGTTTATTGCACACTAGCCATCTTTCGACACTAGCATAGCTGTCATCATTGACTCAGGGGTCACCCTAGCCTGAAGGTATTGCTCGAATCCCTCTCGTTCCATTATGTATCGCGAACAGTTGCAGAAAAGATGTTCCGCATCTTCGTTTGCTTCCAAACATACTGAGCAATTTAGATTATCCTCTATCTTGAAGCGGTGTAGGTAAGCTCGAAAGCACCTATGTCCGCTCAAAAACTGTGTAAGGTAGTAATTAACACTTCCCCGTGTCGTTCAATAGACCAGCCAACAATACATGGTATGAGTCGGTGCGTCCATCGCCTATTTCCACTGGAGTCTCATCGTCTTTGCCACTCAGCCAGGGTTTGTTCCTTTGCGAATTTCCAAACTTCCTTTTTAGTATTGTTACCACGCCGGTTTTCTTTGTATATATTCTTTCGTTCTGTTGCTAGGAGGTCAATAGGCGGCATACTTGAAATATCGCACACTGCATCTTCTGTTACTGTTCGGTAGGCAGAAGCGACCCGCAATGCACTTCTCCAATAAACTGTTGACGATTTTCGTGCATAGCCCATACTGTAGCACTGTATAACATAATCGATGTAGTTACACTGGCTAGGAGTAACCTTCAGCCCTGCGTTGGCCCACCTACATTTGGCATTAGTCGCGATAGTAAAGCACCGACTTTTATTATTTATTTATTATATATATTATTTATTATATAGTTATTATCTCTATTTTCTTTCTACTGGTTATAAGAATAGCCTCCATTTTATGGCTAGCAAGCTCAAGTTGAGTCTGCTTTAGCCAATCGCAGATTATACTTACTGCCTCGTTAGCGATTTCCGTCACCTCTTCCTTTTGCTTTGCTACTAGCTCTACTGCAATGTCTTCTGCAAACCCTACAACTGTTGTACCTTCGGGTAGCTCTAGCCTACAAAAGTGTTCTGTCTTTTAGGTAGTTAGACATAATCTATCTTATATATGCAGGTATCTCTTTTTTCCGTAGTGCCTCCTGTATCTTGCCCCAGTTGGTTAAGTTAAACGCATTTTTAACATCTAGTGTGATAATAGCACAGTACTTCTTGGATCCTCCTTTCCATCTTTGTCCTTCTGTTGCAGTTCTAGCGGTGTCAACTACTAAGCTTATGGCATCAAGAGCAGAGCGTTTTTTCCTGAGGCCGTATTGATATTTCGCAAATCCGCCTGATTTTTCAATGACTTGGTCCATTCTGACACCGATTATGCTCTCTAAGATCTAGCCCGGGGTGTCCAGCATGCAGAGTGGTCTGTATGAGGAAGCTACTCCAGGTGGCTTATCTCCTTTTGGTAGTCGCACCAGGCGTTGCTTCTTCCAGTTCTTAGGAAACGTCTCTTCTTCAAGACATGAGTTCTACAAGTCCACAAAGACATCGGGGCGTGCCTGTATAGCTTGTTTCAATGCAATATTGGGTATGCCATCCAAGCCTGGAGCCTTGTTGTTCCCAATTCTTTTGCATGCAGCCAGTAATTCCTCTGTTGTGATTGCTGGAATGGTTTCGTCATACGCCTCTGCTTCAGGAATAGTTATTACTTCCAGTTGAAGGGGAAACAATGTGGTCGCAATACGATCCAGCAATTTCGGGCTTTTAGGAGGGGGGATATAACCTCCCTTTATCTTCTTGTAGCTCTTTCAGGCACCGTCGTTTATCCTCTCGGATTTTCCTCTTGAGTATCCGTTTAGCATTCTTCATTTTTTAATTTAGGGCGTCTACTATTTCTTTACCACGACCAGTCTTGTAGTATTTCTTCCTAGCCTGCTGTTCCCGTCTTCTGGTTCGATGACACTCTTTGCGGGCCACGTCTGTTTTATTTCTATATTTATATTTATTTCTTTATCCCACCAGTATACTTGCAGTCGTTTATTGTTGGGAGTTCTCCTTGGCATTGTTGCGTCGCAGGCTCGGGTAATATTCTCCATTACCTGCTCTACCTATCATTCGCAGATCCAGGCAGCTGTATTTCTTCTAGAGCCAGCAGGAATGTCTCCTTATCATAATCCTTCGTTTTCTAGCCGACTCTTTTTGTCGTTGCCTATTAATGATCGCTCACCATCCACGATCTAACTGAGCCAATCAGAAAGCTGCTGTATGTGTATGTGTGTGTATGTGTATACCGTAATATTTCTGGAACCACTCCGTCAATATCAATAAAATTTGACATGCATATCTATTTTTTGATTCCAAATTTGGGAAAAACAGTCATTTTTTATTTACTCAACTTTTTTTTATGGCCATTTTTGATTTTTTAAAAACACTATTTTGCGTTTTTCTTAATCATCTCATTGTTACAAACAATTCAGCTAAAATGCCTTTGAAAGAGAATAAAATAACCTACTTAATTATAGTCTCTCGAACTAATTTTTGAGACTTGTGGATCTTGATGGACTAGTTGGCAATAAACAAAACTATCGACAGTTAATGTGAACTGATAACCGTAAAAAAGGCATTGACCTTTATTGAATATAGTGTGTATTTACAAGTGTTCAAATCTAAGGAAAAGAAGTGAAAGTTAAACTATTAAAGTACCGACGCGTGAACAAACGATGTTGTTTACGGACGACACTGTGAGGCAAGTACGAGCGCTCACAGTGATTCGGCAATACGTACTGACTATACAATCTGCGAGAGCGGCAGAAGACCGCTCGCGCAACAGGTGGAGAGAGAGAGAGAGTAGGAGCGAGCGAGCGCGCGATGCCATGGCAACCCCCTAATCGATGCCGTGTGAGCAGGCAAATACATTCGAATTCGCGACAACGGCTCTGTTCAGTTCGTTTTATTCGTTCAAGTAGTGTAATGAATGTAATGAAGTACTGAAATGCATGCGTTCGCTGATGAGGCCAAGCGGATCGTTCGAGCTTTGACAAATTTGAAACTTCCAGTTGATCATTGGGATATTTGGTTTGTTTTCTTGTTGTCCGATCGCCTGGATCCGGAGTCTCGGAAGCTGTGGGAGGCTGAGCTGAGTGAGAAGGACCAGGAGTACGTGCCGGAGGCGGACGAGTCGGAGCGTGATATCAACAGCACTCTTCCTAAGTTTTCATATTTGCTTAAGTTCCTTGAAAGAAGAGCTCAAGCTCTTAAGATGTACCCTTCGGAGCGCAAGGCGGAGAAGAGACCAGCTTCTACGCCAACATCAGGACCTCAGCCTCGGAAGGTTTTCCACGCTAGATCCTCTCGTTTGTCTGGAAATTCTAATTGCGCCCTTTGTAACGGCACGCATCCTCTCTCGAAATGCTTCAAGCTGAAAGTCAAGAATCCACACGAGCGGTTGGCAACGGTCAAGCAGTTGCAGCGTTGCTTTAATTGCCTCGGATCTCACAGAGCCAACGCTTGTAATTCTTCGGGACGTTGTTCTACTTGTCAGGGTAAACATCACACCCTCTTGCATCTTAAATTCCAGGGAAACTCGCAAGCTGGGCACCAGAACACCGATAATTCTCAGGCGGGCGGCTCTTTGCATGCATGCAGGCGTCACGTTTCCGAAGCGGAGAATCGTTCTGGCTACAGCAAAGGTGCAGATTATAGGTCCAAGAGGAGACAGCACCTTTGTACGAGCACTCTTGGATCAAGGGTCGGAGGCTTCGTTCGTTTCGGAGTCGATTGTCCAGCTGTTAGGGCTCCGAAAGGAGCACACTTGCGTACCATTGACAGGGCTTGGCGCTAGTGCAGCGGGCACTGCGCGCTCGAGAATTCAGCTTGTTCTAAAATCCAGGGTCGACACAAGCTTCCAGATTACGACAGAGGCTCATTCTTCCTCGTCTAACGTCGCAGCTCCCAGTCGACAGCATTGAAGATCTCGATCTCAAGCAGTTTGCAGGGCTCACTCTCGCAGATCCGGAGTTTTTCCTATCGAATAAGGTCGATGTGATTCTCGGTGCTGACGTCTACGGGCAGTTGCTCCGATCGGGATTGAGACGCTTTCCTTCATCGCAGCTTGTCGCTCAGGATACGGCTTTTGGTTCGATAATGTCCGAAGTTTTACAGGCGAAGGATTCACGGCGGGCGGAGTCGCATACTTCCACACCGTTGCAGGTATTGCATTACGCTTCAATGCAGGAGCTGGACCAAATGCTGCAGAGGTTCTGGGCTTTCGACGAGCTTCCTTCGTCGTTTTCTAAGTTGAAACCGGAGGACGAAGCCTGCGAGAAACTATTCAAGGAGACTCACTCCAGGGATTCGCAGGGGCGGTACGAGGTTCGTCTCCCGTTGAAATCTCAGTTACCTTCGGTTGCAGGTGAGACAAGGCAAATGGCTCTTGGATCACTCCAGTCGTTGCATCGTCGCTTTGCTCGAGATCCCAAGGTCGCTCATGCGTATCGAGAATTTCTGAAGGAGTACGAGGACCTAGGGCACATGGTTCGAGTTCCAGAGTCGGAGATTCGACGTGAAGGTGCGTGGTACTTGCCGCATCATCCAGTAGTGCTGTATTAATTGTTGAAAATGAAGATTAGGGTCGTTTTTGACGCCTCTCGACGCACTCGGGATGGTTGGTTTCTTAACCATTTCTTGTTTACATGTGCTCCTCTTCAAAGTGACCTCGCGTTGATTTTGCTTAATTGGCGTCGATATTTATTTGTGTTTACAGCTGATATAGTTAAGATGTTTAGGCAGATCAAAGTGCAGCGCGAGGATCAAGACTTTCAGAGGATCGTTTGGGCTCCTACGGCTGATTCTCCTCCTG
Organism: Nasonia oneida; assembly: GCA_037356405.1. NCBI lineage: Eukaryota > Metazoa > Arthropoda > Insecta > Hymenoptera > Pteromalidae > Nasonia > Nasonia oneida. The sequence goes on along the minus strand of JAZHPH010000135.1, from coordinate 275,877 downwards.
TCGACTATCGCTTAACGACAGTCACTTATGGGACGGCTTGTGCTCCGTTTTTAGCTATTCGCGCGCTGCAACAATTAGTAGAGGACGAGGGCGCTCGATTTCCTCTCGGTGCTGAATGCCTCAAATCCGAGACATATGTGGACGATACTTTCGCTGGATCGGACGAGCTTTCCACTGCGGTGCAGAAAAGGGTCGAGCTTACTAAGCTCTTAGGCTCGGCAGGTCTTTATCTTGACAAATGGGCTGCTAACCATCCAGAGCTGCTTCCTCCATAGAAAGGACAGGGCCTGGCAAAGGAGATCGATATGGATGAATCAGTCAAAACACTCGGCGTTCACTGGAATCCTGCTCAGGACCAGTTTTGTTTCTCCGTTTCGACTAAGCGCTCCATTCTCTCCAATATAGCTCGTTTGTTTGATCCACTCGGGTGGCTTTCGCCAGTTACAGTAACTGCGAAAGTCTTGATGCAAGACTTGTGGATCCAGAAGTGCGACTGGGACACGCCTTTGCCAGAGAATTTTCGCGAGCGATGGTATGCTTATTGCAAATCGTTGTCTGAGCTGCCGTCCTTGTCAATCGATAGGTAGTTAGGCGTCACTTCCACTCGTTCGTACCAGCTACACGGTTTCTCGGACGCTTCTTCTCGAGCTTATGCTGCTGCTGTATATCTGCGAGTCGACAAGGGAGACGGCACATTCAGTGTGTCTCTTCTAGCTGCCAAGACGAAGGTTTCTCCAGTAAAGACGGTCAGTATTCCCAACTTAGAACTCTGCGGGGCTGCGCTTCTCGTTAAGCTCCTTTGCCACGTTAGGAAACTCGATTTTCTCAGTGTGACTCCGGTTTTTGCTTGGTCGGACAGTCAGATTGTACTCACATGGCTTCGAAAGCATCCTTGTCATTGGAAGACCTTCGTTGCAAATAGGGTATCGTACATTCAAACCGAGTTGCCGTCTGCAACATGGGCGCACGTACCTACTAAGGAGAATCCAGCGAATTTGGCGACTCGAGGTTCTTGACCAGCGGAGCTAGCAGGGACTACTCTGTGGTGGCAGGGACCTAGCTGGCTTTCACAAGCTCCGAACGAGTGGCCACAGCCAGCAGAGACTCGGCGAGCGCTCCATACGAAGAAGGTGCCGTCGGAACCGGAGCTGTTGACCAGATTTTCTTCGTTGTCCCGCTTAATTCGGGTCGTTCCGCTTGCTAGACGTTCTATTCAGGTTTAGACTACGCTGGTCCCATTCAGGTTCGCACAACTAAGGGTCGTGGACACAAGGCGTATAAGGGGTACATCGTTGTCTTTGTTTGCTTTTCCACCCGAGCGATTCATTTGGAGCTGGTGAACGATCTGATGACAGCCACTTTTATCAGTGCATATCGTCGATTCGTTGGTAGGCGAGGGGTGTGCCAGAAGCTCTACAGCGATAACGTCACCAACTTCCATGGAGCAGACAACGAGCTGAAGGCAATGTTCCAGCGGGCGTCGGATTTTTATCAAAAGGTTGCCTCGGTTCTAGCAAATGACGGAACGGAGTGGGTGTTCATTCCTCCTAGCGCTCCACATTACGGAGGTTTGTGGGAAGCTGGTGTGAAGTCCGTAAAGCACCACTTGAAGCGGGTCGTAGGGGAGCACACTCTCACGTTCGAGGAGCTTTCGACAGTTCTCATTGAGATAGAAGCGTGCCTTAACTCTCGTCCATTAGGGGCTTTGACTTCGGACATCGATGACCTCCATGCGTTGACACCCTTTCACTTTTTTGACAGGAAGTGCCTCAGCGTTGATTCCTGATGATGATTCGCCAGACGTGCCTCTGAATCGTTTGAGTCGTTTTCAGTTGTTCCAGCGGATACGTACACAGTTCTGGAATCGTTGGTCGTCGGAATACCTCCTCCATTTGCAGCAGCGAGAAAAGTGGCGGAATCCAACAGAGAATTTTTGTGTAAATAAGCTCGTTCTTATCAAGGATGATCGTTATCCTCCATCCAAATGGCCGTTAGGACGAATCGTTGAGGTCCATCCAGGTCCAGATGATCTCGTCCGTGTGGTTACAGTGAAGACTGCTACCACTTCTCATCGTCGTCACGTTGCTCGTCTTTGTCCGTTGCACATCGAGGAAGGAGCTAAGAAGGCTTGAGTAGGTTCCAGGTGGTTGGTTCGTCTGTTAGACGAAGGCGAGCGGGATGTTCAGTTCGTTTTATTCGTTCAAGTAGTGTAGGTGTAAATTTAGGCTTTTTGAATTTCGCGCCGCTGCGCGCTCTCCGTTGCGACGTTGAGAGTCCGCGCGCATGCGTCGAGTTGCGCGCCGCCGGCCCCGCTTGCGAGCGCGCGAAGGGCCCGCGCGCGCATTCCTGTTCGGACTGCCTAGCGCTTCGCACGTTTGGCTTCCTTACGCTTTTCGATTTTTTTTTCTTTGTACGGTGAGCCAGTGACTTGTTCTTCTCAGAGCTATCACTGTTCACCTCGTTCTGCGCCGTGTTTGTAGTGTTTAGCGGAAAATTCGCGTTCGCGTCGTTCGCGTGTGTATTTGTGCGAGTGTGTGAGTGTGCCTCGAGGCGATAGTTTTAAGGTTTGTTGGCGAAGGTGTCCACGTGTTGTACGTGACTCCTTCGGGGCGAGCGAACAGCGGCAACACCCCTTGTTGCCCTCGTGCCAAGCGTCTGGCTCTCCGAGACGTCGGGGCGCGCTTGGTGCACGGTTGCGGACCATCCTTTCGCTCCCCAGGCCCGGCTTCCAGACCTCCAGGACCAGGACGGAAGCAGCGGCGGACTACGACGGGGCCTGCTCAACGCCCTCTTCAGCGGCGGTTTTTGCGTTCGTCTTTGCGGTAAGAGAGCTCTCTCTGCGTGCGGAAAAGGTACCTCGCGTCTTTGCGTGTGCGTGCGTTCTTTCACTTGAGTTTTTTCTCTTTTAGAGTCACTGTTCTCTTTATTTTATTTGTATAGTTTCCCTTTCCTTATTTTCAATAAAGCTTACACTTGCTGAGGCTTTTCCCTCTAAACCGTGAGGGTTTTTACGCCAAAGCAAGTGCCTTTTGTGTACCGCGAAATCGTGTGTGTTAATTAAAAAGAACCCTTCACTCAACCCTTTCCTTTTGTCGGAACTCACTCTGAGTTCTTTCACTCGTTCTAAGATTAATATTCAGGCTCACTTCTCGAACCTTCTAGCTCTCTCTCTCTCTCTCGGCGTAACTGTCTAATTTTCGAACATATCGCCCCTCTTGCTGTCTCGCAGCAACAAAGAGACCGGTAATCAACAACTAACATTAGTTAAAGATAGGAAAGCCTACTTCGAGAGAAGCTAGTCCCTATCATGACTCTACCGATCGAACTGTTCTCACTAAAATTTCTTTGGAATCAATTCCTTAACGAACAGTCGATCAACAACAAGTTTACAATGCTTAAGTTTACCAACATTACAATAAAATTTGATACAAGGTTAAATTCGCCTATATACTTGAATAATCTAATGCAAAATTTCTAATATACTAATGAACAAAAAATAAAAACTTGACTCAAATGAATCTACATTTAAAACAGTCGACTAGAATGCTTTCTATTCGCGAGCTAAATGAGGTTACAGTGTAGGTGTTGTGTGTAAAAACTCTTCGATTGATGACGACTGGAAATTCTTCAATCTTGACTGGACTCTGGTTGAATGCTGGAGACTGCCCGCGGCGCATTCTCGTCTGGGGGCAGAAAGATGACCTTCACAACAGGTCGCTGGAACTCGGAATTGGCAGTACGGATGGTAACAACTCGAACTAGACCATCTTTCCCTGAATGTACCGCTGTAATTCGACCCAGTGGCCACTTGGATGGAGGGCAGAGCTCGTCCTTCAGAAGCACCAAGTCGCCAACGACCAACTGTCGTCCAGGAGTCAGCCATTTGTTTCTCTGCTGTACATGATGTAATACCTCCAGTCGCCATGGCTCCCAGAAATGGTTTCTCATAACCGAGAGTAGCTTCCACCTGCAAGTGCGAGATTTTAGATTCACATCGTCAAAGGGCTCGGGCAACATATTGAGAGGGGTGTTCACAAGAAAATGACCAGGCGTAAGCGCCACCGAATCAGTGGACTCAGAGCTCAGTGGGCAGGGAGGCCGAGAATTTAAGCATGCCTCGATCTGCGCAGCAACTATTGACATTTCCTCGAACGTTAATGACGTGTCACCAATGACACGTTTGGAGTGATGCTTAAAGCTTCTCACTGCCGACTCCCATAATCCTCCGAAATGAGGGGCTCTAGGAGGTATAAAAGACCATACTATAACGTCCTTCGCCAATGCAGCAGCCACCTCCTGTGAGACTGATGAAGCCCGTTGGAATAACTTGTCAATCTCTGTGGCTGCGCCCTTGAAGTTGGTACCGTTGTCGCTGAAAACCATCCTACAAAGTCCACGCCGTACGGTAAATCTGCAAAACGCTGCTAGAAACGCAGCTGTGGACAAATCAGACACAACTTCAATGTGAACGGCCCGAACAACCATACACACAAAGATCGCGATGTATCCCTTTGTTGTCTTGGCACCTCTGCCCTTGGAGAACAATATTGGAAACGGTCCCGCATAGTCCAGACCAGTATATGGGGTAACACGATATGATGGAAGCGGTGCCATTTGCTGCTGTACACTCTGAGCAGCGTATCGAATACATCTATGGCAGCGCCGATAAACTCCTTGTACAACTCTTAACCCACGAGAAATCCAATACGTCCTGTTGAGCGAACTGAGCATCAGCTGGATACCTCCATGAAGAGTCTGACGATGTACCTCCTCAATCAACCTCTTGACTATAACACTGGATGCTGGCAGTATAATCGAGTGCTTCTCATCGTACTGCAAGAACGAATGCTGCAATCGGCCTCCAACTCGGAGCAAACCCTGTAGCCAAATAAATGGTACCAGCCGCAGCATGTGACTGCGAGATGACAATCGTTGTTTACTTCTGAGACACCGCAATTCCTCCTCGTAGTGCTGACTTTGCACATAACGAATCAGACCGACTCGAGTAGCCTCCATCTTCTCAGCAGTAAAATGTGCAGTGCAACGATTTCCTCTGGGTTTGCTTACATTCGAACGCCATCTGTAAACACAAGCCAAAATTCGCAACATCTTCGGGAAACTCGAAAACTTCTCCAAGTAAGCCAGCGCCTGCAATTCCCGATTTTCAGAGACCTTCTTCTCAACAGAGACCTGTGCATTCACTACGTCTAAGGAAACATCTAGCTGCCATCTATCAGTTACCTTCCTCCAATCATTCCTGATCCATTCAGGTCCTTCCCACCACAGGGAAGACTGCTGAAGCTGCTCCGACGAAAAATCTTTAGTCGCGCAATCGGCTGGATTGTCTTCCGACTTAACATGACGCCATTGCACCCCAGGCAGAGTAGTGATCACCTCACTGACTCTGTTAGCCACGAACGTCTGCCATCTCGATGGGTGGCCCTTCAACCAATCTAAAACTACTTTGGAATCTGTCTAGCAATGCACTGAAACAGGCTTCAATAAAATTCCATCTAATAGGTGCTTCAACAATCTAACCAACAGCACCGAGCCACTCAACTCCAATCTAGGCAGACTTTCAGTTTTAATAGGAGCAACTTTCGTTTTGGACATAATCAACGCCGATCTTTGTCTTGGAATCACCATATACGCCGCAGCAACGAAAGCTCTCTGCGATGCGTCAGAAAACCCATGCAACTCCCACGAAGTTTGCGATGAAGAGCCAAACCAACGAGGAATGCGCAACTGAGCCATTTCAGGAAGATCCGACCTCAACGTCTGCCATTGTTCTAGAAGTTCTCCGGTGAGAGGTAAGTCCCAGTCGACACCATTACTCCACAAATCCTGGAGCATGAGTTTGTCCCTGACTAATACAGGTGACAATCAACCAAGTGGATCAAACAACTCCAGTTCTCTTAGACACAACCTTTGGATAAACTGGAATCTTAACCTCAAAACCAAACGAATCGCTCGATGGTGTCCATTTTAGGCCCAAAGCAGAAACTGCCTCATCCCATTCAACAGCGAACTCTTTCTGCTTTTCCACCTGGATATCCTCCACGATAGCCGAACTGTTTGACGCCCATTTACCCAACTCCATACCTGCTGACGACAGAAGCTTGATCAGCTGATTTCGAATCTCAATGGCCTCAGACTCATTGCCCGCGCCTACAAACGCATCATCTACATACATGTTGTGTCTGAGCACCTGCGCTGCCAAGGGAAACTCTGAACTTCCCTCACTCGCCATGTGAAGAAGAGTTCGAATTGAGAGGTATGGAGCAGAGCGCGTACCAGACGTAACAGTCAACAACCTATAATCTTCGATAGGCTTCGAAACGTCAGAACGCCAGACTATTCTTTGCCAATCAACGTCATCTGGGTGAATGAGGTTTTGCCTAAACTCCTTGACGATATCAGCCGTAAATACAATCTTCGAAAATCTCCACATCGAAATAATAATCATGACATCCGACTGTAATTTGCGACCAGTCAAGAGAACGTCGTTCAGCGATATCTTTCCAAAAGAGCCATTAAAAACGACACGAAATTTGCCTTCCGGCCCCACCTCAGCCCAGTAAACTGGGTGATGAGTAAAATAGAACGTATTGTCCTTTCGATGCGAACTATTTACAGGCTCCATATGACCTACAGTCAAATACTCCTCCATGAATTTCCTATAGGCACCATCCACCCTAGAATCCTGCACTCGATGCTTCTCTGAGCGGAGCAAACATGCCACAGCAACCTGCCTCGTGTGTGCAAAAGAAACCTGTGACAACTTCTCAGAGAATGGCAAGCGAACGACAAATCTGCCCTTAGAATCTCGGTAGACAGTATCCACGAAATAATCTTCTCAATACTGATCCTCCTCGGACAAAACTTTTGAAGTGGAAACCTCCTCCATCTCCCAAAACCTCTCTAACAATGACGAAACCGAAGGCTCCACTTCCACATGACAGGCCTGAGCAGTCTGAGCTCCATCAGACTCAGCACTAGAAGACGCCCTACCCGTCAAAATCCACCCAAAATCGGTCTCCTGAGCAACAGGAGTATCAGCTGCACCAACTCTGAGCCCTGGCCGAATGATAGCAGCGTACACCTCTGCGCTGAGCACGCAGTCTATGCGCTTTGAGCGAGCAAAATCTGGATCAGCAAGCTGCAAGCCCCTGATGTGATCCCAATTGGCCACTTCAACCTCCTCTCGCGGCAAAAATCCCGTTACCTCTCTCAACACCAATGCCGAAAACTCCAAACAAAATTCTGAGTTCAACTTGGATTTTAATTGAAGAAAAACTTTACCCTTTGACACCGCTGAAGGACCTGCACCGACACCAACCACATATACAGACACGGGCTTAATTTTTGCGGACAGACATTGCACAACTCTGTGAGTGACAAAAGAGACCTCTGCACACGGATCAATCAAGCATCTAGCGTACATCGAATTACCATCTACGGATTGAAGTAAGACCTTGGCTGTGGCCATCAACCGGGTCCTACCCACCACTGTTGTACTCGCTGATACCTCCAGCATACTTGACCTGCCAGGCGCGCCAGAAGAACCCTTCTGACCTGTCACATTTGAAGAATCCGCAGCCTCTCCTCCATGTCGTCGATCCGAGTGTGTCCAGATTTCAAACAATTGAGACATAATCTCTCCTTTTTACAATGTTTAAAACGAGCGGAAGCCGACATACGAGTGAACCTTGGACACGCTTGAAGCTGATGAGGACCCTTACATAGACTATATTTTACAAAGGCATTACGATTGCCCTTACCAGACGACGTGTTAGTTGCGTTGGCTGAGACTGTTTGTTAGGCGACTCCGCACCACCATCTGCATCCTGACCAAGCGATGACGCACGCGTCTCGAGAAAATTTGCGAGAGCTGAAAATGTCGAAAAACCTACCACCGTCTCTTGCGAAATACGCCAACCTTCTCGCGTATCATTATCCAACTTGCGCTCGACCATATGGATAAGCCAACTGTCCCAGTGTTCGCACGGGCAGCCTACATCCTTGAAAGTTTTAAGTGCGGCTTCCGCCTTATCCAGTAACTCGATCAACTCTCAGGATGATTTCCACTTAACCGGTTTCATATCGATCAGCAATTCCATATACGTATGCATGCGTCTCGTAGGGTTATCGTACCTGCGCATCAACTTTTGCCAAGCCAAGTCAAAACTAGCACCCGTCAACGGAAGACCCCTTACTCTGAGCGCTGCAGGCTCTTCAACCGAGTCTACTAAATATTGCATCTTTATGGCATCCGGTAAATTGACCTTGTTTTTCACCATCGAAGAAAATTACTCCTTGAAGGTCTCCCATTCCTCGGCTTTTCCGGAAAATTTCGGGATATGACACTTCGGCATGTTCGCGAACTACGACTGCAGCATTCACCGGTGGCCTCGCGGCAATTTCTAAGTCTTCAATTGACTGAAACACGTCCGCTTTACTCTCCACATAACTCGACTCAACCTCGAGATACTCGTCATTCTCGAAATACGCCTCGCCTTTGAAAGCCGCCCTATTTGCTTGCAAGACCAGATCCCTTTGAGTGTACTCGGACCAATACGACTCTAACAAATTCAATCGCGTGAGCATGTGCGGCAGCTTACGAGCAGATGCCACTAATATTGCCGTATCGCGTTTAAAATTCAGCAAGAACCCGCTTATGCGCTTTTGCTTGGCTAATTCTGTAGCCGCATCAGCCATTGTTTCAGAGTGCTAAATCCTAGTCGATCAAATACGAGCAATAATGTCCGCCTCGTCTGGACGGCGAGCCGAGCTACGAACGAGCGAGAGAGCCTGCGCCGGCTGCCGTGAGCGAGCGCCGACCGTTGAACTGCGTCAGCTGTTCTGCTTGCGCGGAGAGCGGGAGGAACTATAGCCGGCTCCCGCAGCGCACAGCTGCTAGTCCGAATGCACTAACGAGAAAGAGAGAGAGAGAGAAAGAGAGAGAAAACGAGACCAAGAGCGAGCACCGCTCTGCCACTGCCTCAACGTGGCCTGACGACGCTAAGTGAGCGAAAGCGAGACAGAACAAGCGAGGGAGAAAGAGGGAGAATGAAATTCAAACCTCGTTTACGCCGGTGCCGTCGACTCCCGTGTTGACGTTGCGTACTGGGCGCGTTGTCCGAAGTTGGCGGTAATGCGGTACCAATATGGCCGTCTTCTTATTACCCCTCGTTGTGCTCCAAAATGGCGAACTCGTGGTGTCCCTCGAAAATTCAATCTTGAAGTTGACCTCTAGCCTCTAAACCTCTAATCTCTAATCCTCTAAACTTCTAATACGTCTAACTTTGAATAAATACGTACCTCTAATCGTCTAAACGTCTAAATTGTTACAACAACAACAAGCAGCTAGGTCCGATGCGGCCAACTGCGAGAGCGTATTCCAGGAAGTTTCTGGACGCTCTCCGACCGTTGCGCTTTGAATAGTCGAACGGCTGCCGAAGTACTTTAACACGCCTTCACTATTCAAAATACTTTTCCGTACACAATACACCTATTGCCACGATACTGCATGCTCTGCTACCAATAATTATAGTCTCTCGAACTAATTTTTGAGACTTGTGGATCTTGATGGACTAGTTGGCAATAAACAAAACTATCGACAGTTAATGTGAACTGATAACCGTAAAAAAGGCATTGACCTTTATTGAATATAGTGTGTATTTACAAGTGTTCAAATCTAAGGAAAAGAAGTGAAAGTTAAAGTATTAAAGTACCGACGCGTGAACAAACGATATTGTTTACGGACGACACTGTGAGGCAAGTACGAGCGCTCACAGTGATTCGGCAATACGTACTGACTATACAATCAGCGAGAGCGGCAGAAGACCACTTGCGCAACGGGCGGAAAGAGAGAGAGAGAGAGTAGGAGCGAACGAGCGCGCGTTGCCATGACAACCCCGTAATCGATGCCGTGTGAGCAGGCAAATACATTCGAATTCGCGACAACGGCTCGCTTCTCGAACCTTCTATCTCTCTCTCTCTCTCTCTCTCTCTCTCTCTCTCTCTCTCTCTCTCTCTCTCGGCGTAACTGTAACGGCAGATACAATGAAAAAGGTGATTTTTTTTCTAATTTATATCTCTGAAACTAATAATCATAACATCACGAAAAAAATCAAGTCCATGGAGCACGTGTTAAACTATATCTCATAAAATTTGAAGTGATTTGAGAACTTATTTTTTCAGTAATAAATCGAAAACTAAAATAAAATGAGTTTTTTTCTGTGCCTTGATTACGGACGTAAAAAGTCCTTATTGCACTTGAGATTTTAGGAAAAAGTAGATATTTCATGTGTTTTGGCTAAGTTTATTGCGCAGCTTTCGAACTCCTATGGTTCTTAAGATATAAAGGTTTCAATTTTTTTTTTATATTTTTGATTTTTTATATCTCTAAAACAGTAGTCAAAGGCTTCAAAATTTTATTTGGTGATTTATTATAAAAAAAGATATCTGTTGCTAAAATTTTAAAAGATTTCGTTAAGCGGTTCTCAAGTGAAGAGCTAAAATGTAAAAACCGATTTTTCTCAAAACTGTTGCTTCCTTTTAGAGGGGTGTCGTTGCACGTTGTTAAAGTCTCTCCCTATGAATTCATGTCATACTGATATAAATATATATATATATATATATATATATATATATATATATATATAGTATGTATTCTATAATAAAAAAACAGAGGGCTCTGCAAACTTTTGGACAATGAACCATCCAAAACTTACATATTAAATTATGTATTAAACCGCCTCATACATTAGCAGGCAGACTTTTTCAGACTTTTTCAGGCAGATTTTTTCAGACCTAACATCAATTACTGAGAATTATCAAGGAAAAATGGACGCAATCTGTGAATTTTGTAATGCAAAGCATTTTGAGTTCGAACGAAATGTTAAAGATAATCCATATCCATATTTATTATTCAAATGTAACTGTTACATTAACGTTGAAGTGTGCTAAACTATACAGGGCGTTCATTATTCATTTAAATATTGTTTTAAAGACAATGATTGCGAAATTTTTAAAACGAGTAACATTGATGTGTCTTTTAGTTTTGATAACGACTGTGAAAACGAAAAAGAAGATTATAATTATGATCAAATTAAGCAATATATTAATACCAGGGATGTCAGTCCTCCTGAAGCAAACGTCATATATGTATAGATCAGCAGAACATCTTATGAATGAACAATAAGTTTACTTTAAAAAAGGCTATGAAAAAATATTATTTAATAAAAATTTTAATACAACGTTAACGTTAACTGCATGGTTTCTACTGTAACTCGGGTTTTCGTGCTACCCCAGATCTGGTGCGATCCCTCGCCCGGGGCTTGAAAAATGACCCGGTGGCGCCAGGCACTTCTCGTGAACGCCAGAATCTCGGGACTCTTTGTTTCCCGGTGCAAGGTTTTTTTTGCACGTGGTTTGCTCGGCTAGCTGCAGCTCCGAAAACGGTAGGGAGAGAGGTCGGTTCAAGATAATAGAGACACGTGATTTATCAAACGGAACTGTATATTCTTAATAAATACAACTTATAATCGACTCGAACAACTTGCTAAGATAACCCGTGAACAAAGTCAACTCCGACAAACAAATACCCGTACACAAAAGACATCCCGCGTCTCATGGCTCAAGAAGCAACCAGATCACACACACTTGCTCGCACTTTGTGTCTCTCACTCACTCACACGATTACGTCGCACGCGAATTCACACTATGAACGCGAGACGCTGTAGTTTTTGTTTCTGGCGTTCGTGCGAGCGAGCTGCCATCACGCTGATCCTGCTGCATCGAACGCTCAAGTAGGTAGACACCACGAAGGACTCCGCCACCTGCATCAGCTGTCTTACGGTGCGCGGGGCCGACGTGAACGTCCTGTCGAGGTGAAAGGTCGGTGCTGCTGCGCCAACGTTGCTCGTCGTCTCCTCGCATCTCTCACTTACGAGTCGGCAACGTCCGTTGTCCTTTTCGTCCTTCGCAGCCACTGGTCTTCTCTCGTCGTTCACTCAAAAAAGAAACGACGCACTTAAACACGTTCGCTCTCTTATTCACACAGGTAGTCTCGAGACGCTCTACCCCAACTGCGTCGAACGTCGTTGTTACACAGCGAAATTTAGCCGTGTTACACTACTTAATCAGAATGATGAAAATGCAAGAAATTGTTTATTTACGGATATACCATACATGTATAAATTTAATGAAATTAAAAAAGTATGTACAGCAAGAAAAGAAATGTACAAACCAATTTTTATCAGATTGTATCTCGTTAATTTAAAAAACCGTGAATTACATATTAAAATAAAATATTAACATTTATAGAAGGTATATCAAAACATATGATAAATATATTTAAATGTAATTATCAAAAGTTATTATAACAAATAAGTTATTAAAAAGTAGTTCAATTTATATATTTTTTAATATATGTAAATACAAAGAAAATGTATTAAAATTGTTTACTATTCGTAAAATTAATTTAATGGATTTTATTTTATTTTTAATTTTATATAAAAGTATTATATTGGAAATTCGTTTTTTTTTTAATAAAAATAATAGAAATTACATATGCGTGTGTCCTTCATTTTAAAGAAGGTTGTAAAGAAATGTTGCTGAATAAAAATTTGAATACAACCTTAACGTTTATTTTTAATTTAATAAAAGTATCGTTGAAAAAATGTCATTGCTATCTGCATCCATGGGGTTGGTTTTTCAAACCGATGAATACAATTATCAGATTTTTATCAGCTAAACTTATTAGTTTATTATCTATATTATTTTTTGATAAATTTTCATATTGCAGTAATATGAATTAAAGCTTACTGAAAGCTTGAGAAAGATTTGAAAGACCGTTAAACTTTTTGAGAAAGATTGCAGTAAGGTTTCACAAATATTGTGAAATAATTTAAATAAGTTTTGTGAAATCTTTTAATAAGCTTTCATGTAACCTTCCTGCAAGATAAAAATGACGTAAAAAGTATTTAAGGAACGATTACTTAAACATTCCAGGGATACTTTATAAAAGATTCTATCGAAGATTCAGTGAATGTCTATTGAAGCTTACTGAAAGCTTTTGCCATTTTTTAAGAAGCCGTTTAACTTACTGAGAAAGATTACAGTAAGCGTTCAAAAAACTTCTTAAAAGATTTCATGAAAGTTTCAGCAAAATTTAATGCAAGCGAGGACGTAGATGCGATCAAGCAACAAATTGAGCATCTCACTCACCTAATGACGTCCTGCCTCAAACCGCAGTCGACTCAGCAACCTACACAAACGGGCCACGTCGTCTCTGCATCATACTTCGCCAACTCGCCACAGTTCGTACTTGGCAACAGATCAGCAACAGGACACACTCCTCAACTGTCAGCTGCGGCATAAACTTTTTCGCCCACTCAGCCAAATGTAATCACAACCGCAAGCACAAACGCCGTGCCACCGAACGCGTTTCAAGAAAACACTCCGTTCGGACATCAAAACACCAACGTTTTTGCAAGTACCAAGAACTTAAAGTTTTGCAACCAAACCATCAGACTTTTTCGCCGAAATGTGAGTCTGGCACAAGATTAAGTGCCCCGAAGCACTATCATTTCCATTTGGAAAAAAACGCCTTCCTCCACAGATTCAAACAATGAACTGGAATTACAAGGAGGAGGAAGAACTTGTCAAAACCGCGGATTTGGCTTACGAACTAGTAAACCAGCTCGGTCATGTCAATTCATTAAGAACAGAAACATGTCCTGCCTCCGTACCGCCGGATGCAATTACTCAGCTCGTAGCGGCCGTCCAGAAGTCATTAGACAACTCAGCAACTAACGACCGATCGAGGCCACGGAATGCGTCAGACAACTCTGGAAGTAATTCCAAGAACATACGCAGCCGCACCCCAAATAGATCCGCATCCAGAGCTCGCAACAGCAACAAATGGCCACGCTGCTGGTTTCATTGGAAATACGGCATGGCAGCAAAAAACTGTATCCTTCCCTGTGATTGGAAGCGCGGTTCTGAGGACTCTTACAAAGTCAAGAATCCGGACCAATCCGGCAATCAGAGAAACTAGATAAGCCTGCTGTTAAGGAGACCAACAGCCGGTTACTCAATGCCGCACGTCTCCACATGAAAGACAAACTCTCAGGCGAAATCTTTCTAATCGACACAGGAGCTGACATCTCGGTTATGCCCAAACCAAAAAATTGGAAAGGTGAACCAGCAGAACTCAAGCTCTACGCTGTGAACGGCTCATCGATTGACATTTTTGGTGTGATTCAACGCCAACTAGATTTCGGCCTGCCCTACAAAATCAATTGGAACTTCACAATTGCTGATGTCTCTCACTCAATCATAGGAGCCGATCTCCTTTCAGAATACCATCTTTTACCAGACCTCAAACTTGGAAGGTTGGTAGATGGCAACCAACTCTCCCGCGCTTCAGCTTTCATCAAATCGATAGACACTGTACAAATCTCATTCTTGGCACCCAGTCACAAGTACGCCAACATCATAAATAAGTTCCCAAAAGTCTTTGGTCCTGATCAGTTTAGGTCAATCAAGACAAGACGAATTTATCACCACATAGTGACAACTGGACCGCCAGTTGCAGAAAGAGTCCTCTCGCACCTGCCAGACTGAAAATTACCAAAAAGAAATTTCGCAGGATGTGCAAACAGGGAATCTGTCGTCCCTCAGACAGCAACTGGACAAGCGACCTACACATCGTGCCCAAGAAAGATAAGACGGTACGCCCTTGCGGAGATTATCGAAAAGTGAACCGTGTTACGGTCACTGATCGTTATCCGGTTCCACACATGCGCGATTACATAGCCTTCCTACACGTCAAATGCATATTTTCAGCTCTCGACTTACGTCAGGCCTACCATCAAATTCCAGTAGCTCCTGAAGACATTCCAAAGACGGCAGTCATAACGCCTTTTGGATTGTTTGAGTTCCCAGTCATGACCTTCGGTCTTCGCAACGCTTCGCAGACTTTTCAGCGTTACATTAATTCAGCACTGGGAGACCTCGACTTTGTTTTCGTCTACATTGACGACATACTCATTGCCTCCACATCAGAGGAAGAACATAATAAACACCTTGAGACAGTGCTACATCGCCTCAACGAGTACGAGCTGCAAATCAATCTCCAGAAATGTAGTCTCGGCGTCTCAGAACTTATCTTCTTGGGTCATCTAATCACCTCAAACGGCTTTAAGCCAAACCCAGAGAAAGTCAAGGCGGTTGTAGACTTTCCTCTGCCGAAGACAATAGAAGAACTTCGCAGATTCTTAGGTCTTGTCAATAGCTACAGACGTCTTGCTCATGCAGCAGAAACACAACGCCCTTTGAATGAGTTTCTAAAAGGCGCTAAGAAGAAGGACAAACGACCAGTTTCTTGGATTGAAGAGGCCGAAGCAGCGTTCCAGAAATGCAAGGATGACTTGGTAAAACTTGCATTCACCGCCTTTCCAGAAGAAAACGCCGAGCTTCGTCTCATCTCCGATGCTTCAGACACAGCAATGGGAGCAGCCCTCGAGCAGCGCTCAGGCGACTCCTGGCAACCACTGGCATTCTTTTCGCAAAAGTTCTCACCAGCACAGATGAAATACTCTACCTACGACAGAGAACTTACAGGGATATACAAGGCAATCAGACACTTCCACTATTATTTAGAAGGAGTGTCGTTCAAGATCTACACAGATCACAAACCTCTCATCTACACTCTTCAGCAAAGCGCCGACAAGATGCCAGCAATTCGATCAAGAAAACTTTCATATATCGCCCAGTACAATGTGGAGATCTGCTATCTCCCTGGGGAAGAGAATGACGTTGCTGACGCCTTGTCAAGAATCAACGCTTTCGCCTCTCCTACAATCTTCGACTGGAGCGATCCAAACCTTCTGACTGATCCACAAGTCAAGAAGATTTTAGCAAACATCAATGCTTTCAAACTGCCGACACTCTTCGACGCGAAGAAGCTCAGTCAGGAACAAGAAAGCGACGAGGAAGTCAAGGAAATCCTCACCAACTCGGGTCACCCCCTAAAACTACGTAAGCTTACGTGGGAATCCGAACACGCACAATTTTACTGCGATTTGCGCGAAGACATCATTCGTCCATACCTTCCAAAGTCTCTGAGGAAGATAGTTTTTGAAAACTTCCATTCACCATCGCATCCTGGAGTAAAGGTCACTAGTCGCCTCATTCAACAGCAATAAGTTTGGGCTGACATGAGTCGCGACATCGCTTACTGGTGCAGAGCATGCTTAGCTTGCCAGCAATCTAAAGTAACTAAGCACAACAAATTTCTACCCAATCACTTCGTCACTCCAGATGCTCGTTTTGACCACATCCACATGGACCTCGTAGGACCGTTCGCCAACGGTCACGGCTACAAACGTCTCCTCACCATCATCGACCGCTATACGAGATGGCCAGAGGCGATTCCAATAACAGACACAACTGCGGCAACCGTGGCTCGTGCGTTTTACGATCACTGCAGTACTGCAATATCAATCCTCGGAGTAAACAGGATTCGCACAACTTCGTACCATCCTGCTTCAAACGGTATGGTAGAGCGCCTCCATCGCGACATCAAGACGGCACTCATGTGCCATGGAAACAATCGAGAATGGTTTCGCTCACTTCCTACAGTCATGCTCGGACTTCGCACTCGCGTTCGATTGGATACAGACGCCAGTCCAGCTGATCTAGTTTTTGGACAAGCTATGAGAATCCCAGGAGATTTTTCACCACTGACCAGAGAGGAGCCAAATGTTTGGGTATTCTACAACGAGTTTCGTGATCACATGCACCAACTACGACCGGTTCCCGTTAAACACAAAGCGGCAACCAAGCCTTTCATTCACAAAGACTTGCAAACTTGCACTCATGTCTGGTTGCAAGAGAAGCCGATTAAACTGGCATTAACGAGACCCTACATCGGTCCATTCAAGGTAATTTCTCGCAACATGGAGAAAAACACTTTCGTCATCGACAAGGAGGGAACAGCAAGAACGGTCAACATCGAACGTCTGAAACCTGCATTCATCTTGCAAGAGGAACCTGATGGTACTAGGGCAGATCCTACGCTTGAACCAATCAGGATTCCAACTCCAAACAATGAAGACAACAATCCTCCTGAAAACGACTTACCTCCTACACCACCTCCACCTCCCTCTAACGATCCTGCGGACACTCCCAGTCCTCCGATTCCGCCGATCGCGCCGAAACGCACCAAATTCGTTCCGAGCATTCTCAAAAGGAACACAAACGTTAACTCGGTCCAATCGGTTGCAGGAACCAAAAAAGTTACCTTTACTGAGGGGTGTAAGATTAGATTTATCCCAGCAATTAAGCATAAAACGCGCCCAAAATTAGATTTAAGGAAACTTAAGCATTCTACAGATTCTACGCCTTGTGAGTAGTCTTAAGCAAGCGACAAAGACTCAAGAATTACACGCGTAGAATTCAGTCTTATAACCGCGTTTTGTATCACTTTGGTAACTTTTATCGAAACCAAAGACTAATGGAGTCAGATCAAACAATAGAGTCAGATTGAACTTTAAGTTCCTAATACAAGAAACACACTTGTAACGATCAACATTCCATAATCCACAGTACAAATCAAACTGTTAAAACTCGTTTTAGTAAAGACATTTTGCGTCAGTTTTTAAGCAAACAATTTTGTAATTTCAACATTCGAAATTTTGTAATCTCTCTCCGGTCCCTGACAACCAGTAATCATAACATTTTCTAACACGTCGCAAATTTTGTAACTCTTCTCTCTCGCAACTTTACTTAAGCTCAATCAACAAAAAATGCTTCTCATTTTTTCGTTCCACGGGGGGAGTACTGTAGGTGCCCCACCGATAGGTGGCGGCACTGTCCCACCTGGGACCGCGAGAGAACAGCGCCGCACTGCGAGCGAGCGCCGCCAGTCAGTTCCTTCCACGATACGAGTCACATCGGAGAGCACGTACGAATAAAGAAGCATAGTTAGGAAGACAAAGGACTTCTCCTTTCCTCCGGCTCCCGACTTCCTACATTTATGCAGTAACTTGTCGATAGCAATTCGGTGTAAAAACGGGCTGTCTGGTTATCTTTGGATATCTCTGGCTATCTTATGTCTACATAAGTTTATACTTTATAACAAAGTTAAGTGAACTTTGGGCTGCCTTTAGTCAGTAAGCTAGGATGATTTTGGGTGTGTGTGTGTGTGAACTTTACAGTAATATCGGAAATACAAACTCGTAAAGGTTAGTGCGGCAAATTGGTGAAAATCACATGTTACTTTAACCCAACGCAAATGAATTAAATACATCTCCGAACCACGCTCTCTCTTATACCACATTGTGAGGCTGAGCCAGCTGAGCAAAACCTCGTTTAGCCAAAGTCTCGAGACAGAAGTTGCAAGACTCAGACGATTATCGGCGAGTGTCTGACGGTTCAGATTTATTAGGAAGAGTTTTGGCGAAACGAGGAAAATTATAACGTGTTTGCAGCCTGCAGTACATAGCAGAAAATTCCACGCTATAAGTTATAGCGTATTATATAATAAGTAGGAAAAAGAGATCGGTAATCTTATAAGCGGATAACGTGGTGTTACTTGCTCTAAACAACACGAAAAGGTTTAAGAAGGTCATAGAGAAGAAAGGGTTAGAACTGAACATAGATAGGTCAATGGTAATGATTATCAAAAACAGGGGTAGGTGGAGGAAATAGAAGAAATTTATGTGAGAATAGAAGGAGTTGGAAATGGTGAAGAAATTTGAATACCTACACGGAGAAAACAAACTTGGGTTTATTGCACAAAACACACTAAGCAAAATAATACCTGAACTTAAACGCATGCTTTTTTTGAACGAAATAGATAGGTTTAAGGCAAGTGAGATATATACGAAAAACGTCTAAGCGCTCATTATACAAAAATCGCAAGGGACCCATCGGAAAATCCTATGAACCTTATGCAAAATATACACGAGACAATGACGACCACGTATGATGCTCATAGGATTTTCCCATGGGTTGTTTGCAATTTTATATGCACGCTTTTATTGCTAGTTTGTTCTCTCCGTGATGGGATACACAAGAAAAAAACGGAAAGAAAAAGAAGGAACAGATTAATAAAATAAAAGGAAAGGCAACAGCTCTACTAAGCACGGTGTGGAAAGTTAAAAGATAAGGATGAAGCTTTTGACGCTCAAGTGCAAAGCGTAATGAAGTATGGAGCAGAAACAAAACGTTTCAAGCTGGAAAGTAGGCCAAAGAAAAGGGCCATTAGATACGAAGGAAAATAAGAGAAGGCAAAAGAGAACTCACTCGTAGGAGAGGGCTGGAAAATACTAAAAGAAGAAGGAGATGGAGGAAGTCGGAGGAGAAGAGGAAAGTAAGAAAGGTTGAATATTGATGACGGAGTACCGTAGAAGAGTAGAAGATTGAAAAGGGATCGAGAAAGATGAAGATCTACAATGGCAGAATTGGACAGAGGAGATAAGAGAATCGAGTAACGTGAGGGAGATACAAGTACTTCTAAAGAGCAGGGAGAAACCCCGGAGTATCTAATGAGAGCTGGAAAGCATAGGAGAGGGTCACTAGGAATAGCAGCGAGACTCAGAATGGGTAGAGAGACAAGAGGAAATAAATATTAGAGAAAAAAAAATAAAAAAAATGTAGGATGTGTGGAAAGAAAGAAGAGACACTGCTGAACGTGATAGAAGAATGCGAGAAAAAAAAGATTACAAGAGCGAAATGGTAAGAAGTGTGTGGAGGAAGAAAGAAAGGAACTCAAAAATAGAGAAAACAAAGGGACAAGACAGCTAACAAAAGCTAATGATTTGATTAAGATTATATTAGATAAGTTTTCTATTACTGTACATAAAGTTGTACAAATAAATCATGAAGAATAAGATTGAAATAATACATTTTGTGATTTTGTGATAGTGTATGACATATATGGTGGATGAATTATGGTATGAGGCAAGTGATTATATAAAAGTGATGAGAAATGACTATGCGTTTTTGAGGTTGTAAAAATATTGCCTGGCTTTTTGTTTAAAGAGTGAAATTGAAGTAGTATTGCGTATGTATGAAGGTAATGTGTTCCAGAGACGCTTATATAGAACAAGTTCCTTAGCGCCTCCGTCGCGAAGGTTGGGATGTCTAAGAGTATCACCTCACCCATCGTAGAACTAAGTGCAACGTGGAAATTAAAGTAGGCAATGATGTAATAGTCCGGGAGCCAGCTGGCATTTTGAGTGACACATTTTAAGAAATCTAAGATTTTCGGGTAATGTTCATTTAGTGTTGCTAATGAACGAAGTGAACGTCAGCTGTCATGGTAGCGGTGGGTGTGGCCGCGGCAGCAACCCACACCCGTATAATTACAATAGAAACAAATATTAAGAAAGCTGAGACTTTGTACGTTTTTTTATGATTCAAGGAAACAGAAAAAAGCTGACTTTATGGTGGGGATTAGATTAGATTAGATTAGATTATTTTATTTGCTGTAAAATGTGTTGTACAATACTTGTATATACAGATACATAATTTATAGATTAATTGGATTAAGGATATGTGTGTAGGTGTGATTGAAGGTGTGTGTGTGTGTGTTTGTAGTTTTGTTTAATGATGGTGATGTATGAGATTGTATGAGAGGTAAGTGCTTGGTTTGCTATGAGGATGATTACGAATTACGAATTTTCAAGGCTAAAAAAGTATTTTTTAGCCTCGCTTTTGAAATGATTGATGGGTATGATGTCTCGTAATCGTGAGGGTAATGAATTCCAAAGGTATGCGGCGATTATGTGAAATGAATTCCTCAGCGCCTCTGACGAGAAAGGAGGTATGTCTAGTGGTATCGCTTCACCTCTCACAGGACGGAGTGTGACGTGGAAGTCAAAGTAGGCAATTAAATAAGATGGTTTAGCATTGTTAAAGAGCTTTCTCAAGAAGCAGGCCGCAAAGTACTTCCTACGTCCGGCAGTGGTGAGCCATTGCAACTCGCGCCTGTAAGGCGTGATGTGCTCGTCCCTCTTAAGACCATAGATGTAACGTATACCTGTGTTAACCAGTCTTAGTAGTTTAATGTCGAGTTCTTGTGTCAAATTGCAGTAAACCAGTGAGCAGTAGTCTATGATCGGGAACAGTAGGGCCTGGACGAGGTGTTTGCGCAGACCGAGGTTCGTACTTTTCCTGAAAAAGTATAGCCTATACATAAGAGAGTGAGCACGCTTACACATTTGTGTTACGTACTCTTTCCAAGTTAGTTTGGAGTCAAGCACGACCCCCAGGCTGCGCACAGAAGATTCAAAATCGATCCGGGCTCCCCCTATATTGATGTAAGTGTTAGTCATTGTAGGTAGAGCATTGATATAGTAGGGCGAGCCCAGGACGATCGCCTTAGTTTTGAGGACATTGAGTTTTAGATTATTTTGCTCAGCCCAGCACCTTATCCTCTCGGCATTAGGTCTCATTCTGTCGGAACAGGAGTCAAGCTCCTCGAGGTGGCACTGTGTACGTACAGTGCAAAAAGTAGAGGGGGGGGGGGGGGGGTTGTACGTCAGCTGTGCGCCCAAACATGCGAAAAATAGGCGCATTGTAAAGTAATAGTAAGAAAGTTGAAATTTGAGGAAGTGAAGTCTACTATACCAGTTTTACAAAAAAAATAGCTGAAGTTTTCGCGGTGGAAAAATGCTCAGCTGGCGACTTAAAGATACGGCGCATCATTATGCATTCGGGCACGTGGCATCATTGACTGCATCAGCTGAGCACTTTTTCACTGCGAAAACTTCAGCTGACTATTTTTTTCGTGTAACTGTCACTGATAACTCTTAGTTTTAGCTTCCTTTGTTTTGAATAAATATTTATTTTTATTAATCAAATAGTGCGTATATGCGTGCTACACCTATCTTACGGCAGCGGCTGCTTAACTCAATTATACCTTTAAATATGTATATATGATAATATAAGCACAAAATACACGTATATCGAAATATAAATAATAAACACTTATACATGCGAAGATGTATGTCTTCTCGTCTCTGCTACACGCTCATAACAATCAAAGTTTTGGGATTGAATATTAGCCCAGCTAACTAAGAGAACTGTCGATATCTACTTGTAAACGGTTAATAGTATGAAAAGTATCCACTCCCCACAACGTCCCTAGGTCCGTTGCTGATGGCACTGTTAAGGAAAACGAGGATACCGTAAGTGAGGACGTATCCAATACTTGCATCTGCATATTTTGCAACAAACATCGCAAAAAATTAAGAGGTATAGAAGAAAAATTACATCTTCTCCAAAGCGATAAGTCTATTACTTATCTAGATCAATCCGCGTTAGATTTGAATGATGTAGAATTTCTAGAAAAATTACGAGTTCCACGAACTGAATAAGTTGATGTTCTACCATAATTCTTGTAGAATCAGTTATCAGAATTCGCGAACTTAAAAAAAAATTAAAGAAAAAGAAAAAACAGAATAGCACATAACTCGGGATGTATGTGCTGCGGCATACAATGAAGTACTTGGATTTGTGTCTGAAAAAATCGTCAAATTAAAACAATCGTATTATCGGTTATCTTTGAATGAAATCTTTATAGATTATTTAGAAGAACAAAAGAAAGATACTGATGCTTATACTACAATTCCGTATCATTTAGAAAGTAAAATCATGTCAAAATTCAAAGCAGAAATCGCTATAATCAATCACAATAATAAAAATTGTGTGAAACCGTACAAGGGTATAATCGTAGATAAAGAGTTTGAACAAATAGAAAAAAAAGAAATCTTTATGCGAACGGCGTACCTTTTGAGATAGGATATACAGAACATCAAGCACAATAAGTTGCCTGATTAGATTAAATCCTCGGATTTAATAAAATGAGAATGCGAATCGACCGAAAATTTACTGTTCTTTTATTTACATTAACTCGGCGGGCCGAGGTGTGGTCACAAGCTCGGTGGAACCCGATTAGCGAAATCCTTTTCTGAAGACGTAATATCCGCTGTGTCTAATGGAAAAATGAAAACATCAAAGCATATCTGTCTTGGCATGACTTAAAAAGGCTTAAGTAACAGCAAGAAAATAGTTAATATTATCAACAGATACGAACATTGCTGCAGACAGAAGCCACATTTACCTCCAGTTTACGTTCTGAAATTTGTCCTGAAGGTACGATACCGCGGGAATCATTTTCCAAATTATGGATAGTTCTACTGAGAATGACAATGATGATCATAGTACTCATAGTACCGATGAAAATGAAGCAGATCCTTCTCAGAATACTACAAAACTGAGGCGAACATTTGATGCTGTTACTTATGATTTAATACCATATACAAAGAAACCAAAAATCAATGAACATTTACAGCCAGCAGATGTATCACTAAATTTATTGCATCCGACTGTAGAATTGTTGCAACGAATTAATTTCGCTTTTATGGTTTCTCATCACCTTAAAATATCTAAGACACCGATGTGGGTTGGTTTATTAAATTAGTTTAATATACGACGACACAGCTCCAACGCAAACCCTCAGTTATTTAACAACAATTAACGCTTCGCCAACTGATAAATCAGTTGTTTTAAAAACTATAAAGCAGAGTCAACTGGTCGCCAGGAAATGCGGTGAAAAATACATGCAAGTTACATACGTCCTCGCTATTGCTAAAATTGATCTTCAAATACAGTGCACCGATAAACCACTTTTTGATGATTTATGTATTCACCTTGAGGCTATTTAATCATGATGGCGTACTTTAAAGCTGTTGGTAAATTTATCGATAACTGCGGTCTTACGAATGTTATGGTCAATTCGTAAATGCTCGCAAACGGTTCAGTAAATAGTTACATTGCAGGAAAACATTATAATAGGTGTAAAAGATTACATCCAATCGTGTCATTAGCTTTACAAATTTTGCATTCTGAACATTTTTTGAACCTGCATAATAATGAATGTAGTAAAGAAATGAAATTGTACTTGGTAACATATTAAAAAACCAAATCTGATAAACCAAGCATAGAAGATTGCCTGGATATTAACATAAAATTTGATACTTTTTCAAGTGTTTGAACAATTTTTGTTAATTAATGTTAGTTTGAAGCATATCTATTAGTATAAAAGTGCCCTTCGAAGCCCAAATCTTAAGTAAGTCTGCGGTAGATGAAAAATGGAAATTCTGAATTTTGGCCTTCGAAGAAATGTCATACCTGATAATATGGGACATATAAACATGGTTCAATGTTTTATACATTATACCTGAATATATTTAATAGTTTAATTCATTTTTTAAACTATTTGAAAAAAATATAAACAAAAAATTGAATTTCTCATTTTTTGACTATTTAAGGTGTATTCGTCTCCTTTTAAGCTGCCCGGCGCACGAAGAAGCCGACACAAAAATTGTTTACCATGTCTGTTAAATCGATCACAATGCGCATGTAACAATTAGATGCTCTGACACTGACGTAGCCATCATAATGCTCGGCAACATGAGCGCTTTAATTAATCGTGAGATTAAAATATCTATGGAAGTCAGCGTCGGCAATAAACAACGCTTTGTCAATATCAGCAAATTATATGAAAAAATAGGCTGTCAGCTGAACGCAGCCCTTCCGGCTTTTTATGCATTTACTGGATGCGACGATAATCCTTCCTTTTTTAAGAAAGGAAAGAGCCGTCCATACAAATTGTTGCATAACTCCGAAAAATACATAGATAGTTCCATTAAACTAACAACCACACCTGTCACAGAGTTGAAGAGCGTGTTTACGACAATAGAGGAATATGTTTGCCGATTAAACGGGTTTAACAAAATTAACAGCGCCAATGAAGCGAGTCCTGCTATGTTTTTAAAAACGTATAATATTTTGCAAAACGACGATATATTTGATCTGCCAGCAAAAAATATAGACGGATCAGCTTTACCGCCCTGCAAAATTGAACTGCGCCAACATTTGCTTTGGACGACGTACATCGCTAATATTTGGGTCCATGCGCATCTTGCTGTTCCAGCAAAATTACATCCAACTGATTATGGCTGGGAAGAGAATAATAGATTTGTATTTAAATGGTTCGACGGCGAACAGCTACCCTCTTCTCTTAGCGATATTACCATCAAGGAAGAAAAAGAAATTACACCAGGTCAGAATCGTTGCATCGTTATATTTTGTGTTATATATGTATTAGAATTACAAAACCTTGTTATTTAATTATTTTTTATGCAATAATATATTATTTATTATGTTTGCTTACAGATGAGGAGGAACGCATGGATCGGAATCCGATAATCGAAATGGATTACAGCGACCACGAAAGCGAGCCAGAATTTGGGGGGATGATGATGAAAAGATTTCGATGTGAATAAATATTCTGAATAAACATTATACGTTATTTTCTTAAATAAATGCGTAAATATAATTAAAGTAACCATTCAATTAAATAACAATTTAGTAATTAACAACACATTTAGGTGCGAGAGAGAAGCAGCTAATTGCCGTGAGATAGGCGTAGCGCGCGCATATACGCACTATTTGATTATTAAAAATAGATAGATATCTAAAACTAATAAAAATAAAACGCTGTAAACTAAGAGTTATCAGTGACAGTTACATGAAAAAAATAGTCTGCTGAAGTTTTCGCAGTGGAAATATGCTCCGCTGATGCAGTGAATAATGTCACGCGCCTTTTGTCAGCACTTTTCCACCGCAAAAACTTCAGCTGACTATTTTTTTTTTTTTTTTTTTTTTTTTGTAAAACTGGTATAGTAGACTATCACTTCCTCAAATTTTAACTTTCTTACTATTACTTTACAATGCGCCTATTTTTCTCATGTTTGGGCGCACAACTGACGTACAACCCTCCACCATAAAGTCAGCTGATTTCTCCTTTCTGTATCCTTGAATCATAAAAAACGTACAAAGTCTTAGCTTTTTTAATATTTATTTTTTTTTTATTGTAATTAGTTGTTTATGTAGAGTTCGGAGGACAAAACATAACACCTACGAAAATAGGAAAAATTCCCTTTGCAGAGACCTCAAAGAAGAAGTACTCTGGTTTACCCGGCTTGCTCAATCAGACGCCGTTAGATGATGATATTACGCTAAAAATGTCCATCTTTCCAGATTTATTGTTTTATTTATTTCCCAGAACTGGATGTATTTTGAAAATAAAAAAACTATTGAATAGTATAAATAGGCATATATGATAAAAATATACATTTCTACTATAAAACATTTTCAAGATTTGGTCCAGATGAATTGGGAGCTGTGAGAACAATTCCATAAAAAAATATAAGGAATTATTGTATTGGTTTTTATATTTCCAACATATATTGTGACACACACACACACATATATATATATATATATGGAATGGAAGAAACCCAACGAATCAAGTACTAAAAAATGAATATAAAGATTATGAAAAAATTTTAAATAGAGTCATAAAAGATGCAAAATACAAATTCGAAAACAATGAAATAAAACGCAATATAGACAACCCAAGACAGCTATGGAACATTATTAATACTAAGCTTGGCAAAAAAATCCAGCAAAATAAGTCAATTGACTATTTAGTTGTAAATGAACAAAAAATTGAAGATAAGGGTACTATAGCAAACATAATGAATGACTATTTTTGTAAAGTAGGCTCTGATTTAAGTAACAAAATTTCTAATTTGCATGATGAACAATTAAAACTGCCAGAAAGAAATAACAAATCAATTTTTATCTATCCAACAGATAGTTTTGAAATATAAAATGTATAGATTCATTGAAAAAAAAAGCTGGAGGTGTTGATAATATAAATGCAAAAACGATAAAAACGTTAGCAAATCATATAGCAAAACCATTGGAACACATCTTTAATCTATGTGTTCAACAATCCATCTGGCCAGATGCCCTAAAGTGTGCAGACATAGTTCCTATATATAAGGCTGGGGATAGGTCGTGTATGTCAAATTACAGACCAATCTCCCTGATACCAAATATAGCAAAAATTTTTGAAAAAATAATGTACAATAGATTGTATAGTTTTTTAACTGAATGCGAAATAATTTCTGATAAACAATTTGGGTTTGTAAAAAATAGAGGAACCATTGACGCTTTAAACTATATATCAAATATTATCTATAACAGTCTAGACAAAAGCATTCCTATTATCACCACCTTCCTAGATTTAGCAAAGGCTTTTGACACAGTAGACCACAAAATCTTACTAGATAAACTAGATAGATACGGAATCAGAGGTAGTGTACTAAATCTGATAACTAGCTATCTCTCAGATAAAAAACAATGTGTTAAAATCCAAAACTGCAAAAGTAATTACAAAGATATACCCATTGGTGTCCCACAAGGGACCATATTGGGGCCTTTATTTTTCATATTTTATGTGAATGATCTATTGAGAGATATGCAAAATGATACTATTATGTCTTATGCTGATGACACTGTTATCATAGCTAGTGATAATACGTGGTCATCTGCTCAGGACAAGATGAATGAATATCTTAATAAAGTAGCGAAATGGTTAACCTTAAATAAACTATCTTTAAATATTAGTAAAACTGTGTATATAACGTATGGCAGCTACTGTGATAGTGTCCCCGACACATTACATATTACCATAGGTGACAACATAATAAAAAGAGTAGAAAGCCATAAATATCTAGGATTAATTTTTGACTTTAACATGAAATGGGAGAAATATGCGAATTACATTGTCAAAAAAACAAGATATCTAATTTTCATTTTTGCGAAAATTAAAAATACTATGGATAGCAAATCTTTAATGATGATTTATTACGCTTTCTTTCAAAGTTTGGTCAATTATGGCTAATAGCCTGGGGAGGAGCGTATAATAATTGTATAAACTTAATCCAAGGTATACAAAAGAAATTACTAAAGATTATAAATAAGAATAATTTCGTAACGCAAAAAATCCCCCTCACGATAAGGCAACTTTTCAAATTGAATATTTTTGTACATGATAAAAACAAGGAATATAAAATATTTGAAGTTAATAAAATTAAAATTGCAATAGTAAATATCAAACACGACTAACAGCATGGTTTAAATTAAATAAAGTCGATAATTTCGCAAAATCTATAAAACATGACAAAATAGAAAAATTTGAATAATAAATAATGCTATTGGTAGATTAAATGTAGTTTCTCCTAAAGATCATGAACAGTTTTATTTCAACGATATAAATTATAGAACATATAAAGACACTGCTATTACTATGGGTTTAATTAAACATGATAAACAAATTGATAACATTTTTTAAGAAGATAGTACTGTTATGTTACCGAATCAGTTGCGACGATGTTTTGCGTGGTTTTTACTTTCTGAAAATATTTAAGGTGATCGCATTTGAAACAAATACAAAAATAATTGCACGAAAGATTTTATTCATAACAAAGAAAATTGTACTCTTTTATATATTAACCAAATATTTGAATTAGGGGATAAATCATGTGACTCATTCAATTTACTTATGCCAAACAAAACTGCTTTAAAGAACAATTATCATGGTAAAGAAATTGAACAGTGCAAATGGTGAGGTTACTATTTTTCCCGAGGGCAGAGGAAAGGCCTCCAAACAGTCCACGGACTCGGATGAAAAGAATGCAATTATGCCGCTGAAGGCCGAAGATCCTTCACAGATAGACTGTAGCGGTTGGTGGTTACAGATGGGAATAGGCGGATTTCGCATTCGCGCTCTGTGCGATTCGGGAGCAGCTCGCACCGCAATAGGTCCGATTGTATTGCAAATAGCATCGGCGTGTGGACAGTCTATCACGCCCTATAAGGAACCAGGTGCGAAGCTAGCAAATGGGCAACTCGTGCCAATCTATGGCTACGTAGATCTGCCCTTTGACGTTTTAGGTCAGCGTAGATACCTGAAAGTCATGATTATGAGTGAATTAGACTCAGAATGTATCTTGGGGACGGACTTTATGCGTGCGTTCAACGCTGTCCTCCTACCAAGAGAGAACCAACTAAGAATTGAAGGAACATCCGAAACAGTTCCTTTAGAGCTTTCCGCCCTTACGGAAGGAGTAGCAAATGCATTGGCTGCTGTTGGATTAGCGGATGTCACGCAGTCACAGCGCAGTCGCTTAGATGAAGTGTTAGATAGATGGCTGCCCGATGGTGAAGTAACTCTTGGTTGCACTTCGCTGATAAAGCATGCGATAGAAGTAGGGTCAGCGAAGCGTATAAAACAACAATACTACCCCGTGTCGAAGAAGTTAGAAGAAGAAATGCATGCACAAGTTTTGAAAATGTTGAACGCAGGTATTATACGACGCTCAAACAGTGAATGGTCGAGCCCAGTGGTAATGGTGCGGAAATCTAATGGTACCTATAGATTCTGCATTGACTACAGAAAGCTTAACGCTGTTTCGAAAGCGAGTGTGTACCCGATTCCATACATGGATGCAATTTTAAGTAAGCTGCAGCGGGCTCGGTACAATTCAACTATCGACCTTAGCTCAGCTTACCATCAAATACCGACGAAAGAGGAAGACATGCACCTGACAGCTTTTACAGTTCCTGGGCTGGGACTATTTGAATTTTCCCGTATGCCCTATGGCCTCGTTGGTGGGCCATCAACGTTCCAGCAGCTGTGAGATAAAATTGTCGGGCCCGAATTAGAGCCGCATGCTTTCTCGTACTTAGACGATATTATTATCACCACAGAGAGCTTCGATGAGCACTTGCACTGGTTAGAAGTTGTTTTAAAAAGAATAAAAGAAGCTGGACTCACTATCAATAGAGAGAAAAGTAAGTTCTGTTGTAGTGAAGTCAAATATCTGGGAGTTTTAGTAAATCGAGACGGTTTTCGTCCCGGTCCAGTTAAATAACTCCAATGTAACTATCCAGCGCCTAAAAATTTAAAACAACTACGCCGCTTTTTGGGAATGGCGTCTTGGTATAGAAAGTTCCTAGAAAATTTGTTTTCTAGGAACCTTTCACCAACCAGCTTTTGACGAAAAATTTGTCATTCAAACAGACGCTAGCGACACAAGCCTTGGAGCTGTGCTCACCCAAACTATAGACGGTAAAGAGAGAGTCTTGTGTTTTGCGAGTCGCACCCTCAATCAGGCTGAAAGGAAGGAGAAACAACCAGGGAGATACGGAAATCAATGACGACGACGCAACGAAAAACGAAATTGTACCGGCGAAACCGAACTCTGTAAGCGTCAGTGCGCCACGCAAGCGAGGTATGCCGCGGAAATCGCGCGTAGTCGTCAATCGATGCAAAGCTAGTAGTGGAAAAAGCGAAACGCGGACGTACGAAAGGATCCAAGTCGAAACGAGATCCGCCGGTAGAAGTCTCTCCACGACGCATGCGATCTCGCGCAAAGAAAACTTAGTAAAAATTTTTTTTTTCTTTTGTTTTACAAATTATGATTTTTATTTCCTTTTCTTCCGTAACATAACATTTATTTTATTGCTTTTTTTTTGCATGCTGGTGAGAGATATGATTTTTGAGAGCTGATACGCCTTGAGGCTACCCAGCGTCTGGAAGGGGGGAATATGACGAGTAATATTACTAACTCGTCATAATCTCCCACAGCATGCGGAATAATAATATCACTAATGTCTACAGATATGTTACAGGCAACGGCGGCGGGAGAGCAAGGGAGCGCACTACAAGTGTGAGAGAGAGTGGGGGGAGAGAGAAAACTCGCGCGAGGAGACTCACGCGCGACTCGAGAGATACGCGTCGGCCTCTGTTCGTTCGTTCGTACTACCTAATATTACGCGATTACGACACTGTGTCCGAATTGTGACTCCGCGCACCCAGCCCCCTTGCAAAGCTGATGTACAACGAGAGGCACCCGAGAGGCCGGTTCACGCGAGATTCGCCGACACCTTCCGTCGAACACTGCGACGAAGCGCCCCAGAAGGACTCCGTGCGTTGCGCCTTCGAAGAGTGTCTGCGAACACTCTCGACGAAGAGTGACTGCGAACACACGAACACTGCTCTTTTGTAAGTACCGACTCTCAATACGGCGGTACTGTTTTCTGTAAAAGCGAGTGCCACGCGGGCATTCTAAATTTGCACGAAATTAAAAATACAGCATGGCAAGGTACAACCAACAAAGGCTCAGACGCTGCAGACCGCATGAATACGGTCAACCCCCGCCGCCCAAGTCTGAGGTCTCGCAGGTACTAAACCCATTCGCCCTCGCCCCCCCAAATGGCGCACGAGCCCAAACACCGTGTGCGCGTAGCCCACCTCAGGCGCTAGCTCAATACGGTTGGCCGGGATAGGAACGTCGGGCGACCCGCGTAGCCCGCGAGGAAAATCGTACGCTCCCGCGAAAGGGAGACTCGCGAAGCGGCAGTGACTCGGACTACCCGCGAAAAGATGCTCGTGTTGTACACGCAGAGCGCATCGCCGGAGGCGGAGATGAGTCTAACCGCCGGGCGTCGCCCACGGTAAGACAGCTTTGCGAGCGGTACGAACAACTGGGCTCGCGTAGCGGAAGCTCGATCGGCAGCGCAGCGAGCAGCGGGTGCAGGAGCAGTCGTTGCGAGCAGCGCATCGAGGACATAGTCAAGCGCATTGAGGGGATGCAAGCGAGCATGCTAGCGCGAATAGAAGCGCTAAAAGAACCGCGCCAAATCCCGACCGAGGCGAAGGCCGCAAGTTCACAGCAAAGAGGCATTCGCTCTGCGCGAGATGCAAGTCCCCGTCGCGAGAACGACCGCGCCGTAGAGCCTGTAGACCCGGCTTCGAATTTCGGGCACCGCCGGGAAGCCCCTCGACACGAATATGGGCGCTCGTTGGAGCCAGTTTGGCCAATCTCGGACTCGGATAGCGACACAGATTCCGACTCGGAAAGTGAATTGGGCGCGATATTCGACTCCGAATTTAATACTGATCGCGGTTTAGACGAATATGGGCAGAGCGTTAGCTTCGATCGCTCCGTGCCAGTGCGACACGTGTACGAGCAACGCCCGGTTGCGACAAAATCGCAGAAACCTTCAAAATCCGCGGTTAACTACGGCAGCGAGTTCGAGGCTCGTAAGCGTGGGCGCCCGCACCGTTCCGACGGACGCGCTCACCACTCTGACAGCGCATACGCGCGCGGCGACCCGCGGCAGAAGCCCCTGTCTTGGAAACTGCCAGGAGGCGGCGGCCGATATCCCCGGGACGACGATCCGGACCCGGACCCATCGAACGGCGGCCACGGACGCAAATGGGCCCCAGGGCCCCCGCAACGCGGTTTTCCCATATACGGAAACACTGCAGGCTGGGCGGACGGGTTCGACAGCCTCGCTAGCTTACCGTTTCACCAGGCCGCGAATGCGATCCCGGAATTTGACGGCGATCCCGACAATCTTAGCATTTTCCGCAGAGGCGTGCGGGAGGTAATGATGTCACGCTAACTACACTTGAGTAGAAAAACTATTGCACGATATTACGCTGCACTATGCGAGCCGATCAGATCTACACGCAGATGCGGTCCATCAAGCAAGGACCAAACGAGCCCGTAGGCGAGTACGGCCTGCGTGTGGAAAAAATTATTTAATCGCTTTATGACTATCGTGGAGTCGGCTCCCGATCTGTCTAACTCGGATAGGCGGGCTAGGAGACGTCAGGCAAGACTCGACGTGCTGGACCAATTTTTGTTCGGCTTGATAGCTCCGCTAGACCATCAGGTCCGTTGCAGAATCCCGAAAGATTTAAGCACGGCTGCTATTGAATTCGAGGGGAAGCAGAGCGGCCGAGATGCCGGCAATGCACCTTTATTAGCTAAACCCGCGGCTCAAGTGCGCAGTGCCACCGCAGAAGAGGTCGGCGCAAGCGGCGAACAGCAGCAAAACGCGGGTTCCGATCAGATAGAAAATCCGCGGGCGCATTGCATCTACTGCAACCGGCATGGGCACTCGGTCGACGCATGCGTTGCGTTGGTCCGACACGCGTCCGAGTGAGCGATCTCCAACCCCTACTAAAAAAAGAGTAACAATAACAAAAATGCCGGTTCATAATAATAAAAACGCCGGGTCGAACGATAAAGATAACAACGCCGGTTCCAATGATAATAAGAACGCTAAGGACTAAAATAAGGATGGCAATGGCAACTGCAATAAGTCCAACCAGAAGAAAAACAAAAACTGGAACAATAAAAAATGTCGCGATAGCTCGGCCGAGAGTAAGAACCGAGACTCGCGCAGATCGCGATAATAAAAACAAATCCGGTAATTTAAACTAGACTCACGTTCGTCGCAATCCTCA
The DNA here is from genome assembly GCA_037356405.1 of Nasonia oneida. NCBI lineage: Eukaryota > Metazoa > Arthropoda > Insecta > Hymenoptera > Pteromalidae > Nasonia > Nasonia oneida. Next base: position 242,615 of record JAZHPH010000135.1, on the reverse strand, counting down.
AGCGACGAGCGTCTAGACGAAAAGCGAAATGAGGAGCAATACTCGTTTTCGGCAAAAATAAAATTTCTCACTACAGGCAGACAGCCTCCAATCGTTTCCGTAAATTGCCCGCAGTTAAGAAAACGCACGGGCAAATTTTTCGCTGATTCCGGTGCGGATATTTCCGTCGTGAAAGTCGGGGAGCTAGCCCCCGGCTATCCGTACGACTCGCAGAAAATCATTAAAGTGCAAGGTGTGACCGACGGTACCGCGTACATGCTCGGCCAGGCGGTAGTGCAGCTGCAAGAGTTGCTTTGCAATGTCCATGTAGTATCCAACGATTTCCTTATAGAAAATAGCGGAATCATTGGATGGGACTTGATCGATGCACACAATGGTTGTGTCCATGCTGCTAACAAATGTCTCCAACTGGGCGACATTAAACTACCGTTCGAGCGCTGAACAAGGAGGCCGAGGGCAGTTGCGACCCACTCCCGTTCACAAGCGACATTCTCTAGCATCTCGCTGCAGCGGTTTACATAACTGGCATGGACCTCAAACAGGGGTACCACCAAATCGGGATGCATCCCGATTCCACGCACCTGACGGCATTTTACGCGCCAGGCGGTAAGCACGGCAATCAGCTCTTACAATTTGACAGGATGGCTATGGGCCTCAAGGAGGCCACTATAACCTTTACCAGGGCGATGTCACTGGCGATGGCGGGTCTGCAGGGCGATGAGGTAGAGATTTATCTCGATAACCTCATGGTTTTTGGCGAAACGCTCGACGAGCACAACGAGCGTTTGCGGCGCGTGCTAAACCGACTGTTATTAGTAAATATGACAGTCGGTAAAACTCATGCTATGGCAAACTACCCGACGCCGACGGATGCGCGAAAGCTAAAGGAAGCGATTGGCTTGTTTAGCTATTATCGCCGCTTTATTAATCGCTTTTCTAAAATCGCTTATCCTCTATTCAGACTCCTGCAAAAGGACGTAGATTTCGTCTGGGGAGAAGCCGAGCAAGCCGCGTTCGACTCGTTGCGAAAGCTCATGTCGGAGGAGCCGGTATCAAAAGCGCCGGATATCTCGCAACCGTTTCTTGTAACTACGGATGCGAGCGACTTTGCTTTGAGCACAATTTTGAGCCAAGGCAAAATTGGTTCAGACAACCGTGCGCGTACGCATCAAGATGCTTAAAGGGCAGCGAACTTCGGTACCCCACGTACGATAAGGAGTTGCTAGCAATCGTGTTTGCTAAGGAGCAATTTTGATGCTACTTGTATGGGCGAAAATTCACGATTTGCACGGACCATGAAGCGCTCAAACACTTTCACACAATGAAAAAGCCGGACTTACGATTTAATCGGCTAAAAGCAGCGCTTGTCGGCTACGATTTTGATATCGTGTACCGCCCCGGAGTTAACGCGAACGCTGACGCGCTATCGCGAAACCCGATGCTAGCTGAAGGCGAAGCCAATCCGGATCTACCGCGGCTAAAGATGTACGGCTTGGCCGACAAGCAGATAAAAGAAAATCCGGACGAGGAAGCGGGCGCGCCACCAGGCCGAATTTTTCGCGCGCGGGCAGTCAAAAAGCAAAACGGCACCGATCACGCAAAAGTTCGCCAGCAGTCGTGTAGCGCTAGCAGTTCGATAAGCAACGCCGAGACTAAGAAACCACGCAACGAAAACGCGCTAATTTTTCATAAAAGCCAGTTTTTGGCAGTCCGAAACGAACACGATGATTTTTATATATGCCGCGCGCTTCACGATGTTTATCATGGAGACGCGAAAATAAAAATTCAATGGTTCACGGAAGTAAAGGACAAGAAGTTCATTTACGCGCCGGATTACAACGACTATGGCGGTATGGTTCGAGTGCGTGCTGTCCCTGGGTGGGATCGAGCTTGCCCGAATCCGGGAAATCTTACGCGAGTCAATCGAGTTTTGCTCCAAGGCCCCAGCTGTGCAACCGCCATCAGCGTCGCCAACGCGCGAGGAAAGTACAGACTCGGACGAGTCGATGCGTACGGTGAAATCCGCGATCTCATCGACCTCGGGAGCGTTGATCATGCCTCCGGAGGTGCTGCCGTACTTAAAGTATGTAGAGCCGGTGGGCCGTGTGACGCGGAGCACTCAGCGATTCCGAGGCGCTGTATCGCAGAAACTTTATGAGCCTAGCAGTTCGAGCAGTGACGAGTCGGGTCCACGAATCTGGCCGTCGGGAAAAGTCGCCGACGAGCTAGAGCCGTTGCAGACATTCAAGTTCCCCCGGAGTCTGGGGTCACTGGGCTCGAGCCTCCCAACGGCCACCTTCACTCCCGATCCCTCAGGCGCCAAAGGCCCAGCGCTGGTTGAGCGCGAGGAGCCTGCCGCGACGCGCGCAAGCTCACCGCCTCGGAGCAAAAGCACAAGCGCCAACGCTTCTAAACCGCAATCGCTAACGGTCTGGCCGTGGTCAGGGGACAAACAAAAAAGAAAATTAAGGGTCAACATCGAGGACCAGTTGCGCGAAAGCCGAGCGCTTCCAACGGAAAAAGCAGCTCGGAGAAGCCCGAAAATAATGCGAGTCGCGGCGAGGTCGCGCATAAGCAGAAACCTGCACTGAACGGATCATCTGCAGCCAGACGAGACGCGTTCGAAGCTCAGCCACCCGACCTTTCCTCGACTTGCAGACTTCTAACCGTTCGCTGCATTTTTTCAGGTAATCTACCATGCTTGGTGGCATAGTGTACTCTTGTCCGTCCACCCTCGCGATGCAGTCTTTAAACTCGTCCTTATCCGCCCCGGCTTCTTCGTGTGCATTTCCTGGTACGACGACGTTCTCTTCGACGGCGTTGTCTAACGTTCTCTGTAGTCGTCCTTGGGTTCCTGGGTTCGAAATCAGCTCTTCTAGTGGATACGGATTAATACCGATTCTTTTCTCTTCTGCACAAGTGGTCTCCAAGAATGATCTGCGGCTCTCCGCTCTCTCTTGTTTTACTGCCGCGGCTCCTAGTTCGCTTGTCGGCTCGAAGTCCGACGGGTCATATTCGCCCATCAGCCACCTGTGCAGACGCACCCATTGGTCTTCTGCATTTCCGTCCTGCCTTAGTCGTAGGCTCGACAATGTTTGTCGCAGCTCGCCCCTGGTGAGGTTCAGTACCCAGATTCCAACGTCGTCTTCCATGCCGTTCAACATTACCTGGGTTTCTTCTGATTTATTTATTCTGCGCATGCCTTAGCAACAAGTATTGCCCGCTAGAGTCGAGCGCGCATGTGTATGTGCTTCATAATTTCTAGCTGTGCGTTACGCTCGCTTACGTCGTTGTGTTCCCGGTCGGTGCGACAAGTAGCAGGAGAAAAAAAAAAGAAAACAAAAAGATGACACAAATCCCGCTTAACTTGTCGCTCACTAAATTCGTAACCGGAAAAGGGAAATAAAATGATGTCGTGGTTGTCGACCTCGCGTCGAGCCACTCGATAGTCCGACCGGTGACACTGCCACTCCTGTCACTATTTTACAGGAATTCTTACAATTTTTCCTATGCTGAAAACGCGAGAATGCCTAACTAACTGCGCGTCGTGTACGTTGTTGCTACGTGCGGCGAATTCGGCCGAATATCTCTTCGAGTGTTTCTCCGCGTACCCGACTTTCCTCGTCGCTACGTACGCTTATGCGTGTTTCGCGCCCCTCTGACCTCTACACGTTGAGGCGCCAGTTTGTCACGGGGCAACTGGGCTTTAGCGCGACAGCCGCGAAGATGCTGTCGCGTCAGCGAGGGGAATTACTCACTCTTTTTATCTCCGCACGACTATCCCTCGATGATGCTGGAATCGACGACGGACGTTAGCCGTCTGTGCAATGCCGACTCCGTACTATGCAGCCGGGTTGCCTCGGTGTACAACTGCGCGGCGTGCGAAGCTCGCTTTCTTCGCGTATAGAGTCTCCGGATAGGCGCGTGTTCCGTAGCCGCGCCGATATGTAACCGGCTTTACTCTGTCCGGGTTCGTCGGAAGGACGCGACGGGAATACGAAATAAACACTCGTGCATTCGTGTATTATGAAATGATGTCTATATTCTGTATCATATTAGTACAATAGATCACGCGTCACGGTTCGTACTGGAGACGAGCCGACGACTCGGTGGCAGCGAGTCCCGGCCTCGGCGTCCACAGCCGATTCGGATGTTCCTATATTGCGGAGTAGCTAGTGTGACGAACTTACAGTATTTGACGCGCGCGTGGAGTGCTCGGTCGCCGCGTGTCCGTCGGATTCCGACGGGGAAAGTCCTTGATGGCCGGGAGGCGTCCCTCTCGGCTTGAACAGCGACTTGCTGGGGTACCCCGGATACTCAAGGAGGTGGTCGCTCGGGTGCTTCCTTCCAGCAGGTGGACTCGGGTCGTCGCTGTGTCCTCTCGTCTCGGTTGCGCGGAAACTCGCGGGTGATATGCTGGTATCAAAAGTCGCACACGTCTCCGTCGTCCTAGCGCTTTTTCCTCTCTGTCCCGCGCGCGCCTCCCGAGCACCGCCGAGTTGGCAACGTCGCATCACGCATGAAATGGTCGTGTGCCGGGCGAGCGCGCGAAATATGAATTCGCGATCGCTCGTCACAATATATATATATATATATATATATCTATATATATAGCTCTCGTGATATCGCTACATATATATATATATATATCAGTTGTCACGGGTGATTGGGGATGCTCTGGGAGCACAAGTGAGAAGGCTGGAAGTCCTGATCAGAGTTTATTCGGTGTTTTGGGAGAGCTCTGCTCTCATCCGTGGTCGCCGGTGATCTGCCCGCTCTGCCGTCGACGCGTCTCGTCGGAGGCAAGCGGTCGCACGTGCAAAGGTGCATACGCTGCACCTTCTGCCGTGCAAACTCCAGGCAGCGGCGTTCCCTGCTGACGATGCGCTCTGAGCATCGTCAGCCGCAGCCATCGGAGATGCCACCGGAGTGCCTAGCGCTAGTCCGTGACACGTCCGAGGCCGCGCGGGCGTCCGCCCTCGGCGCCCAAAAAAAACAGGATCACCCGGCGAAGCCGTGCGTGGAGTGCTTGTGTGTTGTGAGCGTCGGCGCGCGTGTAAGCGCGCTCCGCGCCGGAGTAAACTTAAGGTATCTTTTTAAAAGAATTTAAAAAAAATGAATTGTCCCTGGATGCCAGTGCATAATGCAGAAATTGAAATTGAAATTGCACGATGTATGTATAAAAAAACGCATTGTCCCTGCACATTGGATTCTAACCAAACCCCACTGATTCCGTGAAGGTCAGTGCTAAAAACTATGTAATGTATGTGTGTATGTGTGAACCGCGAGTGTTGTTCCTGATAGCCGCTGCTGCCTTACACAATTAAGAGGCAGAGCCCTCAAATATAAAGTTTTCCTTATCCTAGTTTGATAAAACTAAATAAGTAAAAGAGCGTCACGATGAGCGCTCGTACATATATGCATAAAAAAGAAATTAATAAAGCGTGATTAGCGCTATTACAAAATATGATTAAACGGCATAATAATTTAAACAGAAATTATAAGCAGTAAAAAATTGAATAATAGAGCCCTTGCTCTAGCCAAGTGCTGTCGCTTGGGCCTGGCGAAAACCTGGCCCTTCGTCCATACATAGCCGGCTTACCTTATCGCATTGCCATGCGCTTAGACGATTTGGCGCCGCACGACGCAGCGTGCTTTTTGCTAAAACGCTTCTTATGATCTAAGGTGGGCTTGCCGCTGCACCCTAAACTTAAATCTAAACAATATTGGCTGAAATTAAGACAATAAACAAGCATATATTATGATAGAATAAGCGATGCACATTAGTGCAAGTATTCAAAAGTATATATGTATTTGATATAAAAGTATAAAATATATATATATTCTATATGCGCCGTAGTCCACGCGTCTTTCTCGCTATAGAGTGGATTGGTTATAGCTACGGCGTAAATTAAGAGGTACAAAAAAAAACAAAAAAGTATAAGATAGCAAGGCGTCTAGGTGCGAAGCTACAGCACTCTTGGCTGTCCATGGCTATGGTGCGGGTACGGGGAGCGGGGCTAGACCGTTGTTTCGTCTGTTCTACGGCGGAACTGGCGCGTCATTTCCAATTGCATCTATCATGGCTAATGAGATCGCGCATGGGTTTACCCGCTCGATACCGCAAGAAGCACCAGGTCAGGACTAAGGCGACGATGACGACGCCGATCAAAGTCCAGGACGAGTAGCCGATCGACCATGCGTAGTCGCTGAGATTTCGCAACTCGAAAGCTGTCGCTTTTTTATGCGCGATTTCGCGAGCTTTGGCTGCAATGACGCACAGGCCTGCCCCGGCCTTCAAATTTTCCATTTCGGAGCCATGGGCACTTTCGGCGCGAACCTTCGCTTCGTTTTCAATTGCTTGTTGCAAGTCCGTCAACGCGTGCGCGGATTCGTTCACGCGCGCGATTAACTGCGACATGTTAAATTGCAACGAGCCAAAAGAGGATGCATTCACTTTTTGATTAAAAGTGTGCGAGGCGGAGAGGCGAGCGGTGGCTGCGTGGGTCGACCAGCCGTCACGTAATTCGAGTATACCTGTGCCCGAAATTTGCGATGTGATTTGCTCAGCACGAGTGCATTGGATAAAGATATCCTCTGCCTGCCTTGCCGCGTACACCCAAGTGTTGGCTTTATGCAGCCTCAACCAAAAAGTGTGTGCTTAATTTTTACGTCGCATTGGGATCGGGACATATGTACGATTAGACGTACTCACCGCGAAGTATGTGTGAGCAGGCCATATATAAGCGGCCATGTCAGAAATATTTAAAATATTTTGAACAGCGGGCACGGGCGAGGCCTTAAACAGCACGAATTTTTCCATGTCGATTAAGGGGATCGCTAAGTGGTAAACTAGGTACCCGTTCGCGAATAATACGGAAATTTTCGATACTTACATAATCGGGATCGCCGCTGACTCGTCCGGAGAAAAGGGGAATCTCGCGTGAGATACCGTGTCCTGCACCGTTTTTGCCGAACGGAGATGATTCGTGGGTGGACCAGTCCTTTGACCGCGAATAAGATCGCGTCCGTGATGATCTCCGTGTCCAACTTAAACTGGGCCAAACCGTTTCTGATCTCTAGTTCTGTGTCGAGATTATCTAGTCCGATAACGTTTAAGCTTGTCCTGTTCGCTAACACGGCAGTTGCTGCATCTATCTTACGCATTCTCTCGTTCAATTCCGAAAACTCGTGCTCGACGATTTCCGTTTGATTGGCTAAGAGCGTGGCCGTGCGGCGGTTGTCCTTGGCGATGGACTTGACCGCCTCTTGGACCTCGATTAGATCGGCTTCGGTTAGCGTCCCGTATAGCCACCTATGGAATGAGCGAATAAAGGGCAGAACGACGCGCCGAGACCTCTGAGGCCCTATGCCGTTGCCGTGGATAAGTATTAAGTCTCTTACCCGGTCGGCCTATGTACCAACTTTGAACCTGTCAGAAAATACAGGCGCAAATCGACCTTCTAGATCAACTTCCAGTTGGTGCTGGATGTCGCCAACGGCGCAATCTTTTCCGTAATCAATCCCAGGTTTTCCTTTAGCTGGTGTATGAAGCGGTCCTGAACGCCCGAGAGTAAGGGCTCACTGCTTCCCGGGCCGCTGCCTGCACAAAGCCTAAAAGATACAAGGAGGCAGAGGTTAGCTAGCGCAAGTCGATGCTAAGCGGCTGGCTTCTTGGGCGTGTGGAGGTGGCTTAGCTAGTAAGACGTTTTCTGTTTTATTGCGCGGCCCGTCCGGGGACGCGCAAAAAAACAGTAAAAAGACGTCTTACTCCACGGGGTACGCTTCAGAAGTCACGGCTTCACTGGCCAGCTCGCTGGGCCGTTCAATTTTATTTAAGGACCGTTCTTGTCACCTCGTCGTTTCGCAAGGTGACGTTATTAGTTTTGCGATTAATCGCGATTATTTTGAAGGGGCCGCGGTATTCCATGGCGAATTTTCCCACCTTCGGTTCTTTCAGTAGAAAGACGATGTCGCCTTCTTGAAAATGTTTTGAATTTAGTTTCCGGTCATAGTAATGCTTAGACCGGTACTTGGACTGTACCAAGTTCATTGCGGCTGCAGTTTACAAAGCCGTTAAATTATTTGTCATATCGGCGATGTAATTGTTATATATTACGTCGCCGTTATTTTGGGAAAAGCTCGACGGAGTTCTGGGCTTAATACCGAACACAAGCTCGTGCGGTGAATAACGCGTACTCTCATGTTCAGTACAATTGTACGCGTGTTGACAGACGGCCGTCCATTCGTCCCATCTGTCAGTTTTCTTCACGTACTTCCTCAGATACTCCCTGAGAGTATGATACATACGCTCGATCTTGGTTATGCCGAAAATCTTAGCGTGTTCCTCGAGCACACGGTTTTAGAAATGCGTGCCTTGATCGGTTACGATCGCGGCCGGAGGCCCGAACACGTAAATTATTTTTTCAGTCAACGACCGAGCGACCTCATCCGCATTCGCGCGCTTCGTCGGTGTTAAGATAACATATTTTGTCAGCATATCTTGAACCGACAGAATGTATCTGTTACCTCGTTTTTTACGCTCTAACGGGCCGTAGAAGTCTAACGCGATTTGGGCGAAGGGCGTCGAAGGCGTGTTGCTAATAAGCAGTGGAAGTCGCGTCTTAACGCGAATCAATTTGTTACTCTGGTACGTCGCGCACCGAGCAACAAATTGCTTGACGTCGGGCCGCATATTGCGCCAATAAAAGTCATTAGCAAGTTTGTTGTACGATATATGCATGCACCTGTGTCCTCCCATCGCCGCCTCATGATATTCTCTTATAATTTTGAGTCTATCAGCGACTGGGGGCATAGGCAAGTTATTGTTATATAGCACTGCGACGACCGCTTTCCCAGCGAACACGTAGTCGAAAAGGTCCACGAAATTGGACCATTCGGCAGGAGTAAGCATTGCCAGATCGCGAATTACCGCAAAACTGCGTATGCCCTCTTTTAGAACGACATTTCTGAGTGTTTTTAGACATTTGCGGAGGTCCGTTCGTAATGGCCGATCCTCGAAAAATGCTTTCATATACACCCCGACTAGCTTGACGTCTCCAAATGTCGCTACATTAACATCACCGAGCTTGTAATGCTCCTTAGTCAAGTCGTTCGGGTTTAGATAATGTCGTTCTATCAACGCCTCCTGTATCTCGGTTGATATAAATCCATCAGCCGAGATCAGGTACACAAAATTTTCCTTAAAACGCAAAGGGTGCTCGTTGTAAGCCTTCAGGTGCACAAAAGGTGGAGGCTCCTGGTCTTCGGGAATTGCCCAAGGGGGCTTTTCGCGAGGGGGCCTGGCCCTGGCTACAACGAAGCGCTTTAACTTATTATCAGCCAGCGCGGCCTTGACCGCAGCTGTGCTGTCTCTGTCACCGTCTGGGCTCGTGTTGCCGTCGCTTATCAGTGCTGATGCATCATGCAGCTGTTGGTCAGATCCGAGCTGCATCGCGATGCTGCCGGCGCTCGCGCCTGGCTTGCTCTCGTCGGAATTGCGCCTATCGTTGCTATGGAAAGTAGCGGAACTGCCTATCGCTAGATGTGAGGCTGCAGGTGAATGATTTCGGATCTTGCGAGCAGGGGTCGCTGACCGTGTAATCGGTTTCCCGAGCATTTACGAATACCGATGCGTTCCCAGTCAGGCATTCGTACGGGCTGGCTAGCACTGTTGCTGAAGCAGGAGCAGTTCGTTAATTTTCGCACTTTGCGACCGGTTCGTCCTGCGCGCCGGTGGTTTTATCGCTTTATCCAGAGGACCGGCTGCGAGCGAAGCTTTCTTCTTCGTTCGGCTCTTCCGCCCGAGTATCGGCGAGTTTTCTCTTTCGCGCTCTTCGTCGGCGGACGGGAAAGAGTCACGAATCGGGTTTACTGGTTTGGCGGAGGCCTGTGGAGCTTTTACCCGAATATACGGAGTAAAATGCAGGCGAGTCAAATTTAGATGCAAAAATTCGGAGGCGTTCGGCACCACAATGTGACAGAAAAGTCGCTTATCTCCTGGGAGATCATAGTGAATGCAAATGTTGACTCCGAACTCGTGGGCGAAAATGAACGCCCAATCGATTGTCCCATACTCAGCGTGAGACTTTAGGATTTTCTCCGTTTCAGACGGCTCTCTGCAGGACCTTAGCATCGGCGCACTTAGTATACACCAAAAGCACCAGAAGAAAATTTTTACTTCTAGTAGACGATGTCCAGGTCTCAAAATCACCTCCCAGATGGCGGGACATGGTCTATGATACAATGCACTTAGTATACAACAAATATACCAAAAAAAAATTTTACTCTCAGTAGAGGATGTCTAGGTGTCAGGATGATCCTGAGGTTAATCCTTTATAATGTAATATATATGATATATGATGCTACCTTCCAAGTTATACAAAGTTTAACCACAAAAAACCTTGTTTATAATCAAGAATATATTATCAGCTCCAGAATTCCAGGAAGACTATAATTCCAAGAAGTCCTGAAAAATTCCCTGAAAAACCCGGAAAGTGCAAAATTTAATCTTTACATTAAAATATCACAATATTGGCGCACAAAAAAAATAAAACGGTAGAAATGTTAGGACTAAATGAGAGAGATAAAAAAATTTCAATTAGAATTGAAGGGATTTGAATAAATTGAACTGGAAATGACGTTTTGGAAAGAAATTTAAGCAAATTACTATTATGTGGATGTAGATAACAGTGATTATCATGTAAATAAAGACGCTCAAATTTTAGTAAATAAATAGAAAAATAAGACGTCTCATTATTATCTAGTAAGCAACGTGATTGTATTCATTGCTTTAAAAGAATCGTATTGATGGATACGGATAACAATGACATTGTATATGTATTAAATCAAAATTAGTAAAAAAAAAACTTTATAAAAACGAAAATTAAATGATGATTCAAAAAATATGAAAGAAAAAATCAAATATATGAAATTTTCTGTCCAACAGTGGACAAAAATAGACGAAAATAGGAATATAATATATAATAACTAGCAAAAAACGCTTAGCTATCGATTCACTAATTAATTGTGATAATATTTAATTATTTGAGGACTTATTATTAAATATACTGTTAAATATTAGATGTACACTCGATGGTAGTTAATTTTTGTGGAACGTTTTTGTAAATTGTAGGATTATAACAATCATAACATTTATATTCTGTACTAAAATTTAATACATAAAACGATATTTACTTTAATATTAAATGATAACGATATCTTAAATCCCTAGCGAAAAAAAACCGCTGCGAATTTATTGGCACGTAGCTTCTTTCAACCAAATTTATAGGTCTAATAAATAAAATATTGTTTTTATATACAGTGTAATCTGCCTGCTAATATATAAAGCGGTTTTTGATACATAAATTAATATATAAGTTTTAGATGGTTCATTGTCCAAAAGTTTGTAGACCCCTTTGTTCTTTTATTACAGAATACAAACGCTGCCGTAAATTTTGTTTCACAGAATATACATATATATATATATATATATATATATATATATATATATGGGTCATTCTTTTTGAAACCGACCACACCCCTTTGTCCAAAAATCAGAGGCTCGAAATGATTCCTGCCCGAGCTTAAAATTTAGCGATACAGCGACGAAAGCTTTCTGAGATGCGTCAGAAAACCCATGCAACTCCCATGATGTTTGTGAGGAAGAGCCAAACCAACGAGGAATTCGCAATTGAGTCAAGTCAGGAAGATCAGCCTCAACGCATGCCACTGATCTAGAAGTTCTCCTTGACGAACTGTTTGACGCCCATTTACCCAACTCCATACCTGCTTATGACAGAAGCTTAATCAGCTGATTCCGAATCTCAGTGGCCTCAGACTCATTGTCAGCGCTTACAAACGCATCATCTACATACATATTGTGTCTGAGCACCTGCGCAGCTAAGGGAAACTTCGAAAATCTCCACATCGAAATAATAATCTTGACATCCGACTGCAATTTGCGACCCGTTAAAAGAACGTCGGTCAGCGATATTTTTTCAAAGGAACCATTAAAAACCACACGAAATTTGACTTCCGACCCCACCTCAGCCGAGTAAACTGGGTGATGAGTAAAATAGAACGTATTGTCCTTCGATGCGAACTATTTACAGGCTCCATATGACCTAAAGTCAGATACTCCTCCATGAATTTCCTATAGGCACCATCCACCCTAGAATCCTGCGCTCGACGCTTCTCTGAGCGGAGCAAACATGCCACAGCAACCTGCCTCGTGTGTGCAAAAGAAACTTCTGACAACTTCTCAGAGAATGGCAAGCGAACGACAAATCTGCCTTTGGAATCCCGATAAACAGTATCTGCGAAATAATCTTCGCAATACTGATCCTCCTTGGACAAAACTTTAGAGGTGTAAATCTCCTCCATTTCCCAAAACCTCTCTATTAACGTCGAAATTGATGGCTCTACTTCCACATGACAGGCCTGAGCGCTCTGAGCTCTATCAGACTCAGGAGCAGAAGACGCTCTACCCGTCAAAATCCACCCAAATACGGTCTCCTGGGCGACAGGAGTATCAGATGCACCAACTCTGAGCCCTGGCCGAATAATAGCAGCGTACACCTCTGCGCTGAGCAAGCAGTCTATCCGCCTTGAACGAGCAAAATCCGGATCGGCAAGTTGCAATCCCTTAATGTGATCCCAATTGGACACCTCGACTTCCTCTCGTGGCAATAATCCCGTAACCTCTCTCAACACCAATGCCGAAATCTCCAAGCAAAAACCTGAGTTCAATCTGGACTTAAGTTGAAGAAAAACCTCACTCTTCAACACCGCAGAGTAACCTGCACCAACACCAACAATTGACACAGAAACAGGCTTAATTTTTGCGGACAGACATTGCACAACTCTGTGAGTGGCAAAAGAGACCTCTGCACACGGATCAATCAAGCATATAGCGTACATCGAATTACCATCTACGGATTGAAGTAAGACCTTGGCTGTGGCCATCAACCGGGTCCTACCCACCACTGTTGTACTCGCTGATACCTCCAGCATACTTGACCTGCCAGGCGCGCCAGAAGAACCCTTCTGACCTGTCGCATTTGAAGAATCCGCAGCCTCTCCTCCATGTCGTCAATCCAAGTGAATCTTTGTGTTGTGTGTGCCCTTACAAATGGCGCAACGACTCTGAGAGGTGCAATCAGCCAAAAAATGTCCAGATTTCAAACAATTGAGACACAATCTCTCCTTTTTACAATGTTCAAAACGAGCGGAAGCCGACATACCAGTGAACCTTGGACACGCTTGAAGCTGAGGAGGACCTTTACATAGGCTACATTTTACAACGGCATTGCGATTGCCCTTACCAGACGACGTGCTAGTTGCGTTGGCTGAGACTGACTCGCGCCGAGACGAACGATTCGAACCTTTCCCTTCTGACTAGACTGTTTGTTAGGCGACTCCGCACCACCATCTGCATCCTGATCAAGCGATGACGCACGCTTCTCGAGAAAATTTGCGAGAGCCGAAAATGTCGAAAAACCTACCACCGACTCTTGCGAAATACGCCAACCTTCTCGCGTATCATTATCCAACTTGCGCTCGACCATATGGATAAGCCAACTGTCCCAGTGTTCGTACGGGCAACCTACATCCTTGAAAATTTTAAGCGCGGCTTCCGCCTTATCCAATAACTCGATCAACTCTCCGGATGATTTCCGCTTAACCGGTTTCATATCGATCAGCAATTCCATATACGTATGCATACGTCTCGTAGGGTTATCGTATCTGCGCATCAACTTTTGCCAAGCCAAGCCAAAACTAGCACCCATCAACGGAAGACCCCTTACTCTGAGCGCTGCAGGCCCTTCAACCGAGTCTACTAAATATTGCATCTTGATAGCATCCGGCAAGTTGGCCTTGTTTTTCACCATGGAAGAAACTGCTCCTTGAAGGTCTCCCATTCCTCGGCTCTTCCGAAAAATTTCGGGATTTGACATTTCGGCATGTTCGCGAACTCCGACGGACCCGGAACAGGTTGTGTGTGTACGACCTGATTATTTTGTGCGCCTGCGATTACCGGTGGATTCGCGGCGACTTCTAACTCCTCGATAGTCTGTAACAAATCCGCTTTAGCCTCAACAAAACCCGTCTCAATCTCAAGATACTCATCGTATTCAAAATACGACTCGCTTTTGAAAGCCGCCTTGTTCGCCTGAAAAATCAGGTCCCTCTGAGAATACTCAGACCAATACGTATCTAACAAACTCAATCGTGTGCGCATATGCGGCAGCGTGCGAGGAGTTTTTTTACAGCCGCCAATTTTACAGTATTGCGCTTAAAGTTGAGTATACTCAACCTTAGCGACAGGCTTAAAAGAGGCCTGTCAATACCTGCGACGATTGGTTTGTCCAGCTGGATTGAGACTCGAGAAGACTAGGATAAATCCACCTTTCTAGAGAATCGTACCAAGTCCTTGAATACTGCTTACTGCGGGGATACACAACTGAACAATGGTGTTAGGGGGAAGCCAATGGGCTTTTAGGGCTCCAAGGTTAAGCAGGTTAACGGCAAAACTGTTTCAGCGCACATGACCACTGGTTCCAGTTTCAAGAAGGAGGCGAACAAGGGTCCAGGCTGTGCTCTCTGCAAAGTAGAGCATTTCATTGGCTACTGTCCCAGTCTAAACAGAGAAATTCTTCGGGCAGTGGCTGCACATAGCATGAACAGCAACTGTACTATGAGCTTTGCGCGTTAGCTCTGCCAATTTTAGGAGCGCTACTGCCCCGAGAGCTGTTATTCCGCTGAAATTCTTCGGTTACAATGCGACAGTAGCGCTACACAGGAGAAAAGAGCTCTAAACGGGAGCACTGCTGCACGATTTTCAGGCAGCAGCTGCCCGAAATTTTTGGAGACGAGCAAGTGCATTTAGTGCACTATTTACTTGGGCCGGGGCAGTTACTGCCCGAAACATTTTTCAGTGTACTACAAAGAAAAACCAGCTTCAGAGGAGAGAAGTGATTGACAACTTGAAGTTATGCTTACAACGAGACACGAGTCTCGCACATATAAATACGTGCGAGCAACTCAGCGGCGACGCGGCAGGCGGGGCGCCGTGAACGCACCTACACACATCCGCACCGCGCGCTTTTATAAGGCGGATCGCGCGGCGCAACGGGCAGTTCTACTCGAGCTCCACTCCAGGTAGTATCGTGCACACACGTTACTACAAGGAAAAGCGAGAGATAGACCTACGCCGACAAAATGGTCTCGTGAGCCCACGTGACGATTTGGTAGACGAACCGAAAGCCAAATCTCCGAATTGTCATTGTAAGGACACGAGGCAACCCGGAACATCCGAACGACACCAAGCCTCGTCTATGTGAGCAAACGTAGGCGGCACCCGGTGCCTCAGTAAAATCTTAACCTACATTCCGACATATTGCTGCCTCCCTCTGCCACTGTGAGCCCACAGGGTTGGGGGAGTAACAATAGTTCCGCCGGCGATTTGCCAAGTCTTGCGCTCACGTCCTGGTGAAACTAAGGTTAATTCCTAACCTCCAAAGCCAGCCTTACGCCGACATCTCACGACTCGCTTTATCTCTGTGTGCACACAGGATAAAGAGAAGAACGAGACGAGTGACGAAGATTTGTGAAGCCGTGCGCTCACGACCCCACAAATCCGAGGGATAACCTCAAAACACCGTGACACTATCCCGACCATTCCTCTGCGCATACAGAGCGGTCAGAATCATTTTTACACTACACATTCGGATCAGCGTAGCCGTACGCACACGACTCCACCGTCCCGAATGGATCTACTAACCTCGAAATCCGCCACCGACCCGTCATACCGCCACCGAACCGATACACCGAAGCCGCGTCCGCCAAATCATTATTGTAATGAAATCATAATTAATTTCTGTTTCAGCCGGGATTTAACAACTGATTCCAAATGCTATTGTTTAACTAGGAAATATATTTTATTATTGTTAAGAATATAAAAACAGACTCTTTTTGCCCCTTTCCCCCATCCAGATCCGGGAACCGACTGACTATCCATTTTCTTGGGGAAAGATAAACCGTTACATGCTACAACTGTCTACGTTCAGGGCACCTCTACGCTGGCTGTCCATCTAAGTATCGATGCAAACAGTGTCAATAGGGCCATCACACTCTGCTGCACCAAGACAAGGCTCCGATCGTTCCTACACCTGCTCCAAAGGGTGAATTCCTGCCTCCAGGGCCTAAACCCGAACTCGCTAAGGTAGGATCAAACCAAGTTACTAGTTTTTCGACCTCTGTAGGGCAAGCGACACTTCTGGGGACAGCTAGAATGCTCTTGCAGTCGAGAGCAGGCACTACCATGGAGTTCCGAGTCGTTATCGATCCCTGTTCGGAAGGTTCCTTTGTCTCCGAGAAAGCTGCTCAGGCCTCGGGACTCCTTCGCACACCCTGTCAGATTAGTGTAGAGGCAACAGACTGCCACTGCATCCTCTGCGACTCTTTTAACTCTTAAATCAAAGGTAGACATTTCTCTGTCTGTTACCTTTTTAGCGTTGATCCTGCCCAAGCTGTCGGAGCTGCTGCCACGAGAACCAGTCTGTCTGGGAGAACTGGACTACCACAACGTGCTGGACATGGCAATCCAGACTTTGCTGAACCAGGTCCGGTGGATTGGATCCTTAGGGGTGAACTCTATCTCACGCTTATCTTTGAAGGCCTGCGCAAGGGCTCCTCCAAGCGCCCGGTGGCCCAACGAACCAGGCTGGGCTGGATCTTAAATGGACCTTCGACTGCTGGCTCCAAAGCTTCCCAACTGACGCTCCGGAGCTTCCACACGAGCATCAGCACATCTGACCAGTTGAAACGGTTTTGGAATATCGAGGAAGTCATGGCAGACTCTCCTCTGACTCCGGAAGAAAAAGATTGCGAGCGACATTTCCAGCTTACATCGACGAGATGCTACAGGGCGCTACGTGGTGAAGCTGCCATTTCGCAGCATGCCTACTACGCCTTGGTCTCGGAGATCGCTATCAGCAGATTGATCTCCACGGAGAAGCGCCTTGCCAAGGACGCAGAGCATCGTCTGGTCTACTCGACCTTCCTCTGCGAGTACAAAGAGCTAGGCCATATGGAGCGCACGCCAAGGCTTACCCGATAACAACCACTGATTCCTCTTGCATCACGCTGTATTAGAAAAGAAGCTGCGAGTGGTATTCGGAGAAGTACTGAACTCGTTCCTACATGCTGGGCCTAAACTGCAGCGAGCCATCACCACCATCCTGACTCGCTGGCGACTAAATCGCTTCGTCTTCACAGCTGACATCGTGAAGATGTTTCGCCAGATCCTAGTGCATCGAGAGGACTGCACTTGGCAACGAATTCTTTGGACAGAATCGCCAGAGTTACCTACCCAGGACTATCAGCTCCTCACAGTTACCTACGGCATCGTCTATGCACTGTACCTCGCTATACGAGTGCTTCTGCAACTAGCTGAGGATAAGGAAAACATGTACGTGGACGACGTCCTGGCCGGCGCAGACACACTGGAGAAAGTTTTAGCCGCATAAACGGAGCTGCAGCAGATTCTAGCCTCCACCGGTATGCAGTTGAGCAAGTGGGCGGCCAACAATGACACGATTCTACAGAACGTAGGTGCTTGCTGTACGGCATCTGATCGCAGTTTCGACACCGATGATGCAGTTTCCACCTTGGGGTTACGCTGGTCCCCTACTGATGATGACTTCCGCTACCAGGTGCGACAGTCCAACATTACGACAGTGGTCACAAAGAGGACGATTCTCGGAGAAATTGCTCGACTTTATGATCCACTGAGCTTGCTCGCTCCGGTGTTCGTGCGAGCCAAGGTGCTTCTCCAATTGCTGTGGATAGCAGGAAATAACTGCCTCAGCTGAAGCAGCTCAGGATCCCGCGCTGGTTTGGCGTTACCCCCTACTCCAGATACCATCTACATGGCTTTTCGGACGCCTCCAAGAAGGCCTACGCATCGGCTGTCTACCTGGTGCGAGCAGCTCAGGGAGATGAGGTCCAGTCACTGCTGATTGCTGCCAAGAGCAAGGTAGCACCTAGCAAGACCGTCTTATTTCCTCGCCCGGAGCTCTACGGAGCCTTACTCTTGGTTCGTCTCGTCAGGCAGATCCAGGGAGATCTGGAAGATTTCGACTCACCAGTGCACTGCTGGTCCTACTCACAAGTCGTTCTCGCCTGGCTGAAAGGAAGGCCGAACTTCTGACGACGCTACCGAATGCTGAATGGAAGCACGTACGCTCAGCTCTGAACCCGGCTGACCTCGCAACGAAAGGTCTTACGCCCGATGAACTATTGAAATCGAAGAATTGGCGGTCCGGCCTGCAGGAACTCTTCCAAAACCTAAAGAAGCACGCAGAACAGTAGCTAGACTTCCAGACCGTCCTTGAGCAGCGTACAACAGTAAGCAGCTTCCTCGCTGCAGCACCTGAGAACACCTCGAACGTGGAGGACTTCCTGGCACGATTCTCACGGCTAAAGAGACTAATACGGGCCCTGACTTACATTTTTCGCTGGCAAGCCAACGCCAGAGTGCCAGCAGCGGACCGCACGCTCGCCCCACTCAGCGCTGAAGAGCTACAGTTAGCCCCCCGTCGGTTGATCGTAGCAGTCCAGCATTATTATTACTTAAAGGAGCACACCAGATTGCATCAAGGAAGAGCAGTGCGCAAATGCATCGCCTACTTCTGTTTCTGGACGAGCAGGGAGTCATCAGGGTCGGAGGAAGGCTCTAGTACGCATACCTCTCTAAGTCAGAGCGATACCCGGTCCTCCTACCGAAAGAAAGTTGCCTCTTCAAGCTCCTAATTTGTGATGCGCACCTGGCAACACTTCACGGTGAACTACAGATGGTCCAGAGCCACCTGCAGCGAAGCTACTAGATCCCCCAGTCGAGAAATAAGATTAAACAAGCCTGCCGTAGCTGCTCTTGATGTCTACGTTACCAAGGTCGCACCTTCAAGCAGCAAACGGCACCGTTGCCTTCTTCACGGGTGACTTCAGAACGGCCCTTCACAGTGACCGGCGTTGACTACGCTGGGTCCTTCCTGGTGAGGACTTCAAAAGGCAGAGGCCAACGGACTTCGAAAGGGTATGTGGCCGTCTTCACCTGCTTTGTGACTCGAGCGGTGCACATAAAGGTCGTCTCGGAATATTCGTCCAAAACCTTCCTCCTAGCCTTCCGACGCTTCATATCGCGGAGAGGACTCTGCCATCAGGTCTATAGCGACAACGGGACCACCTTCAAAGGCGTCGACTCTGAACTGCGACGCCTCTTTGAGCAGGCTTCAAATTCCAGCCAAGAGGTAGCGGAAGTAGTACAGGCAGACGCAGTACAGGCAGACGGTACTGCTTAGAGCTTCATATCCCCCAGGACACCGCACTTCAGTGATCTCTGGGAGGCAACCGTGAAGTCCTTTCTTTAAGTATCACCTTAAGAGTATCGTCGGGGAGGCTAAGCTAACCTTTGAGGAGTTCTCGATCCTGGCAGCGTGCATCAAGGCCTGCCTGAATTCCAGAATCCCCTCAGTCCGCTCAGCTCCGACCCAACAGATCTGGTGACACTCACACTCTGTGGGTGACCTGGTCATCCTGATGGACAACTTGCAGCCGCCACTCAATAGACCACGGGAGCAAATCGAGGCGCTGCACTCGGGTCGAGATGGCCTAGCCAGGGTAGCCACGCTCCGCAGCGCTACGACAGTCCTTCAAGGACCGTTAGTCAAGGTCATCCCTCTTTCATCTGATCAGCAGGTTACCTCGCATTACGCAGGACTCCTCCAAGGGTCCTTGATCCCCCAGATCTACTGAAGGATGTCTCACGGCGTGCGGCCTCAGGGCGGGCGGCCCACCCTTTCCATCGACTCAAGTTAAGATTAGCTTCAAGTACACTTGAGCTACTGTAGAATCACACTCTTCACACATTATTGTTCGACTCGCTCGTTTAGCTAGGTGTTCTCACATGATGTCGCTCACAGCAGAGGAAGGATCAACGTCTGTATCTTAACTTTATTGCTTTACAACGAGGCGGGCGGAATATTGGCGCCGTTCAAATCGCGCCAACCAGAGACCCCCTCGCGAGCCATTGTGCGCACCTCATCCCTTCCATCGAGATCAAGGCTACACAAAACTACATTTACATACTACGCATTTAAAAGATAATTACTGTAAGTTTACACATTTGATCACACACACACGCACACGATTAGAAGATAATTACTGTAAGTTTACACATTTGATTACACACACACACACATTTGTACAGTTTTAAGAACAATAAACGCTCAAATCTAACTTAGAAACCACGTGTCGTTATAATTCGCCTCGTTATCTCCCTCACACCTCGAGTCGATCGGCATTTGCAACTCTCGCGTAAATTCGGGAAATAAGATTAAACGATTCGCGAAGTAAATAAAAGGCGAACATTTAAAAACTGAAATTAAATGATTTCTAAAACAAAATTGTTGAATTGAAATATTAGGAAATAGAAAATAACAAGAGTTTAGAGTATTTTTGTTTTAAATTTAGAATTCAAAATTAATTTTTTTAACTATCATAGTTTTTTAATATTTTCAGTTTAAAAATTTTGCCTTCCGTTATAAATAAATGCGTAATTTCGTGTTTCAAATCTATATTATTAAAAATTTTGACCTCCACCCCCTATTAGGAATTAACATTAGGAAAAAAGATTTTAAAAAATTGTATCACTATTGTAAGATATATTTTAACTGAGCGACGTAAGGAGCGACGTGAATCACGCTAGTATATGATTATTTTCAAAGAATATGAAACTTCCTCCCGGAAAATCGTATTTTCGGTGCAGGGGTAAAGAAAAATATTATTATTATGTTAAATTTGTACTTCATGACATTCCGGATCTTTATCAATTATATTCTTGCTTTATAAGCTTTTATTAATTTTTTTTTGTTTAAATAACTAAAATAATGCATCAAACTTATTTTGCTTGATCTGGTGTCTGCATTACGACACAGATCAGATATAATGTTTTTAATTTTTTTAATTAAAATTAGTTTTATAATTTTCGATATAAATAAATGCACCCACCCTATTGAAAAATCTCACATGAGATCTAATGACACACACATTTGTACATCATCTCACAACATCTCATGCGAGATTTTGCAAAATGGCAGGACTAAGAAAAGTGGTGACCGTTACGTGAAATTTATATGAGATCTCATCACACAATATTTTTACGCGAATTTTACAACGAAATCATATTAACAATAAATTGTTTATTAATATACAATGAACAACGCCATGCTACGGGACCTCATGCCTTAATTTTATTTTTGTCCTTCACGAATGTACACTTTCCCCCCTCATTCTATGCCACACAAAGTCACGTACACACACACACACACACACACACTGAGGCAATTTGGAAAAACAAAATCGTTATAAATTCTTATTATAAGAATTGGTAAGGGTAAAAATTTTGAAAAATAAAAATTTGAAAGCAGAAAATTACGAATCGATTAATAGCATAAACAGAATTTTAAATCCTGAAATATTAGAAAAGTATAATTTTGAAAAACTACATTTTGAACATACTTGAAATATCTCTATTGCAATATTTGAACCACAAACATTTCTTTCGCAATATTCCTTTTAATGTTTTTGTTTTATAATGTTTTTTATTCCAAAATCTCAGTTTATAAATTTTATATTTCTAGTCTTTACTATTTAAAATTTTATTTGTTTTTACCTTTATCCATTATGACTTATTCTAAACATTCATCTTGTAAAAAGAATCTTTTTTTAACGAATCTAACGTTTGATCTAATGTCTTCAAGGATTTTAAACTCTCTAACACACGGACATATACAAATATAATATTTTCTAGTGTGCAGAAATATAATGATAAACGTAATTATTTACCCATAACTGATAGTAGAACAATTATTTTTGAGTTTAGAACATTCAAATTTACAGTCCTCTAATGTTCCTTGAAAGTTTTCAATATTTTTTGTACCAGAATCATCATTGTATCTGTATCCAATATATATTCTAGTAAAAGCATCTGGACAAAAATAAAAAGGTATGTTAAACCATTTTTTTTCTAAACTTACCAATGAGAACGTACCAGTTTTTGTTATACCAACTTGATTATCAATGTTGACACAAACTGCATTTAATAAATTAGTAAGTATGATACCAGCTGCTATGTAGAAATGATCGAAAAATGATTCACATTTGCTACGAAAAAACAATAAAAACAACAGAGTGTAATTACATGTATAAGCATATAGGCTCACACATACATATACACACATAATATTTCACAACTAACCAATGTTTAAAAAAAATCATTATAATAAATCTCAGACTTAACGATCAATTAAATCTTTTTTAGTTACAAATGATTGTTGAAAAGAAATTAAAAAATACTTTTTTTTATTTCTCCTATAGTTTTAGTGTGACCTGACTAACTGTGCTATGCAACGGTTTGTAATGTAGCTCCACCCTAGTATTGTCCAATGTACCCGAGATATTAGTAATTAATACTATCTACTATGTATGTGTGTCTGTAAATATGGACGCAAACGCGCGCGCGCGCGTATGTGTGTGTATGTGTGCATTGTGTGCATATGGAATATTCCTCGTCGACCCAATAAGAAATTTTTCAAATCCCCCTTATATGGTCCATCCGAATATCAAATTCAACATGCTAGAAAACTTTTAACATGAGGAACACTGTCATCCTTCGAATCCCGAATTCGGCTCCGCCAAAACTGAGAAATGGGCTAGTACAGGTTAAATTTTTTTGTAGCAATGTGAAATTAGGTAAATATTTTACATTAGAATGCAAAAAAAAAGAACTTTGAACACGTTTGTCGCATAACTTGTTTTTTCGGCTTAAAATAAGTTTTTTTCGCTAGGCATTTCTATCAATCCTTTTGAAAAATTTTACACATATTCTTTAGAATATTCCGAGAACAAGTTAAAATTTTATTTGAGGTATTTGTCCTAAAAAAATTTGTTCGATTATGAGTATTATTAAATTACAGGGTAGTTTAAAGATTTTTATTGTTTAATGAATTCTTGATTTATTACGGATAAACAATGAGAGTTGTCGTACTAAAAAATACTAACTTTTGTTAAGTACGGTTTAAGATGTATGTCCAAATTTTTTGGATTAGTTTAGTACTAGCGCGATTAAAATATATATTGCAATAATAATAAAATTCAAGTCTTGTTGAGATCGTTTTGCCTACTGTCAATTCCTTATAAGGGTGGAAGTAAAAATTCTAAATAATAAAGATTTGAAACACCAAACACGAAAATTACGCATTGATTCGTGATGGAAGGTAAAACTTTGAAACTGAAAATATTAAAAAACTATGACAGTTAAAAAAAATATTTAAAATTTTATATTTAGAACCAAAGTACTTTAAACTCTTGTTATTTTACATTTCCTAATATTTCAATTCAACATTTTCGTTTTAGAAATCGTTTGATTCCATAATTTCATTTTTTTCATTTTTGCCTTTCATGCTTTAAATTTATCAAATTTTAATTTTTCTAAATTTTTGCCGCCAAGTTAAATTGATTATTCAATTACTAATTATCATAAAAATGAAGACGCTAAAATTTTAGCAAATAAATAGAAAAATATGAAGTCTTATTATGCAGTCAGCAACGTGAAATTTTCATATTATTAATAAAATTATCTATGCATATAGTTATTTATTACTGGCAAGAACAATGACGTCATTTTGTTATGTATTAACATTTTAAAGTTTTCTAAGTCAATTCGTCACTGTCGATGTGACATTTGTTTACAAAAGAGGTAAAAAAATGTATGCTGCAAATCACTTAAACCAATTAATTAGTGCAGAAATACCTGATAAAAATAAAAATGAAAAATAGATTATTTACTGTTGTACGACAATTTATGATACATTTATGATGCTATATATATTTATTTTAAAAGGAATAGAAAATTATTCTAATTCTAAAAGTCAATTAAATAATAACCATATACTTGAATTCATAAACATTAAAAAATTTTACTCAATTTTTGATAAGCAATCTGCGGTTAATTTAGAGAATATCTAATATTTGACCTATTGATAGTCATAAAGAATATATTCAAATACTTTTTTCTGATTCAAGTACAAGCAGACACTTGATTTGTTTGGTGTGGTACAGAGTTAATGTAATACAATTTTTTTATAGTATTGACAAAAAATGTCTAGATGATGATCATAGAATTTTTATTAATAGGCTGTTTCCAAACAAAGATAATTTATGCATATCTTTTAAACAAGTACAGTATCAGACTAATTATCAAGGGGCGCGGTAGCGCCCCCGATGGGAAGTATAAGTACTAGAGTACCATACGGGCTGTCGGGCGCACCGCAACCTTATATTCTTTGAAATGGAGTTTTCTAACCTCTACAAAATATTCAAACATTTATATCTTATTGAAATACGTTGTTTTATCAGGCGAATTAATGTTACTTTTAGAGATATTAAAACAACTTTTATTTAAAAAAGGTGTCGTAAAAAATGAACGATCCGTTATCATTCTATAGCTAACCAGCACTCAACAGCTTTTCAATTTTTTTTCTTCTCCCAACTTCCGTTCTTATCCTCAAAACTTCCGTGGCGCCAAAAATCAAATCGATTCAGAAATAAAATGTATATATAATAAATAGACGTATTCGGTGTATAGTATTTATTAAAATGAGTCCAGCTTTGCCACCCAGGGGTTTTGGGGGTCGTCGAACACGAATATCGCGACGGCAATAGCCTCCGAGCTACCTGGTGCCCAGGGTGGACAGTCTCAACGTCGTCTTCAAGAGTTTCAGGGGAATTTGTAACATAATTAGTCGAAACTCGTTACTCAAGGGTTTCGGGGGTCACTTATCACTCCGTAGTTTATGAGGTATGTGTGGATACTAGTCGTAGGTATTGCTGTGGAGATAGATTCTAGCGTTCACCTCTATTTATTTTACAAATCTTGTTTGACGGTTGCTTTTGAACTAAAACTTATACTCACTATTTTAACAACAGTTTGATGATTCTCTTTTAAGTTAGTAAGGTATAATTTAATATATCTATCGAGAGGATAGTTTTTATTATAATTACTGATTACCCTTAAAAATTCGTAAAATTTTTTAAATAAAACCTTCCTCAAAAGGTAAAAGGTGCCCAAGAATATACTGGTTTTTATTTACTATTAATTTTTAATTTGATGATGATATAATTCATTCAAATAATTATTTATTTAAGTGACAAACTATAATAAAAAAATATATGAAATCAAATAGTTAAATGGCAATTACGTATTTGGAATAAATTTTCAAATTATTATTTAATACGATTTATAATTTCATTGTTTTCCTAACGTCATTGTTAATTTGCTGGCGGTATTCTACACTACTATGAACATACTTGATAAACCCGTCGGTTGGTAGTTCCTAATGTGAATTGTTTGATTTGATAAAAAATGAAAAATCATCATTGAAAAATTATTCTTTTTATCTCACTACAGAAAAAATGGTTAGTTGTGGTAACCAAGTGATAATTGGTTAATTAAAAATTGGTTATGAAAACTAAGTGCTTGGTTAATTTAACCAAGCCGACTTTTTACAATGAAGTCGACTTACAAGTCGACTTTAAAGGTTACTAACCAATTTACTTGGTATTGACAACAATTTTTCTGGTACATCACTGTTTTCATAGTGGGTCAACCAACATCTTTGTTGTAATTACCAAGATATTACTTGAAATCCGAGTTGCAGCTTATATTTTCAAAAATTTTCTTATTTACCAACTACATCGCTAACACGATGACAGAGTCTCCGCCTTTAGACTTGAAGAACTCGAGTTCGATCCCCAGTGAGGGAGAAATTTTTTTCAGATATATTAATTGTATTATAAAATTGTAAACATGTAAATTAAATGTAAAAAATAATAGCACACTTGTAAACGGGTCTATAAAATGAATCTGCATGTATAAATAAATAATAATAAATAATAAATAAATAAAGAGTAAAAAAATCAAAAAAAAAAATTGTTGTCTCCATCGTTCTGGAAATAAATTTGACTATTTTTTTAGTAATCAGAACTAAATGATTTCTTGAACCAACAATTATCTTGATTGTACTGACAAATTATTTATCATTGTCAATATATTTTGTTCGTATTACAAACCAATATATTGATTAAGATAACCAAGATTAAATAGTGTTTGTTGCCTCGCGACTACACGAAATACAACCATATAGTTGGTTATGGTTACCAATTTTTCGTAACTAAGTCCACTTGGTTAATGATACCAACAAAATAGTTGGTGCGTATTTTCCCAAGCAATTTGGTTATCCCAACCAAGTACTTGGTTATCACAACTAACCATTTTTTTCCGTGACCGTAAAATTATTAAGCAACGGGTTTTTCAAGTATGTTCATAGTAGTGTAGAATACCGCCAGCAAATTAACGATGACATTAGGAAAACAATATAATTATAAATCGTATTAAAGAATAGTTTAATAAATTTATTCCAAATACGTAATTGCCATTTAACTATTTGATTTCATATATTTTTTTACCATAGTTTGTCACTTATATAAATAATTATTTGAATAAATTATATCATCATCAAAATAAAAATCAGTTTATACACGGAAAAAAATGGTTGGTAACGGTAACAAACCGCTTGGCAAAATACGCACCAACTATTTTTTTGGTTAACCTAACCAATAACTTGATAAATGTTACCAAAAAAGGCAGGTAACTTACCAATTATTTTATTATACTCACCAAGTACTTGGTAAGGTTAACCAAAAAAATAGTTGGTGCGTATTTTGCCAAGCGGTTTGTTACTGTTACTAACCATTTTTTTCCGTGTACTTGCCTATCGTTTACCTTTAAAGAAAGGTTTTATTTTAAAAATTATGATTGCGATGTTTTTGCTGTAGCATTTGCAATCGCTATTGTATTTAATATTTGCCCGTGCAATGTTCAATTTAATATTAGTGAAATGCGAGAACATTTGATTAGAATGAATGATATAATAACTTTATCATTTTTTGCAATATTGAAAGATTATAAATATAAAATTTATTTTGAAATAATTGCTGAAATTAAAATTATAAGAAACGTTACCCATGCAATAAAATTTGCTGAATTTAAATTAAATTTTGATTAAATTAATATTGAGGAACTGGAGGAAACACATACAGTAATTATACATTACCTCTTTTAGAAGCCAACACAAAGAAAAAGTAACTGCTGAAATTAATACAAAAAAATATGGATAATAAAATAATATGTAAGCCCTCGATTGAACAAAATAATTTTATTGCTTTATTATGATTAAATATAATAAACTTGACTTTGTTTGATTAATCCCAATTCTTTTTTATCTGTAATTTCGTTGCGGAATATATCAAACTCGCCTCCCAAGTGGAAAAATTTGCTAGTACTATAAGGCAAATCACTGTAGAATTTTGTTACATTTTAGTACGCTATTGTAAATTTATGTACGTTCGCGTACGTTCGCGTACGTTTACGAACAATTGGGTTACGTTTCGAACATTTTTTACAGCATTACACAGAAACGTACGTTACCGTACACAAACGTACGCAAATGTACGTGAACGTACATGAAAGTGCGAAAACGTACGAATAAAATAAATATTTCACACCTAAATTTTTACAAATTATTTACACAAAACTTCATCAAGACAATCATTCATAAGACAATCTTTATTTCTTACCGCTATAATTAACTTAGTTTGTAGTAACGTTATCGGTCTTATATACCAACCAGCAAAAAACTTAGCGCTTGCGAGAATGAAAAACCGGACGCCACCTGGGAGCGGATACGCAATCAATATTATTATTTTTGGTTTACTACATTTTCGTACGTTTGCGTACGTCTACGTACGTTCGCGTACGTTCTCGAACATTTTTGTATAATGCTGTAAAAAATGTTCGAAACGTAAATAAACCGTACGTAAACGTACGCGAACGTACGCGAACGTACACAAATTTACAACAGCGTACTAAAATTAAACAAAAATGTACACATTTTATTTTCATTCGGGCTAACCTATATTTTTTTAAAAGTCAATTTTTTTTAGAGATTTTAGTCCTTTTAAGTAAATTTTTTTGCGTATTTTATATTTGTCCTAAGAATAAAATATAAGCATCTTTCGCACCTTTCGATCATGGTTTTTTTGTAACATTATCATTAACATAAAAACACTGATTGTTCTGGCGAAAAATATTATTATGGTGGCTATGATTAATAATGTATGTTAAAAAAATATGGATTGGTGTACATTTTCGCTGTCCACGAATATTATTATTATACTTCGTCATAGGCCACCCTCTACACCTAGAAACCGTCTTCAAATGATTATTTACCTAGACACTGTAACGAGTTGAGCACCACAGCCAACCCGTAGCGGTATGAGTACCGCTACGCCGCACCGAAACAGCGTAGAGTCGCGTGCACGATAATAAACACGTGCGAATTCGGCAATAGGCGCGAAAGAGAGAGAGAGCGAGCGCGCGAACTAATCCTTCAGGTGCGCGCTCAGATAGCTCTCGGCCTTCGGAAGGTAAACATGGGACTTCGCTTATACAAATCGAAAAACTTCGCGATACCGTGTGTTTTGCTGTGTCCAGCGGATCGAAGTGTACCTTGTCTGTGAGTGCGTAGCGGAGTCCGGGTATTCCTGATCTTGCCTAGCGGTCCAGCGCAGAGACCAAGTCTTGCGGCCTGTCCAGAATTAGGAACGTCGTCGACGAGAGAGAGAAGGTTTGTGTGTCGCGCAATGCATGGGAGAGAGTGCATGTGTGATCAGTGTCTATTACCCACACGAGGGTGATCCGGCGCGCGCGACCTTCACGACAATACACGCGTGCGAGCGTGATTATTCTGGCGTCGCGGCGAGTCGCAAAGTTGTTGGCGACTCGCATATTATTATTTGATGATTGTAAATTCACGTTTATTTCGCGACTAGCGAAAACTAACCATAGTCTTATATTTGACGTGATTTGTCGTCATTTCTAAACCTCGCTCGCTTACTTCCGAGTCCTGTTCCTTCCTGCGAATACCGCCGCCTCCGCGGGCGTTATTTATTAGTACTTATTTAACGCAGTTGAGCAGCCGAGCACGCGCCATGCGGCGCGTAGACCCAGCAAAACAGAAGCAGCTGATACAGCTGCATGCAACAGAGGTGTTTCGCGGGCGGAGAGGAGTCCTCCGCCGCATCGAGGGAACGCGATCCAGTCGTTTAACGAGTTATTCGTTGATCGAATTTACACCAAAAATTACGAAGCGCACCACCTAGACTTCGTCATAGGCCACCCTGTACACCTAGATGCCACCCTTATATGATTTATTTACCTAGAGACCAAAAATTACGAAGCGCACCACGACTTCGTCATAGGCCACCCTGTATACCTAGACACTGCTCTCGAATGATTTTTACACCTAGACACACAAAAAACCACGGTGCACTCCACCTAGTTGTCGTCATCGGCTACCCTGGCTACCGCTACCGCGCCACTTAATATTAAATAAGAAAAAAATAAAATTAAACCTGTAGTCCCGCTGGTCTGTATATGTATGATTGCATCAGTAATCCTGCTGGCCTGTATAAGTATGTGGGAAAGCAATATGTGCGGCTAAATTCACGGTCTTAACACTAGCCCTGTGCGGCTAACTTCATGGTCTGAACATGTTAGCTGAAGAATCCCAAACGAATTTGAGCATTTTTGTTAAGACATGCTTGTTTATTGTAAATAAAGCTACTTTCTTGCCAATATATCAATTAGAAATCATAGTTAAGCATACAAATATGATTATACACCAAAAAAATTTAGATACAATAATGAAAATATTTATTAAATTGGAAATTTGAAAACCTAATATAGAAGTAAATAGTGTCGCGGTCACCGCAGGCTTCTCAAACTCGCCTTCGTGGCGCTACCGCGCCACTTGATATCTTATTGATAATATATCAATAGATAAGATATTATAAAATGCACGGATAATTGATTTGTTTTATCATATAGCCTATATTATTATTAAAATTTAACCATCACATTAACGTTAAAGTTTATTCCACTGTATACTGCGTTGAATATTAATTAAAACTAGCTAAAAACTTGCTCGCTAACGCTCGCTCGTTCTATTTAAACATTGGTTCAAATTTTAAATACATATATTTACAAATTTATGATAATAGAAATATAAAACAAAAACAATAATAAAAAAATATATTAATATTTAAATATAATTTTATTTTAAAATCATAAGCAATTGCATAGTAACATTTAAACATAATTTGAATCTATGCGATTTGATGTAATTAATATAATACCAAAGGGATTGCATTTTATTTACCAACCTTGACGAGAAAAATCACGTGATTTATCGCAAATCAATTACGTAATAGATTGCTTGAATTCTTACGTAATGAATTACGTAACTACATAGCGTGATTTTTTACGTGAAAAATCATGTCAGAAATCATTCATAAAACTATTCACAAATCTCAAGTCATCCTCTTTCTCTATTATATTAATATATGTCTAGTAGTCTCTGGCTATAAGTTTACTTCATCCCCAAAACTACCCCTACATAGGGGTTAGAGTGAACCGGAAGTTTACCGGAAGTAGACCGAATTTAGACCGGAAGTCAACTGGAAATAGACCGGTAGTAATCGGAAAAAAATACAAAATGACACGGAAGTGACCTAAAATAACCGGAAATTACCAGAAATATACCGAAAATGAACTGGAAATAACCAGAATTATGCATATTAGCTGAAGTACTCTTGAGGGGTGAATTAGAAATAAATCAACAAATAGTTAATACAAATTTTACAAAGTTTGAAAAGTATTGTTCATAAACTGTAAATAACTTGATTAATCTATATATATATATATATATATATATATATATATATATAAACACACACACATGTACATATAGATAATTTAAAAATTTATATTAAAAATGTTGTTTATCGTGAAATTTTTGAATTACACAATTTTTAACTAATTTTATATTACGTATCTTCTAGTATTCTAGCTAATTATTATTTTATTTATTTATATACGTTAATACTGTGTTAAGTGACGAAGTTCCTGGATAAATTATTTAGAAACATTATATAAGAATTACACAAAGCCAGTAAAAAGAAGATCCAGAAACTTCGACGCTTAACTAAGCCTCGAAGGAATGTACCCGAAACCAAAACAAACTTCTCCTCCCTCGGCTGAAGCGCGCGTGCACAGCCGACGCTGCAGTTTAGCCGTTGACCATAGTATTAGGCCCATAAGGCCTAATGAGTAAGACAAAGAGCGCGGCTAGGCTGAAGTAAGAAGAGAGGAGAAGTAAGTACCCCGTGTGGGAGAAAGCTTCGACTCTCTCTCAAGCATCACCTCCCCCGAAACGACACTCCAGGGTGTGCGCTCCTAGAGAAAGGACGCTAATTTTAAGAGTTTAGATTTTGAGTAATTCAATAAGTTTTGTTTCATTTGAGTGTCTGATTTAATTTCTGTTTTGATAAGTTGATAATAAACATCACTGCAATCCATGTGTTGAGTTTTGGAAAATAAGTCATTCAGAATATAACCAATTTTGAGCCATCCTCCGTTTTGCTAAAACATCTTGCCAAAAAGGAGATCTAAACACCGCAATCTTTTCTGAGCAGTCATCCCAGTTTTCTGAGCATCCTTTCCGGTTAAATTATTTCTCAAATTTCCAGAAGTCCACAGAACAAAGTAAGTACCATTTAATTCAATATTTCTAAACTTTGACATTTCGGTTAAATCAAACAGTTCTACAAATATAGATATATATATATATATATATATATATATATATACAAATATCTACATACAAATTAGTGTTCTCACTGATCTCCCCCGTACGGGAGAGTAGCTAAGCGCCCACGTTTTAATAATATTTTATTGTTAGTTGGTGGAATTGGTTCTATCCTAACATACTGAATTGCTGGCATAATTCAAAATATGAAATTAAAGAATGGAGGAGTAGACAACATAAACTCTAAATCACTAAAAACTCTAACACAGTACATAGTAGACCCACTGGTACATATTATAAATATATGCATAGAAAAATCTATATGGCCGACTGCGTTAAAAAATGCTGATATAATACCGATACATAAAACTGGAAACAAGAGGAATATAACTAATTATAGACCAATATCTTTAATAACCAATGTAGCAAAGATCTTCGAAAAAATCATTTATAATAGAATATTGAGTTTTATTAGTACATTTAATATTTTATCCAGTAATCAATATGGTTTTGTTAAAAATAGAGGTGCGAAAGATGCTCTGGCAGAAATAACCAAGATTATTTATGAGAAATTAGACAATAGTACCCCGATTGCAATCACTTTTCTCGATCTTGCGAAAGCTTTTGATACGGTACATCATAAGATACTACTTGATAAACTTTACAATTATGGAATCAGAGGCACGGCACACAAACTTATAACAAGTTATCTGGAAGGTAGAAATCAAAGTGTAAAAATTAATGACTGTATAAGCGAATCCAAAACAATTACTACTGGTGTACCACAAGGTACTATCTTAGGTCCACTGTTTTTTATTATATATGTTAATGATCTCTTGCAAAATATGCCTGCAAATTCAATAATATCATATGCGGATGATACAGCAATTATTTCGACGGATAGTTCTTGGACAGGAGTAGAGGAAAAAATGACTAACTACTTGTATAAAGTATCTAACTGGCTTGCACTAAATAAGCTATCACTAAACATTGACAAAACAGTTTGTATGACTATCGGGAACTACTCTGATAGCCTACCTAAAGATTTTTTAATACAAATTGATGGCAAAGACATCAAAAGAGTTGAAAATACCAAGTACTTAGGAATTCTTTTTGATTATAATATGAAATGGATAAATCTTATACAGTATTTAATAAATAAGTTGAAATATATGGTATTTATTTTTAGAAAGATTAATAGATTTATGCAAATTAAAACTTTAAAAATGATATATTATGCATTTTTTCATAGTGTTATAAATTATGGTATAATAGCTTGGGGTGGTGCTTACTCTACTGCTACCAATCTATTACAAAGGCTACAAAACAGAATATTGAAAATCATAAACAAAAATAATTTTGCTCAGGATAATCCATTGAGTATTGGGCAACTATTTGCATATGAATCACTAATATACCACTATAACACATTAAAAGTTAAATGTTTAAATTCAGAAAGCAAAACTAGGAATAAAAGCATTCAGATACCTAGGAGACTTAAGACTATAAGTAATAAGAATAGTTATATTAAAGCCATAGGAGTTTATAATGATCTGCCAAATAACCTAAAAACTTTATGCTCTAAGAATTATACTTATAAACTAAGAGAATGGGTTAAGTTTCACATGTAAAAAAAAATGTATTTATAAATTGCTATGTATTCTGTATACAAATTTTATTAAAATGTTATTAATCAATCTTTCATATTGTAAAACTGTTAAAGTGTAACATTTTTTTTTTTATTATTATTTAGTATACAAATCCACAAATCATTCGCTTTATTCATTCTAATTTCTTCTTCTACAAATAAATGAAATTAAAATTAACCAGTTTACCTTAACCATACTTTACCCTAACCATGCCCTAGTGGAAATAATTGGGTGTGCCAAAGTATGCCAAAGTATGCTAAAGTGTGCCGCAGTGTGCCATACTGTGCCGTACTGTGCCAAAGTGTTCAAATTCGGATAAGTGAAACAGTATAGCACACTATGGCACACTTTGGCACACATTGGCACACTTTTACACACTTTGACACACTTTGGCACACTATGGCACACTATGGCACACTTTGGCACACTTTGGCATAGCGTGACATAGTACAGCACAGTATGGCAAACTATACAGAATATTGCAGATCAGCATATTTGAAAGTAGTTTGTCTTATTTTCATTATTAAATAAAATGTTAAATGAAGGTATAAAATTTCCAACGAGTATTATCGTTTTATTAAAAAATTCCATACATACTTGATAACATAGATATTTACATGCTAGTAGATAATCACAGGATTTGATGATACAATGTACAAAAATGTATTTATAAACATTATCTTAATTTATATTTCTGCCCATAACACCTTTCGGAATTGTACAGATAAAATATTCATTTTTGGAGCACATAAAAATACAGGGTCTGTAAATATTTGAGTAATGCATGACATGTAACTTATTAAGTAACGAATTAACACGTTTGAAATGTGTAATCTGTACATCGTTAGTATGTACAATCGAGACATCATCAGTTTCTCATAATTTATAAAAAATAAGTACGTCACTTGAATTGTTGTATTCTATTTTACAAATTTTATGAATAATACAAAATTCATTTGCTTTTGTTTGCACGAAGCAGTCCTTGGTTTTTTTACTTTGCAAATACGTATGAGTGGTGTATCGACATCTATTATAAATAATTTTACAATATTTTTTACATTCTTTTATATCTTTTATATTTATAGAATCTTGTAAAATTTCTATTTCTTCTTCAGTTAAATTGTTAGATTTACCAGAACCCAATAGTATACAACCTTTGAATTTAGTTATATTTTTTAGTCGATTTTCAAGTAGGCTATCGCAAAACTCTCTTGTTTTTGAAGTTATCAAATTACTATCGTTATACATAATAGGTAATTGTTGATATGCTAATAGCCTTACTGCGATTTGTTGGGCAATTCGATGATTACATTTTTTCATTTTTAATATAAGTTTGTTCTGATTTTCGAATGGAAACGTGCTATCAGCCCATAGAGGCCCCCAGTTTTGTACATTATCGCAAAGATGTAAAAGTAAATGCACATTGTAATGCATATATTTTTTACCATAAAGATTTTCTAAATTTATAACAAATTTTATTAAAAGCGTTTTTGCAGTCTTTAGCATCGTTGGTGTAATTAAATCTTGCAACAAAATTTGCATTGCTTCTACGAAAAGAGCAAGATTATTATAGTATTTTTGAGGCAACATTCCACGCAAGCATATCAAGGAGTAAAAGATTAGCCACATAAGCCATTCAGAAGCTTTCCACATATTTCTTTCCTTTAAACTTCTAGGCACTTTACCTATACAAGTTGGTGGTATAATTTGTAATAATCTTTGATTTATTATATCTATTTTTGCCGGGGACCCTATGTAATATTTTTGCTTTTATTATTATTATATTTTTGTAATATATTACTTTTAATAGATTCATCTGTTCGGTTTATTGGTACAGTAAATTGCATAGGATATCACCCCCTTCTGTGGGGTGATCACAGTATGTGCAACCTTTTATTCCATTAAATTTCTTCATGTGTAACATTGCACACCGGGCAACAGAATCAACACAACACCCAAGCGGAAATAATTTAATTTTTACAATATCCTTATTATTTAGAGACAAATCGAAAACCTTTGAAGATAATTCGTTAGCTTGATTAACAAACGGTTCAAGAAATATATTCATTTCTGGTTCAGTTTTCGCTACCCATAATCCAGCTAATAACATGTATTTATTACGAAGATAGCTAGGCAATTCATGTAACATAATGTATATTGGCCATACGGATACTTTAGAATTATCAGAAGCCTGACATCCATCTGTATTAAAAGTGTACGATAAATTAATGTTATGACTATCTAATACATCATTGTTAGTAAATTCTTTATAGACTCTACCATCATAGATATCTTCCAATGCATTATTATTAAATTTATTTCGAGTTCATGAATGATCTAAATTTTTAATAATTTTCTCATCCGATAACAAATTTTTCAACTGACTTTTAACATCTATCTCAATAAAAAATGAACCAACTTTGGAAGAATCTATTTTTGAACCCAATAATGTAACCCAATAACCCACGTAAAGATAAAAATAACAGGGCGCTTAGCGCCCTGCTATTTTCCTTTGGGTTGTTTAGTTGACTCACCCATTATCTTTATTTAGCTTATTGGGTTACGCAACTCGGTACTAGAACCAACTGCAGCACAAGCCAAAAACGGTAATAGGGTTAGTAGGGTTATTTTTTAAGCATGCGAGCCTGTCACAGAAGGAACTCGGTACCACAATGATCAAACGTTTTACGAACTTAAATACAAACAGTAAGCAATAGCGCGAAGCGTGAGCGTCGGGGGTACGGGCGAGCGTCAGCGGTCGTGCCTTACACGGAAAACACGAAGCGCGAGCGTTTTGGGCGCGATGCGATGCAAGGCGGCAAGCCACCGAGGCCGTAAGGCCGTGAGTGGCGCGCTAGTTATTTAGTCATTTTATGTTGCATTTTATATCAGTTGAAAACCGAATTTCATTAGCTATTTCATTGTCTATTATATACTCTTAATTAAAAACCTTTTTTCAAAAGTAAAAATCTTGGCAAGAAAAGGGCTAATAAAGGTAGTGAAATCTCTAAATATAAAAATGTCAAGTAAATGTTTTTTTGCTATACGAATTAAAATATCATTTTTTGGGAAAACATAATTTTAACTTTAATTTTATATCTTAATGCGTATAGCAAAAAAACATTTACTTGACATTTTTATATTTAGAGATTTCACTACCTTTATTAGCCTTTTTCTTGACAAGATTTTCACTTTTGAAAAAAGTTTTCTTTTGAGATTCGATAGACAACAATCGTATAGCAATATATGCCCTGGCGGGAAAAATCACGTGATTTATCACACGATCAATCACGTCATCAGTAACTTGATTTCTCACATGACTTATCACGTGATTTCTCACGTGAATATTTGGCGTGATTTCTCACGTGAGAAATCACGTTAAAAATCACGTCAGAAATTACTCATAAAATACAATTTGTTTTAATTAAAATAAAATTATTTTGTTTTTACTAAACAATTATGAAAAATAGATTTGATGATAATCCAAAAAATTCACCGCAATAAAAAAATTAAAAAAAACGCCCTAACCGAGGATTGAACCCCGGTCCTTAACTTGACAATCCATTATCTTACTGTCTGAGCTATTTTTATTTGTCCTAATGATGACTTGAAGATCATGATCATGTATGAATCTCAGTAATCTATCGTTTACGTGTATAGACTATCTGCTGCTAATTGATAAAATAAGGAAAATAATTTCATTAATAAAATGAAAAAATCTATTTTTACTATTAAACATAAGTTTATTTTGCGTTTTCATCGTATAAATTAGAATAATTCTTCTATGCTAAATAATATAATGGTAATATCAAATTTAGATTATAAATATCAATCTTAACTTCGAAAATATTTTAAATCTTTTCAATTTTTATCTTGAAGTATACGTGTAAATTGTACAAAATCATAAATCAAACATATTTTTATTGTAAAACCCTACATTTATCTGGAAACTATATGTGTTTGAAGCATATTTATTAGTATAAAAGTGCCCTTCGAAGCCCAAATCTTAAGTAAGTCTGCGGTAGCTGAAAAATGGAAATTCTGAATAAAATATATACATATAAACATATAAACATTGTTTTATCTTTTTTGCATTGTATCTGAATATATTTAATTGTTTAATTCATTTGTTAAACAATTTAGGAAAAATATAAACAAAAAATTGGAATTTTCTTTTTTTGACAATTTAAGGTATATCCGTCCCCTTAGCCGAAGCAGCACACTTTTATACTAGCAGAGTCACTTCGCTCCTACCGTCGCTCGGTTGATTAGGTATGTATATTTACAGCTCTGAAGAAAATTAAAAAGTAATAAGATTATGTATGACGTTCTAATATGTAAAAAGAAAATTTTAGTTAAAAATTTTCACCAATAAACAAAATGAAACGGGCACGGCAAGTTACGTAGTAATTATCTTGAGAGTTGTTCTTTGCTTCATTACGATTAAATATAATAAACCTAACTTTGTTTGATTGATCTCAGTTTTTTTCTATCTGTAATTTTGTTGCGGAATATATCAAACTCGCCTAACCTTTTACTTTTTTAAAAATTAATTTTTTTTAGAGATTTCAATCCTTTTTAGTAAATTTTTTAAGTATTTCATATTCAACGGAGTAAAAATAAAGTATAAGCATTTTTGGCACCTTTCGACCACAGCTTTTTGGTAACATCTTTATCACTAACATGAAATCACTGATTGTTCTGATATACACCACCCTCGAATTATTTCTACACCTAGACACTAAAAACCACGGTGCGAACTACCCAGACCTTGTCATCGGCCACCCTGTAAACGTAGACGCAGTCTTCATATAATTTTTAAACCTAGACACCAAAAACCACGGAGAGCACCACCTAGACCTCGTCATCGGCGACCCTGTACACCTAAACACCGCCCTTGAATGATTTTTACACCAAGACACCGAAAACAACCTAAACCTTGTCATCTGCTACCCTAGCAAGCTAGTTACTGTTACTGCTCCGGAACGCAGAGCATGCACCGGCAACCTCTTAATTCTAAATATTGTAATATAATATTTTATATGAGAAAGCAATCCCCATGTGTATATAGCTTTGCGGCCAACTTCACGGTCCTAACACTTCTTACGACTAACTTAACGGTCCTTTCACATTTCGGGCTGAAGAAGAAAAACGTGATTTTAGCATTTTTGGATTATACACTCACATATTATAAAAATAAGCAGCCTTTTCACTAATATTTTTGTTGGAAATCATAGTTTAGTTCAGAAAACATTCTAATGAGCCAAAAAACCTTACCAACAGTAATGATAAGTATTTTTTTGTATAATGAAAAATCCTAAGACCAATATAGAAGTAAATAGTGTCACGGGCGCCGCGGCTGCGTTTGCTTCTCAAACTCGCCTTTGTGGCGCTACCGCGCCACTTGATAATAGTTACTACAAGAAATTAAAAAGTTACGCTATTAAAAATTTCAATGAATTTTCAATAACAAAATTGGATGCCATGCTCGATTTCGATTCCGATGAATCAGCAATTATGGAGAATGATTTTAGATAGCATGAGTGAAATATGTAAATTCTGTAATGCCAAACATTTAAAATTTGAAATATTATGTGATAAGAAGTTTTCTAATTGTTTCAATAGAGAAAATTTTGTATTATTTGACAATATCACTTATCCTTAACGTTTAAAAGAATTAGTTTCTGGAAATACTGACGAAAGTAAACATTTTTTAAATAATATTAAGCAATATAATAATTCACTTGTCTTCGCACGTTTTGTAGCTAGATTTGACGCCTTTGTACACATCAGATTGATATTCTCAAATTTACGTATCCGCTCCGTGACAAGTGGACAATTAATTACGCTAACTGCTGGTGAGGTTTGCTCTCGCAAAAAGAGTTCTTTTGCGTAAATTATATTTCATTATTGACCGAGAAAAGCGAAGCTTATAATAAATATTTATTTCTAACAGCAAAAATTGTTATCGTCGAATTTTCTCTCCGTCTTTTGAAACCCATGACTATCAGATTTTTACAATGTATTTATTCAAAACATAGAGCACCTAATAATATACCGTACATTACTAAACATGTAGATCCTATGTTATATCTACTTATGTATCCTAATGGAGGTTTTGGATGGATGCCCAATATGAAAAATGAAAATAACAAAAACAATATTTCGATGCTACAATTTTATTGTCATAAATTCAGCATTAGAAACGATTTAAATCCTTACTTATATTCAGGAAAATTAACTCAACAATACATTGTTGATGCTTAAGTAAAAGTTGAATGTTCACGATTATTTTTTTTAATAAAAATCAACACCAATTAAGGACAGATTTATACAAAGGTGTGATGGATAACGTAAAAATTGGAAAAATAGTTATATTACCTTCAACATTTTCAGGAAGTCCATGATCGTTACAACAAAACTTGTTAGATTTAATGACAATATAGTTCAAAAGTATGGTAAAGCAGATCCTTTTATTACTATGACATGTAACCCAAAATGGAATGAAATTAAACAAAATTTGAGAAAAAATGAATCAGCTATTGATAGACCTAATTTAGTAGCAAAAGTTTTTAATACAAAAGTTAATAAATTATTATTAAATAAAATTCTTAAAACAAACATTCATGAAAAATGTATTGCATATACTTATGTAATTGTGTTTGAAAAAAGAGGTTTACCACATATGCACTTGTTGGCTTTTATTCATAAAAATCATAAACTGAACAATGCAGCTGATGTTGATAAACTTATAAGTACAGAAATACCTGATGAAATGAAATATCTAAAGTTACATAATATCGTTAAGCAATCACTGATACATGGCTCTTATGGTAAAAATAACTTAAATTCACCATATGTATTGATAACAAAACAAAAAAATGTACCAAAATCTTTCCGAAACAGTTTAATTAGAGCGTTGTAAAATTTAGATTTGTTAGAAAATTCAACGCGAAAAAAATAAACGATCAATATCCGATGCAAAATATACTTGATATCCTTGACCAGCTCGGGGGAGCTAAATACTTTTCGGTATTCGATTTAAAATTGGGTTATCACCAAATAGAAATAGCGGAGGAATACAGGCACAAATCGGCATTTGCTACATAGATCGGACTATATCACTTTATGCGCGGCAGTTTTTCGCGCGCACTCGCAATAGCGCTGGCGGGCCTAACAGGTAACGAACTCTTTATTTACATGGCATTATAGTGCATTAGAATTTATTCGAGCAACATTTAGAACGAATTTGACACCTGTTTGAAAGATTAAGAGAACACGCGTTAAAACTGCAGGCAGACAAATGCGAATTCTTAAAGAAGGAGGTTGCGTACCTCGGACACATAATCTCGAAAGCGGGTCTAAAACCGGACCCTAGGAAAATAGAAGCAGTAAAGGACTACCCAGCATCTCGCAATAAAAAGAATATAAAATAGTTCCTGGGCTTTGTGGGCTATTACAGAAGGTTTATTGACAAATTCGCAAATATAGCAGTACCGTTTACAGAAATGCTAAAAAACGACGCGCAGTTTGTGTGGACCGAGAAGCACAGAAAGCGTTTGAAATCCTGCGCGATAAGCTGTGCGAAGAGCCCATTTCAACGTCTCCGGATTGTAATAAATCTTTTACGCTAGTAACTGATTCGTCGGGATACGCACTCGGGGCAGTATTACTAAACGGAGAACCGGAAAAAGAACATCCGGTAGCATATATGTCATGCACATTGACAGAAGCAGAAAGGAAGTTGGACACATATAATAAGGAGGCTAACGCGCTAGTATCGGCAATCAAACATTTTCGGCCGTATCTGTTCGGGAGATGTTCCGACTTAATAACGGATACTATAGCCCTACAATGGCTGCGTACTCATAGGGACCCGAACTCGCGAGTTAACAGATGGAGATTATTACTTGCAGAATTCGAATTTAACATAATCTAAAAACCAGGAAAAACGAACATACCCGACGTTCTTTCAAGAAACCAGGTGGAGAAGGCTATAAATATCGTGATGGTGGAAGATATAAACAAGTCACAGAGTGACAATTCGGCGGACGACGCGCCAGGAGGCGAACCAGCCTGCGGTAAAAACACCGCGCCAACTCACACAATGCAGACGTGCAGTCGCGGAGAAAGACAACATGGAGCAAAATATCAAGGAGCCATAGCAGCTCTAGCACAAAAAAACGCAGGCCAAAAGAAAGTCTCTCAAAAAAACGGGTAGAAAAAAAATTCCAGAGAAAGTCAAGAGGGGAACCTGGAGATAGATAGAACCTGGAGAGTTTATGAAACGACAACTTTATGCACTCTGTTTCAACAAAAGGGGAACCGTGCGACGAGGGAGCGAGACAATTAAAAGTACGGTCGGTAGCCACTCTCAGTCAAGCAAACAAGGAACCACTCGAGATCTTTCTCTCCGCGAACGCAATGGAAGTTCGCATGCGTATAAAAAAGCGATATCCTATATATGTATACCATTGATGTGTCAAGGCGTCTGTATAGACAGCGAGTCGCTCTCTCTCTTTTCGGTTTGTGCCCAATAGATTGTGGGGAAATATGACGCAAGTGGTTTTGTGGGGTTTACCGGTGGAAGGACGACAAGAATAAGAAGAAGAAGTAAATGTAAATAAAATTCCAATTATTATATATAAATATATTTATAATATATTACTACGTAGGTTCCGACTGACTCGGACATAAATTCGGAAGACGGCGGGTTTGTGTCGGAGGACGATGTTGCACAAGAGCTAGACGCCGGGAAATTTCTGTGTTACGGGACCCTCGGCTCTAGCCTTTACGCGAATGGGAGGTGCATCATTTGCCGGCTGCCGACGACGGCTCCGGCTTGCATAAGAGTTCGCCCTTCCCCTGCACATGGATGGGCGATAAACAGCGTACCCTTCTTATGATATCATCTCACACACATATTCTACACCCTAAATTTATATCAAACGATTTAAAATCACATATATCCACCGATATCGGATATTATCCTCCGGAGCGTCAGGGTGTAGCTAACGATATACCCTCTATTTCAATTTTATATCGCGAGCAACCGAAAATCACGTTGGCTATATTCCGTCTTTTTTTATTTTTGAATTCAAATAGATCAGTTACTGATGCGCACCGAGAGGACAGCTCATTGAGGGGGCCTGGATGAGTTGCCATGAGGAGACGTGGGAGGCACCGGAGGCAGACGAAGTCAATAAGCGTCGAGATTCTGCACTCGGACTTCGACAGTTGACGGGACAAGAGGCAAGTTCCTCATTCCTTATAATGTTTATAGCACTGCGTGACCTAAGCGTTACGCGAGGGACGCCAACTGCGCACTGTGTAATAAAGTGCCACTTAGTGCACACGTGTCGTAATGTACTATTACACACCCCTTATTCTGGAGATGTTTTCCTTTTTTTCAGGAGTGTGTCGAGTCCGTCGACCAACTTCAGTTGCAGTAATGTTACAGTTCGATCTTTCGATTTCCTGCTGCAAGAGTATAACACAAAATGTTTACTCACGAGAAAATCGTCACCGTAGCAAAGCGAGCCTTCGACGTCGAGAAGGTCGAGGTCGTGGGCCACCGACTGATCCCGTACTGATATCCTATACCTCAAAGTGGGAAGATCCGCCATATATAGACGTTTGATTGAAATTCACACATACATTATTTACTCTTTTAAAAATCGTCTCAATCAAAGCTATCCTTTTAGAATAAACTTTGCTGTATGTAATGTATGTATGCTGAATGTAAGCATACTTGTCAGTGGTCGATTAAGAAAAGTAAGTGCTCTCGGTGATGTCTTTGCATTTAAGAACGAAAGTAAATAACTCTTAACACGCGGGGTTATAATCGCGAGTTCTCTTTAAAAGCGTTGCTGACTCGAAGAGAGAGAGAGAGAGAGAGAGAGAGAGAGAGAGAGAGAGAGAGAGGGAGGGAGGAAAAAAGTCGCGATAATTGAAAGACAGTATATAGCCAATGCACCATTTCAGTCATCGCCGGTAAATTTATTTTCCCGCGTCGACGTGACCCCTTTCAATTATCTATATCCCGCCTACATTACTTAATCTATACAGTACAGAATAGAGAAATGAAAAGAAGAAAAAACGTAATGAGACCTGTACACACGTTTCCCGATCGAAAGTTGAATTTCGCGGGACAATCGTGAGAAAAATAATAATTTTGCAAGGAGCTCCATAGAGACCCGCATTACGGCGGTTGACATGTGTAAACTCCTACTCGGCTCTTTCTCACTTCCAATGCAATTATTTAACGATAAACGCACACATACAGCCTATTTATGTGGGGGACATAAAAAGGTCCCGATCAGCCTCCTTTAAATGTAATTTTCAGGCCGCTTGCGCGCTAAGCTTGTACAATTCATTAGATCGAGTTTGCGAGTGTTCCGCGTATACACGTCCTATTTTTGCGTGGCTGACAGTCGCGGCACACACAACTTCACATACGTCGTGCTGCTACAGCTACTGTTGCCTAATCCGAGCGTTTAATTACGCTTACTGCGTAACTACGACAGAATCCATCGCAAGACCTTCACTACCAGAGCAAACTCAGCCCTGTCGTCTCCCACGGCGACTGCTGGCCCAACAACTACTTCTTTGACAAGAGCCAGTCACCTTGAGCCACCATCGTCGACTTCCAGATGGCTCGCTACGTGCCCCGCATATACGACGTCGCCCACCTGATCTACCTCAGCACGACTTCGAGCATCAGAAAGTGGGAACTGAGAGATGCCATCGAGGCCTATCACGAGGAGCTGTGCTCAGCTCGAACGGCGCAGTCTAAAGGATCTGCTAGAGGAGTACGAGAACATGAAGCTGAGCGCGCTGTTCACCGGCATCGTGTTCTACCCGATCATCTTCCTGAGCAAGAAAGGAATGATGAAGTACAAAGGGAA
This sequence comes from Nasonia oneida, assembly GCA_037356405.1. Lineage (NCBI taxonomy): Eukaryota > Metazoa > Arthropoda > Insecta > Hymenoptera > Pteromalidae > Nasonia > Nasonia oneida. The sequence goes on along the minus strand of JAZHPH010000135.1, from coordinate 198,230 downwards.
CTTCTCTACAATAGGATTACCTTGAGGGTAATCGCTACGTAATGCAATTGTACGACCAGTTTAACGAGTATGCCAGCAGGCTGAACGCCAGGAGTGCGATATCCCTATTGATGCTTAAGAGAACGAATCGTATAGGGATCATATCTCTATTTTTGTGGTTTCTCAATGATTGTATAACAGGATCACCCGCGGAGAGAGGCCATATCCCGTATTATACGCTTAAACACGCGCGCATTTAACCTCTATGTAAAAAAACGACTTAATAGCTAACAGTTCTCATTAAAATAATAAAACTTATTTATTACCTTTAATTATTGATGATATACGCTCAAAAAAAAAACTGCTTTAGCAGAATGCAGTAGCAGTAACAGCAATAACAATGGCAACAAATCAGAGAACGTGACGTTGACGTTCCTACTAATTCCCTTTTTCAGAACTAAAATTTATTGTAGTGAATAAGTCAAAATCACTACACTCTTCCGATTCACTAAAATTCAAACACTTCCGTTTAATTGAAAACATAACTTCCTTCATTTATACGCCGAAAATATCAGCCGAATCAATTGATGCGGTGCACTTAACGTTTTATAAGAAACTGAATGACATAAACAAAAATCAACTATATAAACAAACATCGCTACACGAACATTGCTACATATAAAAATAGAACGTATCGAACGTATTTGCGTGACTTGAAAAAGACGCGATGCTGAAAGAATTGGCACTGGTTCACCGGTATATGTATATACATTCGCGTGAGCGCGTGTATATACATAAGAAAGAGAGATTCCGTGCCGGGGCCGTCTAAAATTATACTAAAGCGAAAATGTAAAGTTTCGAGCAGAAATAATTTGCAAAGCAATAAGTTACATAAGTTTTCTTATAAAGAAACGATGATCATCTTAAGCACGAGGAGGGGAATAAGGAAAGGTACGCTGTTGGTGACGATGAACGGGACCAACTATCAAAATTATATCTAATCAACTTTTTGGTTTCACTTCTTACGCAGAAATGGAAGTTGGCAAGCAAAGCGAGCACGGGGGTTAACCCCCTAGTATTTGATAAATAAAAAAAAAGAAAATATTTAATTACGTGTGCAACTATATAATCACTGTGTGCTAGACTTTGCTGACATGCAAAAACAAGTTTTGATTGTAAATTTAGTTTTTCTTTTATTACTGTTGAACAAAAAGTCGCTACATCGATCTTAAGTAAGAATAGGTTCGACGCTAGCTTAAGTAAAATAACTCTTCTACAAATAGCTTAAGGGGTCCAGCCTGTGTTCAATCCTGCAAAGAAACAAACAATATACGTATAATAAAAATTTTTTTTTACGTAAATTAAAAAACAAGAAATATCTACTGAAAATACTGATAATATACAGTATTTCTACTAAAAAATATCATATATATATATACCATACAAAATCACTGACCAAAATTCATGACATTTTACGATATAAATAAGTGTTTTTAGTCATTTGCCACGGCTTTGTAAAAGATCCGGACCGTCTTCTTTACTCAACCCGGGCTTAAAATGTACCTCAAGCATGCCCTCTCAGACCGAATAAAAGACATTTTCAAAAAATATTAATTAAGTATTATTATCTATACCTTGTATACGTAGCTAATAAAGTTAATTAAAATTTTTCACACTGTACCTGTTACTGGACGTAACAGTTCATATACCATATTTTTACGTTTTCAATGAAAAACAAAGAAATGGACACAAAGAAAAAGAGTTTAGAAGCCAATTATAAATAGAATGTACTTTATAAATCCAAAGGATCGTACTAGAGTTTCTTTTAAGATCATTATTATTACATGGATTCCAGAGGGCGCTCTCAGCCGGACTGGTCGTGCTGGTAACCAGCTCCGCTATTTTGTAGCTTTTTCGGGATTTTTTCTCCCAGATTTTAAATTAACTCTATCTCCAACGAGTGCTGTTTGGTGGCCCGAGTGTCCCTATTTTGTTTTGGTCGCCCCGGGAGTGACTGAGGGGTACAGTGCTGATTCTCATATCGTCTCCCCGACCACGTGGTGCTGTGCCGTTGCGAGCTCTTTTTCGAGAGCCGGACCCAATTCCCAGCGACCGTGAAGCAGACCGTTGCCTGCCCGGTCATCGCAGTGCATTTTCTTGCTTCGGCCTGATCTCCTCGGTGACCTCGTGAGCGCAACAGTGTGTGGCTTCTGCTGTCTCGTCTGTAGCAGTGGCTTAACCTGCAAGCGGAGCCAGCGCGATTACCATCTTTATCTTACGCGACGTCCGAGCTTTCACACACCTACGATCAGTGTCTGTGCGAACGTTGTGGTCTACTCCAGTGGATCGCGCGGCGCTGTTTTCTTTCTTGAATTGTGTCGGATCCGGGTTGCGCCTTGTTGCTTGCCAACGGTGCGAGTGCCTGCTGTGTATTTGTTCCTCTGTGGTGGTTTTGAGTGTCACATTTCACTTGCCCCATTATGACAACTCAGCTGGACGACTCCAATGTGTCCAAGCGCAGATGTGGCAGAAGTCACTTCTCTGCCTGTGATCTGGAGAACTGCTAGTGTTTTGGCACCCCTAGCTGGATCTGCATCACCTGTAATCGTCGTTTCCATCATGATTATGCAATCTTGACCGAGTGCAACACACTTGATCATGCTCAGGAGAAGCTGATCTGCTACATCTGTGCTCCACCTGTTGCCAGTGTTCCATCCCATGAGACGGTCAGTCCAGTTAAGGAATTATCGGGTGCTTTTGCAGGGGATTTTCAGTCAGTGAGCCTTTTTGAAGAGTTTAAAAAGGCACTCCAGATTAATTGTGCAGACATCAAGTTATCTCTGGCTGCAATCGACTCCAAGCTTACGGATTTCAACACCAGAATTAGTAAGAATGACTCCAGCATCAGTGAAATTCGTCTTGAAATTACTAGCCTACAGTCCAGAATGCAGGCTGTTGAGGATTTGGCTCGTCAAAGCTCCAACAACCCCGCTTGTCCTTCTTGGCCTTCTATGTCGACTCAGATTATCAACAATGGTGTCTCTTCCTTAGCACCTCAATCCACTGTTGACCTGGCAAGCGAGCTCCAGGACCGCATGAGTCGCTCCTGCAATGTGATGATCTACAACGTGCCTGTTGATGACACCCCTGACCTGGTCAAGGTACAGCTATGCCTGGCCAGGATCTCCAACTAGAACTTGAGCAACTTGACAGTCAGAAGATTCGCTAAACCATCAGCCCGCAGCACTGTACCACCTGTTATAGCCAGGTTTGGATCTCAGTTTGAAGCCCAGAGGGTTATTAACAACCGTAAGCTTATTAGTGATGGTGTAGAGGTGGCTGCTGATCGCACACAGTACCAAAGAGAGCTGTTCAAGAGACTCCGGGCTGAGGCGAACGCACAAAACAGTGCTAATCTCAACTCACAGAAGACCGTTAGATTCATTCATGGCATTCATACATTGGTAGATGTCAGGAAGAGCTCTGGGGGCCACAACTCTGGAAACTCAAAAAAACTAAGCAGTCGAGAGTCTGTAGAGGGTGAGAAGATGCTTCTATATATCAAATTCTATACCATCAAAATGTCCATTCAGTCTGCAGTCATTATAAGGTGTCTCTCTTTAGATCTAGTTTTACTCAGCTATCCTTTCTTCCTGATCTTGTTCTAACGGAAACATGGCTGTAGCCAGATTTTTCTTCCAGCGAACTGGGCCTATCTGCATCTGCTATTTCACGTGGAGGTGTAGTGCTCATCGCTGTCAGGAACTCCATTATTGCCCAGAGGATAGACTTGGCGTCATCAATAGAGCACCTATTCATCAGACTACCATCTATGAAGATCATCTTGTATGCTTGTTATTTTCAACCGAGGTCTGACAGCTCCCTTTATAAGGAGCATGTTAACTGTGTCGATAATCTGGCCAATAAATTTATAGACCACCGTTTTGTCATTTTAGGTGACTATAATCTTCTCAACATGACCTGGAGTGCTGACCCACTGGTGTTCACAACCACTGCCTATCTTGAACCAGGCCTAAAACTCTTAGCAGAGCACATCTGCTCAGCGTTCTCATCTCTCAGCCTCACCCAACACCTGCCTTCACTGGAGAGCAAGGGCTATTCGCTGGACCTACTGTTTGCCCCAGATGGCTTAGAATCATCTTTGGATCTTCAGGACCCCATCATCCCTCTGGACTTTCAGCATGCTGCTTATCTCATGCAAATCTCTTCGTTTCGTCCGTCGTTAAATGTTTGTAAAGTCCGTAAGCGTAATTTTCATGCGGCTGACTCTCTCTTGTAAATTGGGATACTGTTCTTGAAGGTGACAGCATTGATTCTGTTGTAGATAGTTTTTATAAAAGTGTAAATAATATTATTGAGAATCAGGTTCCCTTCACTGGACAGCGTTCCAATACATATCCTAGCTGGTATGACGGTGAACTCATCTCTGCGATCTGTAATAAAAAAAATATTCATAGTCTTTGGAAGGAATCTAGAGATTCCTCTCTCGAAATTGAATTTAAGCGATTCAGAGCCATTTGTGTTCACTTATCTAGGTAGAAGTATCGTGCTTTTATTGAGGCCACCGAGGCCAAGATCAAATACAACATTCGTGCCTTGTGGTCCTATGTCAAGGGATTGCGTATTGAATCAGGTCTTCCTGCGTACATGTACTCAGGTAGCAGCTTTGCATACGATGAATTGCCCATATCGAATGCGCTTTCGTCTCACTTCTCATCTGTGTACAGTAGCGACTCTGCGTCTATTCTTGACCGCTGCGATGACTTGGAGCCTGTTCCAAGCTTTCTAGCCATCCCGTTTAAGGTGCGCTCGATTGTCCAGGGCCTTGAGCTCAACACGAATCCTGGTCCAGATGGAATTCCAGCTCACTTCGTCAGGTGCTGCTGGTCGGTCCATGAGAAACCCATAGTCGAACTCTTCAATAAGATCCTGTCTTCCGGAGTCTTCCCTAGTAACTTTAAGCTCTCATACATTCTGCCTGTCTACAAGTCGGGTGACAGACACAATGTTGCCAATTACAGGCCCATTTCCATTATTAACTGTTTACCCAAGGTACTAGATGCCTTAATTACGGAAGAGCTTGCTAGTGCCTTCGGCTTGTGGACGAGCAGCATGGTTTTATTAAAGGAAGATCCACGCTCACCAATCTTCTTGTATTCAACGATTTTCTCTCTGAGGCTCTTGCTAAGCGTCTGCAGGTTGATGCCTTGTACACTGATATGTCCAAGGCCTTTGATAAGGTCAATGTAAAATTATTCTCATGTGTGAGGTCCCGTGAGAACTCAGAATCGCTACAGTCGGATTTGGATGCTCTTGTGTCATGGTCGATGGAGAATAGCCTGCTTCTAAATATTAATAAATGTAATGTTATATCGTTTCATAAGGGCCTGCGACAGTTCTCCTTTGACTACTGCATGGGTAGCAGTGTTTTGGATAAAGTTAATGTCGTCAGGGACCTAGGTGTTCGCTTTGACTCGGCGCTTACTTTTGGTCCTTACATTGATCATGTGACCTCGAAGGCATGCAGGCAAATCGGTTTCATTAAACGGACTACGTCTGATTTTAAGCATTATAGCACAATTAACTATTTGTAAAGATCTCTAGTCCTACTTATCTTACTCTACTGTTCTCGTATATGGTCTCCATTTACCAAAGTTTCGACTGCGAGACTTGAATCCGTTCAGCATCGTATCATCAGGTTTCTAGCTTTCAAGAATAATCACCCTATGAGTAGGCTCGAGCACGATTACACGGAACTGGATCAGTTTTTTAATCTGCCGACCATCATGAGTCTACATCATTATCATGACTGCCTGCTATCCTTCAAGGTCATCCATGACTACGTTTCTTGCGACGCAATCACGGCTAAATTCAATATAAGGGAACTAGCTTATTCTCTCCGTAATCATCGACCTCTCCAAGAAGAATCCTCTTCGTCAAACTTTGGTTTCTTCTCCACTATTAACAGACTGAGAAGGTCTTGGAATGTTCTTCCGAGGAGCGTTTCAGATATCTCCGCACTGCCGCAATTTCGGTCCAAGCTGAAGAACTTCGTCTTTAGCTTTTGACCTATCTGAATCTTAATTCTGTGTTTCTCTTGAACTTATGTAACCATATTCTTGTAAAGGGTCTTCTGGCGTGTTAAATATTAAATGAATAAATAAATAAATAAATAAATAAATAAACATGTAAAAGGGGCTTAATCTTATGAAAAATTACAAACATTGGAAAATGTGACACACGCAACATTGCATGAAGTAGTTGTAGCTAGAAAATTAATAACCACCGATGAAGAATGGGACAAATGCTTGGAAGAAGCAATCAAGGTTAAATTTCCTAAAGCTCTGTGTAACCTGTTTAGTAATGTATGCATATTTCATATAACCCAGTAAATGTTGAAGAAAATTTTGAAAAATATAAAGCATATTCTTACAGTCCATTGTTAACTAAAGAAATATGTGAAAATATCTCACTGAAACATATCAATTCTATTTTAACAAGTCACGGGTATACACTGACTGATTTCCGTTTATATTAATTTAATGAGGGTATTGAGAAAATAAATTATGAAAAATTGTATGCAACAAATGAGATTGAAAATGATTCATTATGGAATATAAGCTTATAATAAACAACGTGAAATTTTCGATGCAGTAATAAATAGTGTAATTAATAAAGCTAATCGAGTGAAGTGTAACTTTATTGATGTACCTGGAGTTATTGGAAAAAGCTACTTACTAAATACAATTTTCACTTATTTAAATTAAATTTTATTAAATTACCATTAAATGCAAATGAAGATTCAACAAGCAACATTAGTCCCAATTCATTATATGGAAAACATCTAAAAAATGTAGAAATCATAATTTGGGATAAAATAACAATGACATAAGAACATGCTTTTCAGGCAGTGGAAAAATTATTCAGAAACATATGTAATATATGTAATATATTAAATTTGGTGGCAAAGTAATGATTGCATCAGGTGACTTCTGACAAACACTACCTGTTGTCAAACATGTGAATCAAACAAAAATTATTGAAAAATGTGTGAAAAATAGTCATTTATGGAGTAAACTCCTAATAATGACCTTAAAGAAAATATGAGAGTTAGTAATTATGCCAAAGAGTTTAAACGATAGCTATTAAAAATTGGAGATGGAAAATGTTCCAACCAATTTGAAATGGACAATAATATAACTTTACTTTCAACAGAATTATTATTAAACAAAGATATAATTATGAAAATTTATAAAGATTGCTTTGATAATAAACTTTGCAAACGAGTAATTTTAGCGGCGAAAAACAATGATGTACTAAAAATTAATAACAACATTTTAAATAGGACTAGCAAATAACAATCGCTTCGCTCGCGATTTACAAATTAATTGTAATGATATTTAATTACTTGACGTGTCATTATTAAAATACTGTTTAATATTAGATGTACAGTCGATGGTAGTTCTTGTGAAACGTTTTTAAAATGCTCCAATCAGATTGCCAGATTGATAAATTCTAACTAATTAGAAGCACGATGTAAAAAACGTTCTACAAGAATTAATTACCGTCGAGTATGAATGAATAAATTCAATACAGCCAACATTCTATAAAAGTAGTTATAGCTACTAGTACACAGGACCGGTTTTAAAATTGCTGAATAAAATAGAAATTAATTTTCAATATTAAAAAATGTTTTCAAACTCTTTGTAATTATTTGACAACAGTATTAACTATATTAACAAAATCTAACAATAAAATAATATTAATTAAACATTTTTTTTATTTGCATTTATAATATAATGTAAATTTTAGGATTATAACAATCATAACATTCATATTCTGTACTAAAATGTAATACTATAATACAATATTTACTTTTATATTAATTGATAACTACTTATATCTTAAAACCCTAGCGAAAAAGAAAATTGAAAACAACTGAAGAAAAAAGTTATAAACTGCACATGATAGCAGAAAAATGTCGGAATTGAGCGACAGACAACAGTTATCTTTTGTTGTCTTTAGTTTTATTTAGTTTGCTAGATTCTTTAGTTGGATTTATTGTTTTTTACGATTAAAAAAAATAATAAAAAAATAAATACAACGGACGATAATTACTAATAAGTGAAGCCAACAGTTTTTTCATAGTTCAAAACAGTTTTCTTCATTTTATTATTGTTGTTTTCTACATTCCCTAGTTTTTTCCTAATCAATACAGCTATCTTCGGTTTTTTACACATTTTTCTTAACTTTCTAAGACCACGTCTTTAATAACATAATAGAATCTAATTAACGTAACTGTTAAAAACAGTTGAAATCTGGTAGCATCCGCAGTAAACTAAAAATAAAACCGCTGCCAATTCATTGGCACGTAGCTTCCTTCAACTAAATTTATAGGTCTATAATAAATGAAAAACTGCTTTAATATACAGTATAATCTGCCTGCTAATGTATGAGGCGGTTTTTGATACATAATATAATATATAAGTTTTAGATGGTTCATTGTCCAAAAGTTTGTAGACCCCTCTGCTTTTTTTTATAGAATACGAAAGCTGCCGTCAATTTTTTTCACAGAATATATATATATATTGCGAGCCGCGCGACTGCACACCCCAAGCTGATGTGAATTTTTAATATTTTAATATTTCTATCAATTATTTATTGTCATTCCTATTGATAAATCTCAAATGAGATCTCTACTGTTAGGTATACTGCTCTATTAGGTTTACTTTTAAAATACTCTTATAAAGTTTATTATAATTGAAAATTATTTTTTAAATAGTAAAACAATATTCAAAAATAGATGCATTGAGCATTCTGAGCAATATTTTGATTTTAAAATATTAGACACGAAAATTTCAGGTGAGAAACTCATAGTGATTCCACAATCAATAAAGTGTCATTCGATTATTGACAACTGAATTTTATCTACTTATAAAATGTTTAAAATTAACTATTCGCATGTGTATTGAACGCGGAGCGTGCGTAATAGTGCATTTTACGCACACTATATCGAAATATATTTTAAATACTGACTTATTTAATAATTTAAATAAGTATTAAATAAAATAATAATGAAATTAATTGATCTTTATGTAAGGATATAAAATATGATTTTGTATAAAATTACATAATTTTCCATACTTATATTGATCGTTAGTGAGAAAAAAATTCTGCACAAAATATAGTTTTGATATAATTTCAATCTAAAGATTTTGGACTCAAACAGACAATAACTGAACAAAACAGAAATTTTCAGCAGAAGAATGTCAAAATTGAGATAAAGGCAATAGTTATTTACAGGTATTATTAGTTTTTTTTAGTTTTGCTTCCTCCTAGAGGAAGCTTTGTAATAGTAAAATTTTGTGTTTCTTCAAAACTTCTAGAAAATACTTTTTGATGTGTTAGAAGTTCAAATTAAGTGTTTTTAAAGAATGTCCGTATGGATGTGTGTGTATATATCTACCGGAATATTTCTAGAACTACTCCGTCAATATCAATCAAATTTGACATGCATATATATTTTTGAATTCTGAATTCGGGAAAAACAGTTATTTTTTATTTTCTCAACTATTTTTTATGGCCATTTTTTGATATTTGAAAAACACTATTTTGTGTTTTTTTTTCAATCATCCCATTGGTACAAACAATTCAGCTATAATGCATTTGCAAGAGAATAAAATTACCTACTTTTCCTCCTTTGGTCCTCGGCATCGACCGGTTTTTCCGGCAGATAAAATAAAATAGGTGATTATTTTTTAAAATTCATATCTCTTATACTAAACATTATAACTTCACGAAAAAAATCATGTCGATAGGTCACGTGTCAAACTATATTCCATTGAAATTTAAAGTGATTTGACTACTTATTTTTTCTATCTTTTTTATATCTCTAAAAAAATGAGGTTAAATGTTTCAAAATTTTATTCGGTGATTTACCATAAAAAAGCTATTTGCTGCTAAAATTTTAAACGATTTCGTCAGGTGGTTCTCCAGTAAAGATCTAAAATGTAAAATATACAATATAATATATATATATATATATATATATAAGATAAAATAAAATAGGTGATTATTTTTTAAAATTCATATCTCTTATACTAAACATTATAACTTCACGAAAAAAATCATGTCGATAGGTCACGTGTCAAACTATATTCCATTGAAATTTAAAGTGATTTGACTACTTATTTTTTCTATCTTTTTTATATCTCTAAAAAAATGAGGTTAAATGTTTCAAAATTTTATTCGGTGATTTACCATAAAAAAGCTATTTGCTGCTAAAATTTTAAACGATTTCGTCAGGTGGTTCTCCAGTAAAGATCTAAAATGTAAAATATACNGGCACAATCCAACATGGCGGATCCAATATGGCGGCAAAAAGTCTAATAAGTTTGACAAATTTTTATAATCAACCGATTTGCACTAAATTTGGTACACGGGAGTTTTTAGGGTCGTTGATTACAAATCTGAGGTCATATTTTTGAAATTCAAAATGGCGGATCCAAAATGGCGGAGGGGTTTTTTGAGAATCAACAGATTTGTATGAAATTTGGTAAAACTCGTCTTCGTGGCGCTCCCGCGCCACTTGATGTGGGAGTTTTTGGGGTCGCCAGTTACAAATCTGAGGTCATATTTTTGAAATTCAAGATGGCGGAACCAATATGGCGGTCGGTTTTTTTTTAAATCAACAGATTTGTATGAAATTTGGTATATGGGGTTTTTTGGGGTCGCTGGTTACATATGTGAATTCAGATTTACATAAATTAAGTTTTTAAACTATAGTATTATAAGTTAACTAATTAATATTCCAATGTCAAAACATCATTTTTATTTTTTGCAGTAGAGTACCTTTTAATTATAAGTCTATTATCGGTAGTGGGTATAAAAGCATGACTTGTTTGAATTTTGGGGACAGCAGGCGGATTAGAAAATAGTCTGTTGAGTTTTTTAATTGTTTTTTCATGCTCTTGTTTGGTGTAATAAAAGAACTTAATATTTTCAAACTTTGACTGTGCCCAAGTAAAAGTGTGCTTGAGTTTAAAAGAGCGTCATTTGGTTTAGCCTGTAAACTGTATCGCGTCGCTGCAGATTTTAAACAAGCTCCAAGACCATCGCAAGCACATTTTCCATGCGACGTAGCGTTGCAGTGCCATTCAGCCTCAACACCAAAATCAAGTTTATGATTCATTAAATACCTCATTTGCGTTCTGTTCTTAAAATGCTGCTTCGCACCATCGGAAGTATAATATATTTTCTTGACTTTAGGACATACTTTTTTTATTTCTGGTATTAACTTTTCTTGCATCAAATATACAGCTGCTGCATCATGTTTTGTGCTATCTGAAAGTAATATATTGCTTTGATTTTGGATCCCAATTTCAGAGCGATAATAAAATACGACCGGGAATACTGTACACTGGTCGTTGTTGTAATGGAAAGCCTGCGCAGCATCTTGTGCAATGTATGCGTAATTTTCTGCAAAATCACAATAGACCAATACTTCATCTGCTCGTAAATTTTCTTTTTTTTTAGATATAAATTCTGTTTGACTTTGAAATATAAAGTGATGAGGTATAAGTGTTTGTAAACGATTTAACAATTGTTCAACAAAATCTTCTGCTGACAAACATTGTTGTACAAGAGTGCATCGATCTGTAGATTGCCAAGTACTGAATATTAACATCTGAATATCAGAACATCTCGTGCAATTCCGCAAATGGCAATCAGGAGTCGGCGTTTTGCATAAAATGTAATTTATGCAATCCTTATAATTACTCAGTTCAATTGCAGAATCTTTTGTTAACATTTTCAGGTTCGCAGCATCAATCATCGTTTTCACATTCTGATGTATAATAGACACAGACGCTATGCGTACCTGAAGTACCAGCAAGTACGCACCATTTAGGACGAAGCTCGGCAAATTTAGACAGACCCAAAGGATTTTCCGGATATTTTTCCTTAAACATTCTGTGCAAAATTTTTATATCGTAAAGCAGTAAATGCTTTTGTTTCCTTTCCTTTCTCTCATTATTTCTTATGGAAACAGTATCCTTTTTGTTCGGCATAATCCGACCAATTTCCTCAGATATATATATATATATATATATATATATATATATATATATATATATAAGTTTAAGTGAGTGTTTGTGTGAGCGCATGAGTGCGTGTGTATGAGTGCGCGTGCGCACCTGCTCCTCCACGTTTGTAGGCGAGCTATGGGCTTTTACCCATCTCCCTCCTTTCTTCTACTGTCTCTGTCACTCCTTCACTCTTCCTCTTCCTCCACTTTGTCTTCATACTTCCATCTTTTGTATCTTTTTTCTTCTACTTGGATCCGAGCCCTCTTTCCTCTCTTCACTATCCACTCCTTCTCCTCGTCCCATGAGTACCTCATTCCCTCCACTTCTGCTATTATTTCCTCCTGCATACATCTTCCATCTCCCTATTTTCCTCTTCCTCTCTCTTCCTTAGCTCTCTCATAATCAGTGCTTTGGCTCTTCTCTCCTCGTGTGTGAGCCACTGCTCCAATCTAATTTTTTCTCCTTCTCCAATCTCTGCCCTCCTTCCCAGATTTTCTCCATATCTTCTTTATTCTTGAAAATTACTATTTTTTGTCTCCTTCGTTCTCGTGTCTTCTAGTTTCCATGCTACTCCCTCCATGATATCCTCCATCCATTTTTTCAACGAGTCCTCCTCATTCCAATTATTTAGGTGCACAATCAACCCTCTTTCCCACACCATACATTTATTTTCACTTTTATTTTTTTCCGGTCTCTCTCTCTTCTTCCCTCTCTTCTGCTCCTGCTATCCATACTGTCTCCGATTCATCTTCCTCCACTTATTTCCTGTTTCCTCTTCATCATTCCCGCCTTCGATTCCTTCTCCGCAACAGCTTCTCTTACCTCTTCCATCTCTTTTTTCCAGTTCCTCATTTTCGCTTTCATTACCTCCATATGCTCTCTCATCTCTTGCATTCTTTTCGCCAATCCGGCTCCTCTCTCTCTCTCTCTCTCTCTCTCTCTCTCTCTCTC
>JAZHPH010000135.1:170369-185075 GCA_037356405.1 Nasonia oneida | reverse complement strand
CTCTCTCTCTCTCTCTCTCTCTCTCTCTCTCTCTCTCTCTCTCTTTCAAGCTTCATCTTGATTTTCCAGTTCTCCACCTCTTCCTTTAAATCTCTTATCCCCCTTGCTATTTTTCTGTCTTCTCCCGACATTTCTGCTACACTACTTCGCTTTCTTTGCCTTTCACTTTCACTTCTCTGATGCTTTTCTAACCTCTATCTCGTTTTATCACCACGTGTGTATGTTTGTCTGCATGTCCGTTTCCTTGTTCCCCATCTTGTTTCATTTCCTCATTTCTCTTCTGTTCTAGTCTTCTACCTAGTTCTCTTTCTAGTTACTTTTCCTTTGCTTCTTGTTTACCTACTCCCCTGTTCACAAAAAGTTCTTGCTCCTTTCTCACCTTCCTCTAGTCCTTTTCTGATTTTTGACTCTTGCCGCTTTTTCCTATATCTTTCTCTTTTTTGAATTACTCCCATCTGAATTCGAAAGCTCCTTATACCTGTTCATTTGCTCTTCCTCTATCCTCTTTCTATTTTTTCTTTTTCTTCTCTTGTGTTTTGTGCGGCGTGACTGTGCGATCCCTTCGCGCGACACGCCTTCTAGAAAAGCTCGCTTTTGGTCGCTCGATCTTGGCCGGAAAAAAGCCAGCCAAAAAAATCTAGATAGTTTTCCAATATCTAGTGAGATAAAGAGACTGTGTTTCGTTCGGCGAGGTTGTACGAACCCTTTNAATCTTGGCCGGAGAAAAGCCAGCCAAAAAAATCATGCTGTTTTTTCAAGTTTCAGTGAGAAAAAGAGATTGTGTTTCGTTCGGCGAGGCTGTGCGAGCTCGTTGCGTGTGACGCGAACCAAAAAAGCTCGCTTGATCTGGGCCGCAGAAAAGCTGACAGAAAATACTTGCTAGTTTTCCAATCTCTAGTGAGAAAAAGAGATTGTGTTTCGTTTGGCTAGGTTGTACGAACACTTTGCGTGTCACGCTACCCAGAAAAGCTCGCTCGATCGCTCGATCTTGGCCGCAGAAAAGCCAGCAAAAAAAATCTTGCTAGTTTTCCAATCTTTAGTAAGAAGAAGAGCTTGTGTTTTGTGCGGCGTGACTGTGCGATCCCTTCGCGCGACACACCTTCTAGACAAGCTCGCTTGATCGCTCGATCTTGGCCAGAAAAAAGCCAGCCAAAAAAATCTAGATAGTTTTCCAATATCTAGTAAAAAGAAGAGCTTGTGTTCCGTGCAGCGTGACTCTCCGAGCCTTTGGCAGAGTAGCTGTGTACGCGTGTGCACAACGCGCCACTTCGCCGTGGAGCCATTTAAAGCACAATTAGTTCATCAGTAATTAACAGATACTGAGTAATCACAACTGATACTTTCTTAGACATTTATTTCTATCAATTTTTCTTCAAAGAAAGCCCTAAAAGTTGGCATCAGAATAGAATTTTTTACTGCTTTCAATTCACTGTGATCGGAGAATGCCCAGGCCATCGAGGAAATCTGGAAATGAAGAAAAAGGAATTCGGTTATTGAATATTCTGTGGTATGGAGAAGTATAAAGTTAGGATATTCTGCTAAAACGCATTTTTATTCCATTCTAAAACCTTACGCCCTTGCGGTGAAGGCAAGCGGAATCATACTGTTTCGTGTACTATACTCGAAAATTACGCTACCTTTACGTGGCTTTAGACCCACGTTCTTTTCAGTCAATAAAAGTAAAACCGTGCGTAGAGGCTTTGACAGTCGTACACACAAATTTTTCCGCGATTAGTTCTTGATAGCTCGTAATCAGATGTACTAATTAAGTTCGGGCTGCGCGTCGAAGCACAGACTCATTTGAAATTAAAATGCAAAAGCTAGATAACCTATATATAGGTCGCGGTTTGATCTGCGTTGGGCTACGCAACTCCTAGCTTTTCTCAAATTGCAAAGATTTTGCTCATGAAACATTGGTTTTTGGCGCAAGCCGATCTTTAGATTGTACCGAAATAGCTCAAATCGCGTCCGCTTTCCCTTTTTCTCGCGCAGCCGTCGCCGATCTCCTCAGCAACGGTTTCCCTCACTCGTCACCGCGCGGCCGCCGCTGCGCTTACTTCCCCTCATGCGCTTCTCCGCCTGAAGCAATGGTGGGGTTATTTTCTTTTCTCAACTGGGAAATTTAATTGTAGAGGAAAATTTTTTGGACCTATTCTTCTGGACTCAGTTGTTCACGCTGATCACGGTGGTACCAAAATGTTGTATTGTTTTAGAATCACACTGTATGTATGTATGTATGTATGTATGTGTGTATATATATATTGTAAGAGGGTGAGACTTGACGTGAGAGGAGAAAATTACAAAAGAAGACGCCTGGACAGAAAATTGATCCGGCGCTCCCGAGATCTCTATGCACGCGTGCTACTACTTGAGCCAACGCCGCCCTATTTCGTCAATATCTCTCCTGCCTCGATTACGGGCGTGGCGAGGGACGTTGTTCCTCTTTACAATATAAATATATATATATATATATATATATCTCGACGACAAGCATATATGCACCATCACTTCACATAATAATGCATAACTAATAAAGGTTTAGATAACATTATATCTTGTTTCTTAAGTAAATTTTCTCTGGCCAAATATAAGAATAAAAATCATATAATTAATAATGATATTGTAGGAGCTTTAAAAATTATTACGTTATTTTTGAAAGTATATATAATTTATTTACTCTGTTCTGTGACATAAGTATGTATCTTAGTAATGCAAGATCAAAGTTTTATGATTTCTATGCTAATTATCCAGTGCAAGCAA
The DNA here is from genome assembly GCA_037356405.1 of Nasonia oneida. Lineage (NCBI taxonomy): Eukaryota > Metazoa > Arthropoda > Insecta > Hymenoptera > Pteromalidae > Nasonia > Nasonia oneida. The sequence continues at coordinate 182,315 of JAZHPH010000135.1, read as the reverse complement.
TGAATTGTGAATTATAGATATATCGGAACACTGCATTTTAATAAGTTATTAAAAAGATGCATATTTCTAGTAAGGAATACCCATGCAATATCAACTTTTTATTGCAAAAATGTCTTTCTTTTTATGCAAACTAACTCTATAAATCTGTTGGTGGTGAGCGTTGCACATAAACATATTGTTGTTAGGCATATAGTGGTATTTAAATCATATTTTAGCATTATAGACTGCTAAATTGATTTTTAGCATAGAGGCTTATGCTTGTGATATTACGGTACTTGTACAAGTACTTTGGGACTAAAAAACGGTAACGCTAGGATTTTTCTTTAACGTAGGATTTGGCGCGATCGTCACGTTTGGGAGAACGCTAGGGAGAGGGGAAAATAATCACACAATGGTTAACAGTTTATTGCACTTGTATTTCGCCCAGCCCTTCCCTACAACGCGGTGGCAATGATGCCTCCCACGCACAATGTAGCCACACAGGGCTTATGTTGGCGCGCTCACACACGAGCCGCACCCGTGCAGCAGACGGCAGGCCTCAGGCCCAGGTCCAGTCTGTTGACGGCTCTCTCTCTCTCTCTCTCTCTCTCTCTCTCTCTCTCTCTCTCTCTCTATCTCTCTCTCTCTCTCTCTCTTGCGTCACACGTACGCGCTCGACTCGGTTCCCGTCGGTCGATGCGCGGCCAGTGTGATGTGTCTCTCTCTCTCTCTCTCTCTCTCTCTCTCTCTCTCTGATGCGCGCGCGGGATATGCCTCTCGCTTGTGGCAAGCCCAACATGCTGCTGCCGTGCAGCTAGGATTTTCTCGCTCACGCTATCTCGGACACACGCGCGTTTCCTCGCACTGCTCTTTCTCTCTCTCTCTCTCTCTCTCTCTCTCTCTCTCTCTCTCTCTCTCTCTCTCTCTCTCTCTCTCTCTCTCTCTCTCTCTCTCTCTCACTCTCTCTATCGCGTGCGCTGGCTAGACGCCTCGCGCAGAAGACGTCTAGGTGTGCTCCCGCACTGCACACCGACACTCGTCTTACGTATTCGCTCTCTGTCTCTCTCACATTCACACGCAGCCGTACGCTCCCGCTCAGCGTATCCTCGTTCACGAGTGTGCCCGCACCACACTCTTCTCACTCTCGTATTCTCTCTCTCTCTCTCTTTCTCTTGGCTCTCACTCTCTCTCTCTCTCTCTCTCTCTCTCTCTCTCTCGGCTCACTTACGGCTCTCTCTCTCTCTCACTTCCTAGTGCCAACGCGCTGCACCTGAAACATACTCGCGCACTCTCGCACACTCTTGGGAGACTCTCCCAATCTCCTCTAGTCGTCGACCTCGGTCGACAAGCAGAGGAGAACGCACGAAACTCTCGCAAACGTCGACGTGCTCCGTCGACAGTCGGGAGAGAACTCTCGGATTTCCCGCTCGTTCTCGTGCTCACTCTCCTCTCGTACTCGTCGGGCCCGCGCTTCTTGCTAGCTTCCGATTGGCTGCCAGTTCGCGCGAATAACGGGCCGCGTATCGGCGCCCGCTGATTGGCTCGCGACATGCGGAGGACCTATCAGCGCGCGTGCCAACGAGGCTCGCTCTCGCGCCAACGATGCTCACTCTCGCGCCGACGATGACGGTTAGCTAGCCCGTTCCCCAAATTTGAGGACAGGCCGGCGCCGACAACAACACATCGACCCGCTTGTTTATTCCGCGCACTCAGGGCTTGGCCGCATCGAACGAGATTCCTCGTATCGATGCGGCTGCGACGTGCGCAACGTCGCATTTAAAAAAAGTAAAAGGTTAGGCGAATTTGATATCTTACACTGGCTAGGAGTAACCTTCGACCCTACGTTGGCCCACCTACATTTGGCATTAGTCGCAATTGTGCAGCACCGACTTTTGCTGCATTATTTCTCGCCTTCTCGAGTTGCTGCTTAAACGTTAGTCTGGCATCTATGGTGACATCTATGGCAGGTACTTAATGGTCGGCTGAGAGACTATTTAGTGTTCGTCTACTAAAAGCGTTATTGTCTCTATTTTCTTCCTACTGGATATAAGGATAGCCTCCATTTTATAGCTAGCAAGCTCAAGTCCAGTCTGTTTTAGCCAATCGTAAATTATACCTATCGCCTTGTTAGCGATTTCCGTCACCTCTTCCTTTTGTTTTGCTACTAACACTACTGCAATGTCATCTGCAAACCCTACAACCGTTGCTCCTTCGGGTAGCTCTAGCCTAAGTACTCCATCGTACATGATGTTCCACAATAATGGGCCAAGCACCTGACCCTTATGCGATCCCTCCGGTTACTTAATAGGTTTTTGTGCCGCTCTCTGTGTCATACAAAAGGGTTCTGTCTTTCAGGTAGTCAGATATAATCCTTCTTATATATGCGGGTACCTCTTTTTTCCGTAGTGCCTCGTGTATCCTGCCCCATCTGGCTGAGTTAAACGCATTTTTATCATCCAGTGTAATAATAGCACGGTACTTCTTGGATTCTCCTTTCCATCTCTTTCCTTCTATTGCCGTTCTAGTGATATCGACCACTAAGCTTACGGCATTAAGAGTGGAGCGTTTTTTCCTCAAGCCGTATGGATATTCCGCTAGTCCGCCTGGTTTTTCAATGACTTGGTCAATTCTAAAGCCGATTATGCCCTCTGAAATCTTGCCCGGGGTGTCCAGCATGCAGAGTGGTCTGTATGAGGCAGTTTCTCCAGGTGACTTATCTCCTTTTGGTAGTAGCACCAGGCGTTGCTTCTTCCAGTTCTTAGGAAACGTCTCTTCTCCGAGACATGAATTGTACAAGTCCACAAAGACATCGGGGAGTGCCTGTATAGCTTGTTTCAATGCAATATTGGGTATGCCATTCAGGCCTGGAGATCCCAATTCTTTTGCATGCAGCCAGTAATTTCTCTGTGGTGATTATTGGAATAAATTCGTCATTTGCCTCCGCTTCAGGAATAGCTCTTATTTCCAGTTGGAAGGGAAACAGTGTGATCACAATACGGTCCAGCAATTTCGGGCTCTTAGGACGGGGGATATAACCTCCCTTTATCTTCCTCATTACCACTTGATACGGTCGGCCCCAGGGATCCAGCTTAACCTCATCCTGTAACTCATTATTATTAACTCACATTTTTTTATTTAGGGCGTCTACTATTTCTCTACCATGCCCAGTCTTGTAGTATTGCTTCCGAGCCCGCTGTTCCTGTCTTCTGGTACGATGACACTCTTTGCGAGCCGCGTCAATTTCTTTATCCCGCCAGTATACTGGCGATCGTTTATTGTTGGGAGCCCTCCTCTGTATTGTTGCGTCGCAGGCTCAGGCAATATTTCCCATTACCTGCTGGACCTTATCGTTCGCAGATCCAAACAGCTGTATTTCTTCTAAAGCCAGCAGGAATGTCTTCTTATCATAATCTTTTGTTTTCCAATCGACCTTTTTTGTCGTTGCCCTCCCGTTGGATCTCTGCTTTGATATTTTTATCATGCACTACATTTTCAATACTGTTTTTGAGTACATCAGTAACATCATGAATGGAATTCATGAAAATAGAAAAAAATGAAGATATTGAAAAATAATAATAAAAATAACCATGGCATGCAGCAAATAATGATACCGTGCAGATGAACTACAAACATTTCGTACAAATAAAAACTAAACTAATCATTTGTATTAGTATGCATAATTGGAAAAGCAGATAATTTCCTTGTTTCCAAGATTTCCAAAAAATGCATTTTCATTATTGATACATTCATGGAAAAGGAAATTTTAGAAGGATCTCCTGCAAGTACAACATGAGTAGCTATAGCTACGGCGCACTATGGGATATTTCGACTTTTCCTGTTTCAAAATCAAATAAGTTCGAATCCAGTCGGTCGATCAACATGAAATTTTTGGAAGATGATGAGAACTATCAGAAATCACAGAAAAATGACCAGAAATGTTGATGTTTACTGTATGGTCCAGGATAACTCGTCAAAGTTGACGGTTTTCGTAAAAAAATCACAAAAGTCACTGTAGATCAATGGAATTTTTTATTTAATGTTTGTAAACGATATTTTTATGTATTTTTTTCACGCTGAATTCAAATCTGCCCCTTAAAATTTTGTAGGATTTTTTTTTCATCCAGAAAATTGAGAAAAACGTGTAGAATCGCCAAAATTTTGTCTTTTATGACTCCGTAGGATTTGTTCTCATTCTATACAGTTATAAAACTCTGTCATTTTATGTTTTTTACAATGCTGATGGTAAATATATGTTTAATTACATAAACTGTATAATAAATACGTCATACGACCCACATTTATGCATGAGTGCGCGCGTTTTAGCGCAAAAAAGGAAACAACTCTTTATTTTATAACGAGTTGACTAGCGTACTCTCGTTATGTCTCTCTCCCTCATTACTGTATATAAACATATCTAAAAATATATATGTAATGTCGTAAACGTTATTTCAGCAACAAGGTAAGTGAGAGAGCAGAAAGCCCAGCTAGCGAACACAGAGAGAGAGCCGCGCGCGTGTATGAGTGTGTCGCGAGAGAGAGAGAGAGTGGGAGAAAGTCCGCGCTGCCCATGCTGCCGCGTCCCGCGCCAAGGGACTTCGATTCCCACCGCCGAACCGTACAGTCGAACTCTTGGTATACTCTAAAGATCTCGGTGCTTTTGCGCGCGCTAGCCCTGGAAGATTGTAGCTGCAACGAAACCGCGCTCTCGGTGTGTCGCCGGGTACGAGCATTTTCCAGTGAAGGTCATCTTCACGCGTCGGTCACGAGCTGAGCAGCTATTGCCGCTCGTCCTCCCGCTGCACCCAGCCACACACACAAGGCTACGAGGCATCTTCCTGGCTGCCCAGCGTAGGCCACGGTCGTCCGATTGCGCCATTCCGGTCGAGCCACGAGGCATCCTTGCGAGCCAGCACGAAGGCGAATGTAAGTACCCGCTTGATCGCTATTCTCTCTCTCCGCATTAGGCTCTGCTTCGTCTCTCTCTTGCCTAGCGTTACGATTGTATCTTTCTTTACTTAGTTTTATATAAATTTAACTAGAATTTCAACCTGCGTTTGGTTATTTCGCACCTGACTCTCTACCTTTTCCCCGCGTTCGCCCCTCTCGATTATAGATTTCATCCGCGATTAAGCTACGTAGCATCAATTCTCACGACGCCTCCGCGGGCTCACGTGCTCGAGAACGAGCACGTACAGCATACTGCGCTACGAGCCAGGCTTCGCACAGCCTACAAGAAGCCTGCAACGAGCTGCTGCTTTTACTTCTCTCGCTATTCGATAGATCAGTGAATTCGTCACTGACTCTTTATACACGGGATAAAGAACCCCGTTATAATGTAATACTTGCTGGAGCAGAGAAAAAATGAGAAAAATGCTTATCCTTATGTATTTTTGCCCGCTGAACACGAATCCACCATTGTTTTTGGCCTATGTAGCCCCGGTTCTTTCATAACCTCAAAAAATACTCCAAAAAGAAGTTTTACTCGGATAAGACTCACAAAAGTAAGCAAAAAATTAGATAAAAAGCTTATTTTTATGTGTTTTATCCCACTAATCACTAATCTAACTTTATTTTAGGTCCTCTTGAACGTTCGATCGTCTCTAACTCTAAATAACACGTTATGAATCCAGATAAACGTGATTTAAAATTGCAGGGGTGTTACAAAACATTAAACTAGCTTACAACTACGCATGACACCTTGCTTTTCTTAAATTTAATTATTGTTTTGGCTCATATTTTTTGTCGCAGATATCCCCTTAAATAATTATGTTAGTCATTCGGTTGTCCCTGGCGAGAAAAATCACGTGATTTATCACACGATCAATGACGTGATCAGTCACTTGATTTCTCACATGATTTCTCACGTGATTATTTGACGTGATATCTCACGTGAGAAGTCACGTTAAAAATCATGTCAGAAATCACTCATAAAATTGAATTATTTATTTTAATTAAAATTAATTATTTTATTTTTACTAAACAATTATGTAAAATAGATTTGTTAATAATCCAAATAAATTGACCGCAAAAAAATTTAAAAAAAACGTTGCCCTAACCGAGGATCGAACCCCGGTTCTCAACTTTCCAATCCGTTATCTTACTGCCTGAGCTAAGGTAAAAGTACCCCTTATGGAACGGTTTCATGTAGGTTAGAAATGTCGGTCTCATTTAAATTATTTTAAAGTATAATAACGTTAAACTGCCAATACGGCTCGATGGGCTAGGTATTCAAGATTGAAATGAAATTTTGAAAATATAAATTGAACTTAAATTTGAATTTAAATTTAAAAAAAAATAAACCAGTCACTGGTACGTGTTATGGAACACCGCTTTTTCGACTTGTCCCCCCGTTCCATAACTCATGTCCCCGTTTTGGAACAGCTGAAAAGATTATCATAACTAAAATAATATCTTATTTGTAACAGCTGTAAATATTCTAAAAAATCAAGATATAATTGTAAGTAAGTTTATAATTATTATAAATATAATAATATAATCATTTAAATTATTTATTTAATAAATAGTTAACAAAAATACACATTTTTGAGCATATCGCATAATACACGCTTGTTTACTTTAGTAAGTAATACTGATTTTCCATAAGTAAGTAAGTAATCAACATTTTTAAATCGTCTATAATTTTTCACATTTGATTTTCTTCTGTATCTCGTTCATTTTTTCTTTCATCTTGCGCATATAATCTTTTTTCTCCTCTGCCAATCTCTTTTTCTCCTCTGCTAACTTTTTTTTCTCTTCCTGTAATAACTTTTTCTTGGCTTTTTGTTCTTCCTTCGTTTTTTTAGCTTCTTCCTTTTCCAAATGTACCTCCTACCATTCTTCTGATGTTCCCACAGCAGGTAGTTTAGGTTTTCCAGTAGCATTTAATTTAGCTCGTTTCTTTTTAGATAAGTGGTCTACGGGTAGCAAAAAAGAATTGGCAAAACTCTTCTTTTTAATGGCGGTGCTATCTAATAATATGCAATAATTTATATTATAAAATTCATAAAATTTTGATTTATACGTGAATCAAATCAATTGAGGTATACAGCACAATATGGTATACCTGAATCTACAGAAGCAAGACCAATATTCTCTTGATTTTCTTGAAGTAGGTTACTTGATTTGTGATTTATTTCTTTACAAATGTTTTGAACATTCTCTTGCAAAACAGGTGAAATATCTTGATTTTGGGGACTGACAGATTTTGTAAATTGGACATCGACGACCTCTTCAGAGTTATCTTTTACTTCGTCAGTCACTTCAAGACTGAGATCGAAGTTGGTTGTAACAGGTGTTTGACAATTGTCCTTGTTTGTAATTATAGGACTAGTAGGCTCTTCTATTTGATCAATTAATACTGTGCTGATCGCTTGAAAATCATTCGGCTCATTTGTCATATCAGCACTTTCATGAATGGTTTCTGAAATAATGAAAGATGATTATAAATAGATAAAATAAGTTATTGCCATAAATAATTTTTAATAAATTTGTACAAACCTTTTTGAGAGATTACAGTATCCAAATTTTCAGGTAATGCGTGTTCATCCTCGACAATATGCTCAATTGTGCTATTTGTTTCTATAATAATACTTTCTAAGCTTTCATTATTTAAAAGAGCATTTAATTCATTATCTTCGATGCCATCTAGATTCTATGAGAATTGGATCATTTGTTACGTTCAAATTGCTTTCATTCATTAATTCAAAAGACGTACTAGCAGGTACAGTTTGCGGTACTACAATTAACTTGTGGTTGTTTAAAATCTCGACACTTTTAATTAAAGAACGCGATTTCTTTCCGGCATCTATGCATATAAAATAATATATGATTATTTATATATAAGTTATGTTGTAAATAATAAAAATTATTTTTGTAAATAGTCAATTAAAAATTGTAAATACTCGATTAAAAATTGTATATAGTCAATTAAAATTGTAAAAAAGTAGAAATTAATTTTGTAAATAATTGATTAAAATTGTAAATATTAAAATTAGTTAGCAGCCGAATGATCAATTCAGTAATACAATGAATGATTGATCATGCGTTTACCACCAACAGCTTTCTTTACTTCGAGCCAATACTGAAACAAACTGTTATTCGCTGTATCTTGATTCTCTACACCGATGGTTTCTGTTTCTTTGAAGTTCTGGAGCACAACATCCGGTAGGTTCTTCTCGAGGGTCAGTAGATGCTTTTTCATATCTTCAACTTCAGAATCTGTATTAACATGCTCGACTGATTTCTCTGATTCAGCTTTCTTCTTTTTACTTTTTTTCTTATGAAGAACATTGTATTCGACTGCTTCAGGGTCGAAGGGCACCAAACCAGCAGCTTTAAAGCCATTTATAATGGTTGGCTTTTCGTTGACAAATGAATTCAACGCTTGTTCAAGTACAGCTGGAAAATGTTCCTTCTTTAATCTTGAAATGTCTTTTTCAGCTTTATATTTTGCAATAGCTGCTCGCCACACTTCTTTGAATGGGTGAAAGAAAGCAATGTCCAGAGGTTGCATAGTGTGTGTCGCATTGGGGAAGAGAGCAATTACCTCTATTTCTTTCTCTCGACAAAATTTGACTAATGGTATAGTGACATAAGAGGAATGGCCATCCAAATAAATAATAATTGGAAATTCCACCTCACTTTTTTGTAGCCAAGGATAAAAAACATTGGCTATGTATTCAAAGAACGTCTCTGTAATCATTCAACCATTATCAGAATTGCCGATACCCCAACCAGCTGGACAATTTTTTAGAATATTGGCTGGCATACTATCTGCGTACTTGTACATAATCATGGGCGGAGCTTTTGTTCCATCAGCGCTGTACATAAAAAGTGCTGTTAGGCTTTCTTTTTCGCCCCCATCCACAATCTTGTAGACTGAGCTGGCACCTTTCTTGGCTAACACCTTCTCTGATTTGGGAATAAGTTGCACATTAGTCTCATCGCAGTTGAATACTCTTGAGGGGTGCAATTTATCCAAGCCTTTATTCTTCAAGTACACTCCAATGTCCGAAAACCATCCTCTCAAATCTTCTTCAGTCACACAAGCACGTGTCATAGTAAGATGCTGTGGAGTCCTGATGGTTATTTCAGGATGTCAAAGTCGAAACTTCTCAAACCAGTGGCGGCCAGGTCTGTCATTAGTGAACAGAGTCTTAGGGATTTCATCTCCAAGATTGCGTATATAACTTTGCACGCTGTCCAGCAATTCAGTTTTGGTGATTGGATATCCTTTCTCAGCTCGATACAAAATCCAGCTTACAATCTCATTCTCTACTTCTGTTGACAAAATTGGAGCAGGGCCAGCCTTTAAATTTGATTGCTCCGGGTTCTGCACAGCTCTGTGGATAGATGTTGGTGGTACGCTATATTTAAGTGCAGCTTTTCGCATAGACGTGCCATGATTAACTGCATTTACAGCTCTCTGTAGATCAACAGTAGAATACAGCTTTCTTTTCACTTTTTCTTTCTTCTTGACCACTTTTGCCTCTTTTTTCACAACAACATTCTTGCGCTTAGAACCCTTTTTCACAGTACCGTCTAATTTTTTCTTGCTCTTTTTGTTCTTCTTGATTTCCTTTTTCACCTTTCGTGTTGCTGTCATTCTTGATACTTAATTTATCTGTAACAAATATGAAAATAAATTGATCAATATACTTTACTCATGTTTGCTCAGTTTGTAGGTTAGGTTTTTATTTGTGGTCTGAAATTATTTTTATGTGACATGTTTATACTTACACTTACTTACACAATACTTAAGTTGAAAAACACTTAAAATACACTTATTTTAAACGTTTTGGCGTGATGAAAGTTATATAAAACTGTTTAAAATTACATTTTATGTTGGTTCTCGAAACGTGCTCCATAAAGTGGTACATGAAGTAAGAGCAGGTCCGCGGATTCGGAACACTCGTTTGGACTGTTCCATAAATCCGGACAAATGCCATTTTTCCGCGCCAGTTATGAAAAAAAAATAAGTAACTTGGTTCTATGAACCGAAATCAATATATAATCCAATAATCATCTCACAAGAACACTTATATATATATATATATATATAAAAAAATAGTAAAATCAAATCGAAAAAAATCTGCGTCCGTGGTACAAAAAAAGCGTCGATTTGAGAGAATTTCAACGCACATACAATTATATATGTTTTGTTAATTCTAATTACTGTGTATCAATACGTATTGTTGTGTATTTTAAATAATAATACTTTAAAATATCAATAAAATTTTTATAAATCTTATACGTATCATTATAATATTCGATTCTCTTATATTTCCAACCGTTCCATTACGGGGTCACGATTTTAGCAGTGTTCCATAAGGGGTACTTTTACCTTAAATTCATGCATAGAGTTTAATAAAATTTGTTCAATATGCTCTTTTAAATCTCTTTCTCGCTGTGTTATTGGAGTTTGTTCCAGATTAAGTGCTTGAAATGTTATTAAAAGCAAGTTTAACACGTTCATGGGATTTACAAACATTTTATTCCACTCTAAAAATTTAACACTGTAAAATGAAAAACTGTTCTTGTTATTTTATACTGTTATATTTAACACGTTGAAGTACACTTTAAACTCAAAGAAACATAAAGTAGAACTGACCAAAGTAATTAAAAATGCCGATTTCAATGCTTTCACAAGTTGCAGTATTACAAATAAAAATAAATTTATCACGAAGACTCACGGATAAATTTATCACAGATAACTATTATCAACTGGTCAATAGCATTATCATCAGCATATGATATATAGCAAGTACTATTAATAAATATTATTGAATATGTAGATATACTTACTTAATTTAAAATGTATTTCAATAACATATCATTATATGTGTTTTAAAATTTCAATGTGATATATGATATATATATATATATATTTGTAAAATTTTAAAATACTAATGACTCCTATAATTTTTGTATAAGATTTCCTATAAAGTTTACGTATGAATGCACTTTTAATGAAGAGTGTATTTTTTATATTTTTGGTATGATACAAATTTTAAGAATCCTGAAATATTTCATTGTTTGAAATTATCTAATCTTGTTAAAACTGTCAGAATAATTTATAAATTAATAGTTTAAAATTATAGAATTTTAAAATGAATCATCAAAGAAACTCTACAAATAAATGGAAAAAAAATCAGGAAGTAAATGTTTTAATTTTATATCGCTTACCAAACATTTTAAAATTGAAAAATTATTCATGGATCTAATTTTTCATTTAAGGATAAAATAAAAAAATAACCTCAGGGGTAAAACAATTAAGAAAAAAATTTTTCTTCGTAAATCTCGAAACACGTCAACTTTAATTTCTTATTTTCTTGAAGGTAATGCAATTTTCAACCAAATCTAGCCGATTTGATCAATTTTATATTGAAAAAATAGCGAAAAATTGCACATTTACCCCTAAAAAAACAGGGTTTGACACCCTTCGAGGTAAAAGTTGTGCCTACAGTAGCGTCTTTTTATAATAAAGAATTTAGCGTTGGTTTTATTTAAAAACTCCAAATAGTTTTTGAGATATTAGAAAAAACCTGTTTTTGGGGGTAAACTTCAAGGGTGATTTTCACCCCTTAAATCGACGAGTTAGCACGTAAGAAAAAACACGTGTCTAATGTTTTCTCGAGTACTACAACATATCACAAAATGATCAAAATCGGTGAGGTACACCTGGGGACCCTTCCTTGTTAGATATACAGGGTGTTTCATTTTAATCCGACCACGACAAAAAACCATGGAAAAACTAATTTTAACGAAAAATGACCTTAACAAAAGTTGAAGGGGGTAAAGGGGGCCATCGAATGACACAAACACCTATGACCTTGAACTCGATTTTCAAGGTCATTTGAGGGTATTTGTGATTTTTTTAAATAGGAACCTCTATTTTTCACCTTGGAATCGGATAGAGCGGAAAAAATTACGTCGCAAAGGATATTTTAAGTTTGCTTTGGTGACCTT
>JAZHPH010000135.1:147830-160465 GCA_037356405.1 Nasonia oneida | reverse complement strand
AATTTTACATTTTGACATCAGAATTGTAATTATGAACTCCAAAAACCCCTGTGTATCAAATTTTGAGCCAGTCGAACGCTTATTCTCCATTTTGAATATCAAGGGCATATAAGGATGCCATATTGGACCCGCCATCTTGAATTTAGCAATTTAGATATCAGAATTGTAATTATCGAACCCAAAAACCCCTGAGTATCAAATTTGGAGACAGTCAAACGGTTATCTTCCATTTTCAATTGCAAGAGCCTATACGGCTATCATATTGGATCCGCCATCTTGAATTTCACCATTTTTAGATTTGATCCATATTTTATGACATTAATTACTTTTGCATAAACATTTTTAGCCTGATGCGCTCATTCATTTTGAATAATTTCTGTAATGAATCTAAAGTCCTACATCAAGTCGTTGTATTAAGCCGCCATATCGTGTCAGCCATTTTGAAAATTCGAAAAACGCCACTCGGCTCCAAAAACTAGACGAAAAAACACAAATTTTGAATCCTCGATTGACTCTTAAAAGTTTAAACAATTCCGGAGAGCAGGGGGTGTCCGGTTGACAAATAATGCCTCATATATATATATATATATATATATATATATATATATATATATATATATATATACGTACACTGTAGAGGACAACTCGAAAAACTATTCTCGATCCACTTCATAGGCGACAAAGAATAGTCTTTCTTATACACTTGTTATAAAAAATGCGCTTTTCCAGATTCGGATTATGTGTGAGCACCCGTGTCCGTCTCTGGCGCCTACGGCGCCCTCGACTACCATTTGTGCTCAAACAACATTCTTGCTTGGAAAAGCCCATTTTCGCCCCTAGTTGTACAATGTACTATTTTACGTCCGTAATCGAGGCAAAAAAAAACTTTTTTTTTAGTTTTTGATTTATTACTGAAAAAATAGGTTGTCAAATCACTTTAAATTTTAATGGGATATAGTTTGATACATGACCCATTGACATAATTTTTTTCGTGAGGTTATGATATTTAGTTTCAGATATATGAATTGTTTTAAAAAATCACCAAACGAGGAAAAGTAGGTTATTTTATTTTCTTTCAAATGCATTATTGCTGAATAGTTCGTAACAATGGGATGATTGCAAAAATCGCAAAATAGTGTTTTTCAAAAATCACAAAAAGGCCACAAAAAAAATAGTTGAGAAAATAAAAATAACGGTTTTTTCCTAATTCAGAATCCAAAAATAGATATGCATGTCAAATTTTATTGATATTGATGTAGTAGTTCTAGAAATATTACGGTATACATACACACACACATCCATACGGACATTTTCTCAAAACACTTGATAACGCACCAAAAAGTATTTTCTAAAAATTTTGACGGAACTCAAAATTTTACTATTATAAAGCTTCCTCTAGGAGGAAGCAAAAAAATTAATTTGATACTAAATTTATCAATAAATTTCCTATAATTATATATTATTAATACGTAACGCTTACATCACGGTTGCTTGCAAATTACAGCATGTCTTTAGAGATGTTATAATAAAAGAAAGTGTAAACATTTAATTGATATAACAGGACTGTGGCAGCAAGGGCCCTTGCAAGAGGCAAAATACAGCAAATTAGTTGCTTCTATTGAGATAGACACATTTCTCGAGCTCTAAACGCATTAAGGTATATAAAAGATCTGCATATGTGGACCAGGTATAAGCTCGTTTACAAGAGTACAAGCATTTACGTAATGAAGGCTTAAATGTTCGGTGGCAACAGCGCGTCTTCATCGGGTTCATTGCTCCCCATAAAGTTTATTCTCGCACTTTTAATGTAAAACCACATAAATAAGACCTGTAATAGAGATAAAGCTACTTTTTATTTGTAACAACAAAAAATATCAACTATTTCTTCGATTCTAAAAGAATTATAGGTTCCATAAAAATATTGAAACGTACGGAGGCAAGAGCGCGTGTTCATTGCCTTTGTTGCTCTTGCCCCCGAAGAGTTTATTAGCACACTTTCAATGGAAAATTACAAACAATATGACCTGCAGTGTATGTGTATGTGTTCTTTATTTATTATAAAAAGAATATTAATTTCATCTTTAATTCTAATCAAAATATGCGTTCCATAAGAAGATCGAAACGTACAGAGGCAAGATCGAGTTTTCATTGCATTCGTTGCTCTTGCCCCCGTAGAGTTTATTCTTGCACATTCGACAGCAAACTGCAGCAAATAACTGCTTTTGCGGATGTGGAAGACATTTTTTTGATAATGTTAAGTGCACATATATATCGCTGTGTGGATATCGGGGTATTATTTCGTTTGCTACGTGCTTTGTGCAGTTCTGTATAGCACGCGATAAGTTCAGACTCCTTGTTTTCTCTTGTTAAAAATGATGCATACAATTGTCGTTGGGTTTTCGAGCATGATCAAAGATTTGGCAGAACACCAAGTAAAGAAAGATGAAGATCTATCAACTACAGTGACAGTTAGAGTACCAGATCAAAAAAGTTTCAAAGATTTGATGCAACTTTGTTATGTAAGACGCTTCAAGACTGCGTACCATCAGCGACTGTAGAAAACAACTGTAGTGTTTTGAGGTTAGAATCAATATCTATATCGACGTAGTCTGTGGAGTTTTCTGGTGTTGCTGAAGCTAACTAGTAGTGAGGCACAAATTTCTGAATACATGCAGCATTAATCTTCTTTTGATACATATTATATAAGCTGCTAAAAAAAGAAATTCTAAGAAGGTAATCAGCATCGCTAAGCAGAGGATTTCGTTAATTGTTCTGCAAAGAAGCGTACAAGGATGTTGCACTGATAAGAAGAGGTGTAGCATTGATGGTGGTATTGCAGGTAAATATAAAACTTATATTGATGAGATTACTTCGATAATTTTAAAGTATTGACGTGTGGTTATAATATTTTGAGATTATGTAAACTGTTAACATTAATTTAGTGATCACTCGCTTCAATAAGTGTATGTGGGATTTTTATAAAAAAGTATTTATTTACTTTCCAAGATGCAAAATTGCCTACATTGCCATTCAAAGAAAAAGATTCCTCATTTGGTGAAAACAAAAATAATAACTTAGTATGTCTCATGCAATCAAGATGCTGTTTGTAATATGAGTATATCTTTACAGATTCCTTGCCTTCTGGAAGTTTACCAAAACGTGTATTATCTGAGATAGGAGGTAAACTAAAACGTGCTGCACTGCGGAGCTGGTTGCCGCTCTAAGTATTGCTGTTACTGCATAAGATGTTTTATTTAGTCTAAAAATTAGTAAATTTGTTGACACTCATGAATCATTTAGAAATTATTTATTTGAAGTATTTTAACATTTACAGGGTATTGCCTTCGATTTATGACCTAGGAATCAGAACAGTCTTGTTCAATTTTAACCTTGTACCTTTTGATAACTCTTTAGTTAATGCATCCTAATAATTAATCATTAAAATAAATATTATAAAATTGTTTTTCTTTGCAGTAAAACGAGTGGTCCTGTTTGAAAATTAAAATATGAGTAATTAAAGCTACGCTACTCAAGAAAACGACATTAAATATATTGAGTTGAATGTCCTTTATCCAGAGTATCATTCCTATACACTGTGCGTCAGCATGTGGATGGAAAAGAAGAGACAAGGAGCCTCTTGTCTCAATGACTCATTTAAAAACTTACTCAAATGAAAAGAGAATAATAACTTTTGTTAGAGTAGGACAACCGAGACATATAAAAAAAGGTTGAACGACAATCCTCCCAACAAGTTACTAAATAACATGGCCAAAAGGAACTCACCATTTTCAGAACCGTTCTAAAGTACTGCAACGATCTGCTATCAATGAAACAGTCATAGCTTTCGCTGTTTATCAATCTAGCTCAGAAGTACAAGATGACGATTAAAATATAATCTCTATGTCGTGATTTTAGGAAGTTAAGATTGCTAAATGAATATATATATATATATATATATATATATATATATATATATACACATATATAATTTTTCTGTGAAAAAAATTTATAGCAGCGTTGGTATTCTATAATAAAAAAACAGAGGGGTCTGCAAACTTTTGGACAATGAACCATCAAAAACCGCCTCATACATTAACAGGCAGATTATACTATATATTAAAACAATATTTTAATTGTTAGACCTAGTATATAGTTGAAGGAAGCTACGTGCCAATGAATTGGCAGCAGTTATTTTGTTTTACAATATATTATTTAATAGATGTTTTCAAAATTAGATAATGTCAGTTTGTGGTAGTGCATGTTTTTTTCTATGCTGACATTTTGATTACATACTAACAGTATTTTCTTCACAATGTACTAACAATTTATTTATATTTCATTAGTCAATGCATGTGCTTTGTTTTTTTATCAGTTGCATGCACCAGAAGGGTTGAGAAACAAGAATCGCATGTACATAAATAGTGACTTAAAACGAGTAATACAAAGGTATGAAAGTACAAAACGCTACTAAAAACTAAATCGCAAAGCTAAGCTTGCGCTTTGGTATCGGACGCGAACTTTACTTTTTTGGCAGGATAAGTTTTGAGTACCGGACGAGGAACAGGTGGCTGATTGCCATTCGAACCGTCGTTGGATGCTCCTCCTGAATCGACTAAGTTTTCCGCTATAAAAAATGCGGGCTTTAAAAGCTCTAGAGATACGCTACATGGGGCACCGTTGACCTCGATTTTAAATACACGATCGGATTCACGAGACAGTACCTTGTATGGGCCTGAGTACGGTCGCTCGAGAGACTTTTTGGCCATGTTCCGCATGTAAACATGCGTACAATTGTGAAGCTCTTTAAAATAGAAAATGCGTTTTTTATAGTGATGTGCGACTAGTATGAGACGAACTAGGCGCATATGCTCATGGAACTCATCTACAAAGATTTGCGGATAGGGCGTAATGTCTTCTAAAATGAAGAATTCGCCAGGTAATTGTAGCGTGGTGCCGTACAAAAATTCAGCCGGAGAAGCCTCGGTATCGGCTCTCACATGGCAACGCAAACCTAACAGTACAGTGGAGAGAGTTCTAAGCCAGTCATCATCCTTGTGACACATCAACGCAGCTTTTGACGTGCGATGCCACGGTTCAATCATGCCGTTAGCGCCTGGTTGGTACGCAGTAAAGAGTCTCGACTCAAATTGTGCTCCTTGATCCGAGGTGATGACCTTCGGTGCGCCAAAGAGCGACACCCATGTATCAAAAAACGCGCGAGCTACAGTCTGGGCTGGGGTTTTCTGAAGGGAAACCGCTTTAACCCACCTACAGAAGCGATCGATCATGGTTAGCAGGTATTGGTAACCGTCACGCACCGGTAAAGGACCTACATGATCAAAACGACCGTCTGGAGCTACAAAGTGCTCAGGAAATGTTTTGACATGCCTGGAGATTTTGGACTGCTGACAGGTAAGACAATTTTTGCACCAAACAGCAATGTCGCGATGCATGTTTGGCCAAACGTACCGTTGGCGAACAAGACGATCGGTGATCTTGGGACCGGGGTGAGCGGTGTTGTAAAAGAAGTCGAACACTGATTTACGCAGAGACTTCGGTATGTACGGACGCAAGCTTTCGCCAGACAATTTACAGTATAAGACTGTGTGCTCGGGACCAAGCTGAATACGCTTAAGAGTAAGAGGGTAGTTATATGACTCACGAATCTCTTTCAGCTATTAATCCGCTTCCTGTTTGGCAGCTAGATCTGCCAGATCGAATTCTAGGGGAAAGCGAACTGATTCTATCCTAGAGAGAGCATCCGCCACTACATTGTCCGAACCTTTGACGTGTTCTATACGGGTAGTAAATTGAGAGATGTATCCTAGCTGACGCAAAAGACGTAGAAGAGCTTTCTCGTTGTTTTGTACAAAAGTGTAAATGAGTGGCTTGTGATCGGTTAGAATCGCGAAGTCACAGCCCTCAACTATGTAAGAAAAATACTTCACTGCTTCGAACATTGCAGTGAGTTTCCTGTCAAAGGTACTGTACAACTGCTAAGCTGGGGTAAACTTTTGCGAAAAGAAGGCTAAAGGTTCCCATTCGTTCGAGAGTGATTTCTGTTCTAAAACAGCACCCATCGCTACGTCAGAAGCATCTGTAACGAGGCGAAGTTCTGCGCCACAGTGAGGATGTACAAACAAGGAAGCATTGGCAAAATCAGACTTGATTTGCTCGAAAGCTGCTGGTTTCTGCAGTCCATTCGATTGGACGCTTGTCATTTTTAGGTGAATCGCGAAAATACGCGTTTAGAGGAACTTGGACCTCTGCAGCGTGAGGGAGGTTGCGGTGATAAAAGTTCACCATGCCAAGGAAACGACACAATTCCACTACAGTGCAGGGTTTGGGAAAGTTCAACACTGCTTTGACCTTCTCCTGAGTTGGACGAATGCCTTGCGAGTTGATTGAATATCCCAAAAATACGAGTTCCTCAACAGCGAAGGTACACTTATCAACATTAATGCGCAAACAAAATTTGTTAAAACGTTCGAAAACTATACGCAGGTGTTCGGTGTTCTTCTAAGGATTCTGAGGCAATCAGAATGTCGTCAATAAAGATGAATACAAATTTCAAACCTCCTAACGCTCTATTGATGTACCTTTGGAAGGTTTGGCTGGCATTGCGCAGACCAAAGGTCATGTACACGAATTCAAATAAACCGAAGAGCGTGATTATCGCAGTCTTTTTTATGTCTTCGGGGGCGATAGGAATCTGATTGAAAGCTTTTAAGAGATCTAACGAAGAAAGAATTTCCTTTCCATGCAGCTCACTGGTACAGTCGTACAAGTACGCTGTAGGGTATTTGTCGGGGCCAGTCTGTGCATTTAAAGCACAGTACACGCCACATGGACGATAAGACCCGTCTTTTTTTAAGGCCATGTGTAACTGGCTAGCGTAAGGACCGCTGCCAGGTCTACAGATGCCGGCGTCTTGTCAGGCTTTGAATTGAGCTTTGGCTGCTCTGAGATTTTCCGCAGAAAGTCGACGAGGACGCTCAGAGACAGGCGGGCCAGTGGTGTAGATGCGATGAACAATATCAGGTTTGAACTGAGGATCGTGCGGAACTAAGTCTGTTATTTTAGGAAACTCAACTAAAAGTTGAGCACATTTGGAGCTGGAAGCTGCCAAATGGATTCCGAGAACTGAAACCATTTTGATTAAACCTACGGATGATAGCGACGTAACCGAGTCCACGAGACGACGGTTGCAAATGTCTACAGTTAAACCGTAATGAAATAAAATGTCTGCTCCTATAATCGCATGAGGCACGGACGCAATGACAAAATGGGACGATTCAAGCCTAAATCTAACAATAAAAACGTATCGCCAAACGTGTCAATGGTAGTGTCATTGGCCGCATAAAGCTTGCGAGAAGAGGGTTTCGAATTGACCTTGGAACTAGCTGAGAGAACGGAGATTTCTGCTTCAAAATCAATGAGAAATCTGCGCCTAGATTTTAGATCTCGAAGGGTGAGACGTTTCGAATTTGAAGAACCATCCCCTGACGTCTCAGCAAGGAAAGGTTCACTTAGTTTTTTGACGACCATTTGGAGTACTCAGAGCACCACTTCTTGCACGTAGTGGGATTATCTGGGTACTTCCTGTGCGCCAAGCAAAGACCAGACGAATTATGAGACTTGGTACGCGAACGACCTTTGGATTTGTCTGAATTGGAGCTCGAACGTGCCTGACATTTGATAGCTTTGAAAGAGCTTTCAAGGTTTCCTACTCTAGTAGAGAATTTTTCAAAAGAGCCAGCTAGACGCTTGACTTCTGAAGCTAAGGACGAGATGTCCGAATTGACATTAACCGTGGAGATGAGCCTCTAACGGAGAGTTCTCGACAATTTTATCTGCCAGTGTGGCCAACTTGTTGAGATCGCTAATGTCAGATGCAACTATAATTGCTCTATGATTAGGCTGAAGCTGCTCAAGAAAAAAGGATTTGATGATCGCATCATCACATTTCGCACCGTTATCTAAGCTTCTAAGCCTATTCAAAATAATTGATGGTTTGCCATCATTGAGGACTTGGCCCTTTAGAAGCTTACGAAGTTTGCTCTCAGTGGAAGCCAAAAAAGCCGTAATTAATCTGTTCTTAATTTGCGCGTAAACGTCGGAAGTTTGAGACTCTATGAGAGCAATGTCCCTAATGGCAGTCCTTGCCTCCTGATCAAGCGCTTTAATAATACAATCAGCTTTGGATCCATCAACCGTGATATGCGCGTGCCAAAATGAGGCTTCTACCTGTGTAAACCACATGCCCGGGTTAGCTCTGATGAACGCCGGGAGTTTGGGGAAACGGTAAGCCTCCACACGAGTGAATGGATGCGTCATCGCAGCCCTGGCCTCGTCCAGCTCTTGCTGCAAGCGAGTCGCGCGTTGTTCCGGTGTCTTCGACATTGTAGCTCCTGACCTATTTACGCTGCAATGCGTAGTACAACTTGACCTAGCGCACGTACGCAGGCGTATCACAAATGTGAAAAATCTTACTTAAAAACTAAAACTAACCTCACCGCTACGATCAACGTGCGTAGACGAGATCGTGTAAATACGTACGCGCGTTGACGAATTCTTAGAACTGAAACGCCGCTGCGTGAAGATCTCGACGGTCGGGGAACCGCTACTTTAACGAAATTACACGAAAAACGAACGCCGAGCGCAGGCTGATAGGCTAACCGCGGCGTGAACGCCGTCGACGAGGAGAACTCGCTGGCTGGGCAAGGCGGTAGTCTGAGAGGCTGACCGCGGCAATAAGGCCGCTGAAGAAGCGATGAGCACGGCAGCGGGGCACGGCAGTCGCCTAGCCAGGCTGACCGCGGCAAGAAAGCCGCCGGCGTGGATGATGCAATTCCGGGAAAAAAACCGGTGCTCCTGGAGACGGCAGGACGAGAGTCCAGTCGCTCGTCTTCTTGAAATCGGGATCACCAATGTAGGATCAAGCATCGGAGATGACGTAGATGAGAGTCCTACTCTCTCGAGGATGGGAGTTAGAAATAACCACCAGCTTCTTCGGGAATACAACTTGTGCTTTATTGTGCGACTTGCTAGTTCGAGCGCCAGAAACGTTATGCGGCTCCCTGGCCGCGACATGCGCTCTCTCTCTCTGTCTCTCTCTCTCTCTCTCTCTCTCTCTCTCTCTCTCTAAACCAAAGCAAATGTCCTGGGCTCCCCTACTACATAAATTTACTTTCATTTTACTTTAATTAATAAAATACTTTAATTAACTCAATTTACTTTCATTGATATCGGGGGTGTCCAGGTCAGCATTGAATCCTCTATGCGTAATCTAGGATTGGTGCTTGACTCTAAACTCACATGGAAAGAGCACGTTAAACAAGTATTAGCGTGCTCACTCACTAATGTACAGGCTCTACTTCTTCAGAAAGAGTACCAATCTCAGGTTGCGCAAACATCTTGTGCAAGCACTCCTATTTCCAATCATCGACTACTGTTCTCTTGTAGACTGTGACCTGACGCAGGAACTCGACTTAAAACTACAGAGACTCGTGAATACAGGGATTCGGTACATCTATGGTGTAAGGAGGGATGAGCACATCTTCCCGTACAGGCGGGAGCTGCAGTGGCTAACCACTGCCGGACGCAGGAAGTACTTCACAGCTTGTTTCCTACGTAAAATGTTTAACTCGGTCGTACCATCATACGTACTGGCCTTTTTTGACTTCCACATCACACTCCGGCCTGTGAGGGGTGAGGTGACACCTTTGGAAATTCCTGCTTTCGTGACAGAGACGCTGAGGAACTCATTCCATATCATCACACATCAGAAACACCTCATCCACTGCCACTTTCAAAAAACTCCCTAAAGACCACTTCTTTCATCTAGAAAACACATAAAATGTACACAGTCCACGCACACGCACACACCACTTTTCGCTAATTTCCATTTTCATCATCGCCTCACTCTCTCACTACACATATTTCACAATGCCTCAATTTGCTATCAACTATTTTGTTTACTCTTTACTTATCTGTAACTGTGTATACGTAACATCATACAACACATTGTATGTAAAATAAATCTAATCTAATCTAATCTAATCTCTCTCTCTCTCTCTCTCTCTCTCTCTCTCTCTCTCTCTCTCTCTCTCTCTCTCTCTCTCTCTCTCTCTCTCTCTCTCTCTCTCTCTCTCTCTCTCGCTCCAACCAACATGGCGGACATCCCCACTCCTGACTTACGCAGGGCTACCGAGGGAGCTCCCCACATTTGTTGTCATTGTAGCGCCATTTATGGGCTTCTTCTTCTTATGATAGATGGTGCTACTACCTTATTCTATATTTATATACATAGATACCACGTGACGCAGATGAATCCATTACTTGGGAATTCTGGTTACGACATCCCCTTAAACGTTAATAATAAAAAAAGGATTACAAGGTACTGTTACGTGTGAGGGTTGATGGTTTTGTTCTCGTGTTAAGCTCACGGTTGCTGCGAAAATACCGGGGTAATGAATGAACACGAGAGATTATCGGTGAATGCGGCTGTTTATTATTCGTGATTCACAATGGATTAATTGTATGAAAGAGAGAACGCGTGTTAAAGTGATCTCGGAGAATGTTCATTCTAAGTATACGATCCTATCTGTACTCTCCGAGTCAAAACTACCTGTCTAGTGCTGGATCGTGAGTGGCGGAATCGAGAGGGAGCGCCCGCATTCACCCCCTTTTATAGACTCCCCGGGTGGTGTGATTCCTACCCGCGCGGTTGTCCGAAATCGTGGAACGGAGGTTTTGCTGAGTCGAAAGAAACGGGCTTCTGGGTGCGTCAGAGCTGTTGCTATGCGCGTATTTAGCGACTTATGCATCGATTGAATTATAACTAGCAACGCTATATACGTGTGAGTATTCACACGTGACACGTCCTTGGGGTCGCTACCGGGCGCCCTCGCCCGCAACCTAAAACTATGCAAATAAAACTCCACGTTAAAAAAAATTTTTTCATATAAATTTCCCTCTTACTCTAAGTCCTTATAGTATAATCTAGTCCCGAATTATGATAAAGGTAAGTGAGTCTAGTTTCATACAATATATGCTAGGTTAGGCAAAGATTTACATGCTATTTCCCTAATTCTCTTGTTAAAAAATTTCTAAAGTAATACGCGATTTTCTCTGGTCACATAAATTTGCTAAGGTTGGTCGAGCGGTTAACAATTTTTTCTGTTTTTCTGGCGTGTAATTGTTACATTATTGTGTGTAGTATAATAAGCCGTTGGCTGTGTTTAAGTAATCCTATTATACATTATAACTTCCTAGCGAATCTCTCTGTCGCTAGGAATGTTGTGTCTTGATTGGTTATCTTCGTTGTTTTTGGCACCAATCATTTGTAGATTCAACCTTGAGTCTCTTGGCATCAGGGCTGGCTAAAGAAGCATCCCATTGGCTGCGGCCAGCTGCTGTCGGTTTCGGAGGCCGAGGCCTGCTGATTGCATCGGCAGGTAGTATGGAAAACCCTGGTTTGCCATCTTCGGTTGTCTGGCCTCATACATCCGTGGGCGCTCTGTGCCGAGCTGCGCATGGGTGTTGTATCCTGAAATCAATCTATCGCGTTTTAGTAGCGGGGCCCCACTTCTCGTGAACTTTTCATATAATTACTACTATTATGACGAACGTGAATATGCCAGTCCCGGTCAAATAGTTAACGCTTACTTCGCGCGATGCTATGAGTCGTACTGTGTTCGTGTGTGCAGTGCAACCATGCGGCAGGCGCAGCATGCCTACGCCGTCAATGTCTATCGTGTTGTCTGTCAGTCGTTTGCAGCTAGAAAATAGTCTCTCTTTTTTATTTGTAGAGAATACCCAAGTGTTCGGAGTGCCTGTACGTATCCAGAATGTGTCCCTTGATTTCATGATTTTTATTTTACATTCCGATAAGTTTATGGGAGTTTTGCCGGTACTGATCTGAATTTCTCAGCTCGCGCCGTCATTGATTTCGTGAACTGGCTCCGTGTTTCTACATATATATATATATATATATATATATATATATATTTCAAAGTGCTCTTTGAAGCCCAGAAGTTAAGTAAGTGCGGTAGCTGAAATAATGAAAATTGTGATTTTTGGCCTTCGAAGACCTATTGTACCTGTATATATATATATATATATGGCTTTATTTGTCAACCGGACACCCCCTGCTCTCCAGAATTGTTTAAACTTTTAAGAGTCAATCGAGGATTCAAAATTTGTGTCTTTTCGTCTAGTTTTTGGAGCCGAGTGGCGTTTTTTGATTTTCAAAATGGCTGACACGATATGGCGGCTTAATACAACGGCTTGATGTAGGACTTTAGTTTCATTACAGAAAATATTCAAAATAAATGAGCGCATCAGGCTAAAAATGTTTATGCAAAAGTAATTAATGTCATAAAATATGGATCAAGTCTAAAAATGGTGAAATTCAAGATGGCGGATCCAATATGATAGCCGTATAGACTCTTGCAATTGAAAATGGAAGATAACCGTTTGACTGTCTCCAAATTTGATACTCAGGGGTTTTTGGGTTCGATAATTACAATTCTGATATCCAAATTGCTAAATTCAAGATGGCGGATCCAATATGGCATCCTTATAGTCCCTTGATATTCAAAATTGAGAATAAGCGTTCGACTGGCTCAAAA
>JAZHPH010000135.1:123975-142892 GCA_037356405.1 Nasonia oneida | reverse complement strand
AAATTATAAGAAGGGTAATATTATTGTGTTTAATACTGCTTAGAAAATATTGTAAGAAACTGAAAGAAAAATTTATGTGTGAAAGTTTGTTTAATGATTAACCCATAGATGGCGATACAATAAGCTAGGATAAAGTTTGCATACTGTTAATTGGTCGATCAGTGTATCGTTCTCGAGGCTTATTGGTGAAGAAAAATCCCCACCACATCACTCACAAGTGTGGAGGTAGTCTAGAGTTTCTCACTACTATCAATAATAACTTCTCGGGGGGGGGGATGACATCAGTATGTGAAATAGATACACGATGGCAACATCCATTTACCTCGATTCTGTGTCGACCTACAAGATATGGTAAAACCGAGTTTGTGAAAAAGTTTATCAAAAATATTGATTGTATGTGTGATACACGAATCGAGCGTATATTACGCTGAATAGCAAGCAGGGTACAAGATTTTTATTAGTAGAAATTAGATTACGCCAACGATCCAAGACCAAAACTAGTGATTATTGACGATTTGATGCGGGAATCGTCATCGTCAGGCGGAGCAATCGTTGATATTTTTTCCAAAGGGTCACATCATCACTCTTTGTCAGTATTCTACATCAGCCAGAACATATTTCATATAAAGGACAGCGCGACATATCATTGAATGCCCAATATATAGTTACGTTTAGAAACTTGCGTGATCATTCACAAATATTACATCTATCTCGCCAAGTGTGTCCAGATAACCCTCGATTTTTGCAAGAAGCTTACTGGGACGTTACAGCGAAACCTTACGGTTATTTGCTGTTAGATTTGAAACAAGAACACCCGATAATTGTTGTTTTCGCACTAGTATATTTCCAGAAGACGAATTCCACTACGTCTACGTAACGAAAAAGAAATGCATACATCTGATGTAGTACCGATAGTTTCTCTATAATGGATCCTCGTCATCAACAACCTTTTCGTCATTAAGAAGGCATCGTTGTTCAGGCTCTTTATCACATCAACAGTAAACAAAGGAAGGCTCTTTTACAAAAGGCTCATAATAAGCTAGTAAGACATCTGCAAATGCGCTTTAAATATACTAGTTGGAAACGTACCTCTCCATAAAAGTCACAAATCGAAACTGCGCAAACACGTTAATATAATACGCACATTGGCTGAACCTCGTGTAAGTTTATGCAACGAGAAAATACTTATCGTTCAACGTGGTGGTTTCTTACCTGCACTTCTCGCACCTATCATTAGTACAGTGTTGGCAAGTCTTATTAGCAAGTGAAAAATGGAGCACACCCGAAAAATGGTTTTTCTAACTGAAGAAAATTTGGAACGCCTTCAATGCACGCTTGCCAGTGGCCAGCAACAACAGTGTCAAATGTTAAATTCTGTGCAAACACCTGGTTCAGTACTGAGAAGACTTGATGCCGAAATGAACGAAATACTGAATTCTTATACGTGTAAAGATGAGCGCAAAAATGGTCGTTGTATCGTTAGGTCTTACAGTGGTATTTACATTTTAAAAACGCAACTAGTACGAGTGTAAGAGAACTTAATGATGATATGAATGGAGAAGCAACACCTGCTGAAATAAGGGAGAAGCAATATCTATCTGATACCGCCATTACCGAATCTGTACCGGCTCGTTATATATCTAATGCAACAGAACTTTTACGACGATTACATGATAGTGATAAAATTACGTGGAATCATATTGGTGCTGTTAAGATTGATGGTGTGCGAATTTGCAATGCCAATGTTATTGACCTGGTGAATGATGCAATGCGCGAAAGGAAAACTGCGGCGACACCGTCTGGGCATTTACAGTTTGCCCGTATGATTCGTGAGTCATGCGTTTCTCGGGAATACGTTGGTAACTGACGTGTATTAAAAAAATACCGCTCGAGTGTCATCCGAGACATCCAGCTCAGAGGGCGCTATGGAGTATGCATTGCCTCAATAAAACGCAGGAAATATTGATGGCGTTAACAGTGTTGAAGATCTCAGCGACGGGGAAGGATCTAGTACACCGAAGCCGAGACAAACAAGGAGGAAAATTTTAGCAACTCCTGATCAGATTGTAAAATGGCAACGGTTGAGCGGGAGTGTCAAGAGAAAGATAACCGACAGAGAAAAGAAATAGTCGTAAATTCCCAAGACAAGAATAGCGCACTAGACGCCTTGATCGATTTACTACCGTTCGAGATGTATGTACCTGGTTACAGATTTTGTGGAATGGTACTAATTTGGCCGAGCGCATCGAAATAGGTGAGGTTGGAATAAATCCATAGAATTAGGCATGCCGACAGCATGATTCAGCTTACGCTGATAAGCAAGGGAATCGACGTCAAGCTGATAGAGTTTTGGCGGAGTATGCCCTTTCTCGTATGCTAGCGGAGGACACAGAGCCCGATAAAAGAACTTTAGCTATGATGACAGCATGTTGCATGGTGAGCAAAATTATATTTGAAAAGTTTTTTTCGCTCGTTAAGAAAGAGTTTAAAAAATCAAAGAGCAAACCAAAAAGTGAATCAAAGAAAACATTGAAAGATAAGAAGGTGATAAAGAAGTCGAAAAAAAGTGTATAAAGAGAATAACAGTTAATAAATCTTTTAAAAATCTGTACTATAATCCCCCGCATGCTTCCGCGTACGCTGGTGTTGACAAGATTTCACAAGCTACAGGCATGAAACACAAGCGCCAGAGTGTCGTTGAATGGTTAGAGAGTCAAGACGCATACAATTTAAACAAACCTGTCGGACACGATTTTATTAGACGCCATTACAATGTTTGAAACATAGATGATTTATGGAAAGCTGATTTAATGGATATGAAATCGATAAAAACTTATAATGATGGTTATACCTACGTTTTAGCAGTGATTGGCGTACTTAGTAAATACAGTTGGCTCGAACCTGTCAAGGATAAAACTTCAAAAAATGTTGCTTATGCTTTCTAGCGTATCTTGTCAAGAAGCAAAAATCGCCAATCTATTTGTCTTCAAACAGATAAGGGTAAAGAATTTGTCGGTCGTGAGATGCAAGAAATTTTAAAAGAGCATGGTATAACATACAAAGTCGCTCGTAGTCCTGATATTAAGACGGCGATTGTTGAAAGATTTATAAGAACTATAAAAGAGAGAATTTGGAGATATTTTACACACCAAAATACATGACGATACATCGATATCTTACCAAAAATATTAGAATCGTATAATAACGCCAAACATTCAGCGACGAAGATGACACCTGCATATGTGACTCTGTTCAATGCTGACAAAGCTCGTGAAAATCTGAAAGAACGATATGAGCATCATGGTAGCAGACCGGTTAAATATAAGCCTGGACAGCTAGTACGAGTCAATCGTGCGCAGAATGTTTTAGCGAAAGGATACAAGAGTGGTTGGACACTAGACATATTCAAGATTACTCAAGTTTCGGAGACGCGTCAACCACCGGTTTACTATCTACAAGATCTAGCGGGTGAAGATATCGATGGGTATTTCTACGCCAAAGAATTAAGCAGAGTTCGAAAAAATTTGAATAAAACAATTTTTGAGATTGAGAGAATTTAAAAAACCAGAGGTAAAGGACGTAAGAAAGAATATTATGTCAGTTGAAAGGGTTATCCAGATAAATTCAATTCGTGAGTGAAAGCAAGTGATACCAGAAGAATATAAAAATGAAAGATCAATTCTACGTTGTTCTGCCTAGCAATATCAGTATGAGTTATTTCTCGGAAAATACTACCACACAAATTATTACGCAGTTGCCTCAGCAAATACGACTTCAAGGTAAATGGTGCGTTGCTCTCACAGAGGTTCAAAGTCCGCTGACGTTTCAGCACGTGTCATCAGAGGGGAAAGAAAGATACGTACTGGTGAAAAATATGCCGTATAACCCTGTGGAGAATATTGCTTCGATAGAAAATATAAAATATAATTTTACTGATCAGAATAAAATAATAAGTGGAGGTGCATCTTTGATTTATCCAGGGGTTTATAAAGATATAGAGTCCTTGGTAAGTGAATTGAATAATTTAGTTTGTACAAAGAAACACTTGGAATTCAAAATTGAGCATGGAGGTCATGTATCAATCAATAGAGTCTGTGCTGAGACTACATGTCCAGGATTGCAACATGAAGTATGTTTAGCTGAAAAATTACAAAAATCTTAGGATTTAAAGCCAGAAATCTTGTCTTTGAAAAGAATCACTCGATCGAAGCTAATAGACCAGCCCACCTCTCCAATGCCTCACCATCAATGTTTTTGATCTGTACCGACATTTGTAAACCTTATATCCCTTTCATCCAGACCAAATCTGCAGATTACGTCTTGTTATATGCGTAAATACATAGAGCAGTCGTCATTTAACATTCACAAATAAATATTTTAAAAAAATCAGATCATATCTGCTTAGATGATTATTCCCAGCATCAATGTCATTTAACATTTACAAACAGAAATCTTTACAAAACAAGATCATTTCTGCACGGATGATTATTCGCAGCATCAATTTCAGACGAACCAAATCTGCAGATTACGTCTTGTGAATTTTCGCGCGATACAAAAATGCACGAGTCCGTATCGCAGTAAAGGGTACGTCGATCTAACTTTTCTATGTACAATTTAAGACGCGCCTGTACAGTTGTAAACGCAGCTATAACGACACTCGTATAAGCTGTGGGTTCAACAGCATTGTTTATAAATTGTCAATTTACATATAATTCCTTACGGACTATAAGTATGTTCAAAACTTCCTTATTCTTCGCCACAAAAACCTTGAGAAGATCTTCGCGCTTCTTAACTACCACCGTTTGCTTAAGATTGCTTCTCTGTCCAAACTTACCCCAAGTAGTTAGACAGAGTTTAGCAACCGTTTGCAGCCCCGGATTTTTATCAATCTTTTCGCGGTCAAGAAGGATGCTCTTTTTTCTTGGTACTCGCAAATATACCGATCTTGTTCCGTCGAGTCTACACATCACACTGGAAAGCCCGAGGCTTGTTGTATCTATGAACTCGCTGAAGAGTCCACCCTCGCCCGTAGCTTGATCAAGCTCGGTTATACTGTACTGCCATATAACATGTATGGCTGTAACGCGATAACTAGGCTCGATCGTTTTACAGAGCACATCGGCGATCCACGTACCCTAAAACTCGCGATCGCTTGGATTCTTGCAATCTTGCCGTGATTTCTCACAGCAAGTGCAGCACAGTGCAAACATTAGTTTGCCATTTATTTTTTCAAATAATTGGGATAAAAATAGATCGCGCGGTAGTTAAATGAAACACTTACTCAGATTTTCTATACCTGTAAAATTGTCAAGTATACCGTTTGTCAACTGATCGTACTCACTGCCCACGTAAATTTTCGGGTGACTTACGGGAAACCGTTTACGCTTACAAACATATAGATATAACGAGCATACATCAATGTACTTTATACTTTCTTCATCCTTAGCGTCGTACTTACCGAAAAAATTTTCCGTACGTCCACCGAAAAACGCCTTTCGAGGATTCAGCGTGATTTTACTCGCTAGCAGATGTTCTCGGACATAGCGAGCAATCTTGGGATTCTCTCGTTTTATGTGATCGAACTCGCATTCCCAAATCTCGCAAACCTCGTACCCGAGCTCGCGGATTCAGGCAATGTTTGCCCTCGTACCTTCAATCAATTAATTAAAAGTGGATCTGCGAGCAGTGTTCTTATTACGATTATTTTAAAAACACGCTGGACAACCGTGCGTGTAACACCCCTGGTATTCTAAAACGGTGCTTTTTTCATTTGTGATCTCTGCAGGCAGAAAACCGTCGACCGTCATATTATTTAGGAGCCGATACTCGAGCGAGTTAAATGTACGTATTGCCGTGCGTGAGTTCGCAGGTAAGTAATGAAATTGGGTATGGATTTCAATTACGTTTATTTGATACGTCTTAACAGCTTGGAGACCTAATAGAGACTGGCTCGTTGTCGGTGCAAGAGCCTTTTTAAAACGGTCAGTAATTTGCTTGTTTTATTTCTCCTTCTATTGTTCTTCATGCATGATCCGCTGTACGTGCCAACAACTAAAAGCATAAATATACCATTATTGCAGGTTTTAAGAAGCTGGAAGGCGATCGATACGGCATGTGGAAGGTGATCAAAAACAAGTGACGGCTATTATGGTTTACGTAACTCTACCATGCCCAAGATGAATGTCGTTCTCGTTAGTCCATATTTCGGTATGTTGTGGTCTCTTGCCGTTGCATTTATATTTGTATATGATGAAAATTGTTCTAATTATTAGAATTAGCATGACAATTACAAATTATGTTATTAACGTGTGGAATTCTATTCCAAATTTCGTGAAAATTGGTGTCTTCATTGTAGGTAAGACGTGTGTTTTTAATAGCTCCAACCTCTGTTGATGAATTTTAATGATCAAAGGTTGAACTTCCAATGTCTTGAATTCTCCAAGATCGTTGTCCATCCTGTGCCCTTGTAGTAACAGATTGCGACCTTCGATAATTTTTGTTCCGTAAAATGTGACTTTGTCCTTATAGATATCAGTTCTTATTTGATAATTGCTGGATATTAATTTTAAATTATTTGAGAGTGGATATTTTCCTGAAAATAATTCTTTTATCGACCCATCCGGTATGATTTCCGTCTGATTATTCTGGTTGATTACAGCAAGTCTTTTGAATAGGAAAAATTCAATGGAATTAAGGATAGGAATTTTTATTGTATAGTTTATGGAATCATGGATAGTTACGACTGATCCCTGAGCAAACCGAAAGTCTAATAGATTATGATAATGTGATATTAATTCCTTTTGAGAATAATGTTCCAACAAATGAGCTTTAATACTTGATATTTATTCATGGTTAGTATTTCTGAATTAAATCTTTCATCGGTAAAAACAAATGACCTTGCTATTTTTGCTAATAAATTAAAAAAATGTTGTTCTTGATAACTTTCACACTCTATTTATTAATTCTCTTCTCCCGCCGAATAATGATATTTCCTGCAAATCTTGATAAACTTCCTTGCATAATAATTTGGCTTCCAGCTTGAGTTTTTGAGTTCCTCAGTACAGTGTATTAAGTCATAATTCTGCCTTAAGTTTACTTAAGCGACGTTGTGTTTATATAAAAATGTATATAATAATAATTTTCTATGATTCCTCCAATTTCTTGTTGATAATCGAAATATATCGCATCGGGATTGATTTCATTGTCCTTTCTGAGTATCGTCGAAATTATCAAGGTTACTGCCATCCTCATTGCGGTCACCATTCCCCTGCAACGAAAAAGTTTTTTTAGTCTTTTTGCACTTATTAGATCGTAACGGCTTGGTTGTCCGTGTATATAGCATTCTAATGAGGGATCTTGTTGTTTTATAATTAATAATTTTTGGTAACGGTGTGCTATTGTTTTGTTGTTGTTGATGGGTTTTAATATACATTTCCTTACTTCCCAATTCCTTATCCCAATGATGAGGTAATTTTTGTTTTTCTTTTTGTTTCTTGTATAACTCATTATAGAAGGGCATGCTTCGGGTTCGATGACATGCTTGTTTAGCTCTTCATATGGTCCTTACAGTAGAGTAAATTGTTGATGAATAAATACTCTGATTATATATTAGGATTGCTGTTGTTGTATGATTGTTCATTGTTTTTCAGGGATTTTTGTCGACTAGAATACTTAGTTTTTCCTTTAAGAGGACCTCACCACCTAACATTAACAAAAAAATGAGATATTGAATTTTTTGTGTAAACGTACCTTAAATTGTTTAAATAATCGATAAACCAATTATATTAACACAGGAATACTGTAAAAATGATCGAACAATATATATATATATATATATATATATATATATATATATATATGAGGCATTAATTGTCAACCGGACACCCCCTGCTCTCCAGAATTGTTTAAACTTTTAAGAGTCAATCGAGGATTCAAAATTTGTGTTTTTTTCGTCTAGTTTTTGGAGCCGAGTGGCGTTTTTAGATTTTCAAAATCGCTGACACGATATGGCGGCTTAATACAACGACTTGATGCAGGACTTTAGTTTCATTACAGAAATTATTCAAAATGAATGAGCGCATCAGGCTAAAAATGTTTATGCAAAAGTAATTAATGTCATAAAATATGGATCAAGTCTAAAAATGGTGAAATTCAAGATGGCGGATCCAATATGATAGCCGTATAGGCTCTTGCAATTGAAAATGGAAGATAACCGTTTGACTGTCTCCAAATTTGATACTCAAGGGTTTTTGGGTTCGATAATTACAATTCTGATATCCAAATTGCTAAATTCAAGATGGCGGGTCCAATATGGCATCCTTATAGTCCCTTGATATTCAAAATGGAGAATAAGCGTTCGACTGGCTCATAATTTGATACACAGGGGTTTTTGGAGTTCATAATTACAATTCTGATGTCAAAATGTAAAATTGACATTAAAATAGAAATTGCCGAACTCACAAACCCCTCAGCATCAATTTTTGAGCCAGTCAAACGATAGTTCACCATTTTGTATTGCAAGGGCCTATGCGGCCGCCATATTGGATCCGCCATCATGTTGGATCTACCATATCCGTCCACCATTTTAAATTTTACATTTTATTTACATTTTACATATATATATATACATATATATATATATTAAACCTTAAAATACGAAAATCTGAATGTTTTATCCGGACTCCGACAACCTCAATACAGTAAAAAAATACCTTTTTATGGTAAAAAAGTAGCTGTAAAGTTTCAGAATGGACCTGCCCTTCTACTAGAAGTTATGCAGAAAACAAACATGATATAATGGCTCATAAGTGGTTTTACATGCAAATTTGACACTTATAACTTAGTATATTTTATGTCTAGATTTTAATACTTTTTAGTAAATTTTTTGGGTATTTAATATTTGTCATAAAAATAAAATATGAGCATCTTGAGCACTTTTCGAATGGCTTTTTTGTAACATTTTTATCGCTAACATAAATGACACCGAAAACCACAATTCGAACTACCTATATCTCGTCATCGGCCACCCTGTAAACCTAGATTCCGCCCTCGTATGATTTATTTACCTGGACACAAAAAATTACGAAGTGCACCACCTAGACGTCGTCATCGGCCATCCCGTACACTTAGATACCACCCTCAAATGATTTTCACACCTAGACACTAGGAACTACGATGCGAACTACCTTGACCTCGTCATCGGATACCTTGTACACCTAGATGCCGTCCTTGTATGATTTTCACACCTAGACACAAAAAACCACGCAGCGCACCACCTAGACGTTGTCATCAGCCACCCTGTACATCCAGCACTAATAATCCTCGCCACTTGATATAATAGAAGTGTGTATGAAAGCAATATCCAACTACACTATACGTATAGCTAGTTTATAAGTGGCAAACTTCAGAGTCCTAACATTTTGGTCTGGAGAATCTGAAGAATATAGAGATGATTTAAGCATTCGGGAATTACACATCTGTTTATTTTGAAAATGAAACGAAAATGAAACAGTGTTTTGGCAATATTTTGGGTATATTTATAGTTTAGCACAAAAACATGCTTATGATTCAAAAAGTCAATTCAATACAGTAATAATACGGATTTTTTCTGGATACTATAAAATCCGAACACCCATATAGAAGTAAATAGTGTTGCGGCGTTGCAGCTTCGTCTGCTTCTCAAACTCGCCTTCGTGGGGATACCGCGCCACTTGATCATATACGTAAATCATAGTAAATTGAAAAATAATGCTAAAATACTTGTTTTGGCAGTCGTTGTTTACAATACAAGACCCCAATGATGCCTTGGACAAACTAATAGAGATGATACATAGCTCTACTGAAAGAGCCACGTGTCACAAAAATTTAAATAGAAAAAATAATGATTCATTACCAAGAAAAAATTAGATAACAGGAGCAATACAAGTGTCTTGTGAGACAAAAGGAAATTTGTATATCCTATGGAAAAAAACCCCAACAAACTCAGTACTAAAACATGAATACAAGAATTACGAAAAAATTTTAAATAGAGGCATTAAAGATGCAAAATATAAATTTGAAAAAATGAAATAAAAATAAATCTAGTCCCGATTAAAATAAAATAGTAAAATCATGTATTATGCGGCGAATATTGTCTCTTTACAAATGTGCGCCAAGTCACCTTAATGTCGACTCGGCGTGGAGAGTATCTGGCGAAGCTTGAGAGATATGCAAAAAGACGTGATTATGTCTTATGCTGATGACACAGTTATCATAGCGAGTGGTCATCTGCCCAAGACAAAATAAATATATATCTTTGTAAAGTTACAAAGTGGCTTACTTTAAATAAGTTATCATTAAATGTTAGCAAGACAGTGTATATAGTGTATGGTAGCTACTATGATAGTGTTCCTGGCACGTTAGAAATTAAATTAGGTCGTAATATAATAAAAAGAGTAAAAAATCATAAGTATTTTATTTATTTATTTATTTAAATACCACATACATATGCCTTTGAAAGGCATCGTATAAAAACAAACACAGTTGCATGTACATAGGGGTGGCATACATAAACATTAATACTAATAAACTTAAAACTACAATATAGAGCCAAGATAACGCAATCAACGCTATCATGCCCTTATACCTTTCCATAAAAAAAGTTAACAATATTAAAATATATAACATCCACAATAATTCTTTCCTATAAACATCTTGAGTTTTCTTTTAATAGAGACTTTACTACTTGATAGGTCTTTGAGATCATTCGGTAGAGTGTTAAATACACTCACAGCCACATAATAGCTACTTTTTTTGCTTACTGTTTTATCAATTTTAGGCAATGGTAGATTTTTGTTTCTTGACTTATTTGTTCTTATATATCGCACCACCTAGGACACTTATACACTCTAGTTCGAAAATTTGTCTTATAGGTAGAGGTTAGATCTCTGTTATATAACAGTTTTTATTCATAATTCCAAGTATTTTTTTCTGTATACCTTTAATTAAATTTAAATAATTGTTATAAGCCCCACCCCATGCAATTATATCATAGTTTGTAATACTTTGAAAGAAGATTAGTTTTACTATCCATAACTTTCTTTAGCTTCGCAAAAATAAATATTAAATAACTTGCTGATTTCATAATATAATTTATGTGCTTATCCCACTTTATGTTATAGTCTATTATTAATCCTGAATATTTATAACTGTCTACTCTATTATTACATTATTACCAATTTTGATGTTTAAGGTGCTAGGCACACTGTAATTGCCATATGCAATATATACGGTTTTGTTTAGATTGAGCGATAATTTATTTAGGTTTAGCCATATTGCTACCTTACAAAGATATTCATTTAATCTTTCTTGTGCAGCTGTCCACGAGTTATGCAAAATGAAATATATTATCTTACGCAGATGACACAGTCATCATTTTATGTGATATCTATCAATAGGTCATTAATGTATAATATAAAAAATAAAGGGCCAAGTATGGTTCCTTGTGGAACCCTTATCGTAATTTCTTTGTACTCACTCTTGCAGTTACTTATTTTTACATATTGTTTCCTATCAGACAGATAGCTGATGAGTAATTTGAATGCTTCTCCTCTTACACCGTATCTTTCTAGTTTGACCAGCAGTATACTGTGATCTACAGTATCGAAGGCTTTAGCCAGGTCTAAGAACGCTGTTATAATCGGTTTACTTTTATCTAAGTTTCTATATATAATATTTGTTAGACAGTTAAGAGCATCTTTTGTTCCTCTCTTTCTTATAATGCCAAATTGTTTAGCAAATATCATTTTGTGTTTCATGATAAAATTATAGAGTCTATTGTACGTGATTTTTTCAAATATTTCGATAATGTTAGAAGTTAAAGATATTGGTCTTTAATTGCTAATACAACTACTGTCTCCCGACTTATATATAGGTACAATATCCGGTTGTTTCAGTGCATTAAGCCAGATTGATTGCTGTATGCTTAGATTTAATATATACTCTAATGGTTTTAATATATGTTTAGATAAAGTTTTGATAGTCATTGCACTAATAGTATCTACCCCACCAGCCTTCTTTTTCATTGCAATAATTATATTTTGAATTTCATACATATTAGTTGGATTAATAAAAATTGAGTAGTTGTTTCTAACTGGCAGCTTCAATTGCTCTAAGTCCATTTTTTTAATTTGATTGCTTGTATTTATTCCTACAGTAATATTCATTCATAGTGTTCGCAATAGTAGTCCTATCCTCAATTTTCTGATCATTAACTATTATACTATCAAGTGATCCTCCTTGCTTCTTTTTTTCCTAACTTATCATTTATTATGCTCTAAAGCTATCTTGAATTATCACTACATTTTCTAATAGCATTATTTTCGTATTTATACTCAACATCTTTAATTACCTTACTCAAAATTTTTACATAATTTTTATAGTCCATTTTCAGTTTCATATTTGTTGGATTCTTTTTCTATATGTTATATAACATCTCTTTAGTTTTTGTTTGAATATTTTTTATCAGTTGCTTTTTCCACACAGCTTTGGATTATACTTATTAATTCGTTTATAGCATGATTAAGATCGTTTATTTGTAACAATGAGTCCCACTTAACTCTTTTTGCAATATTTATTAACTTGCTATAGTTAATGCAGGCTGATTGGTTGAAATCTTTTTGTATTTTGAATTTGTTAATACTTATGAAGAGTGGGCAATGATCATTGAACGGAATATTTAACTTAAAAGACTCCAACTCAATATTTCTTACTTTGGCGAAACAATTGTCTATACACGTACCGTCCTCGCTGTTCTAAGATGGTCTTGTGATTCCTCTAAAAAATGGAGTATATAATGGAAATCCCCAAAAATACATTGATTTTTTATATTAACCTGTTTAGACAGAAATTTTCTTACGGAATTAGTAAATTCAGATTTCGATATATCATGGCACCTGTACATAACAGAGATTCTAATTGCCTTACCTGATTCTAGAAAAGTATCAGAACTTACAACACTCAATCTATCAATTACTTCTATTTTAGTTATTTCCTGTATATTCTTTTTTATATATAACATGACTCTATCAGCCCTATTAATTTTACTATCATTATAATAGTTTTTATAGCCTTATAATTGATAGTATTGAGGATATTGCAAGATCCATGTTTCCGTAGATATTATTATAATTGGTTTTACTACCAAGCTTTCAATAAATTATTCTAATTCCTCGTAATTCGCATTTAGACTTCTTATATTTACACACAAAATTAAGTTCTTTTTCTTCGAGATACTCTTGTTGAGTGATCTGATGTTATCTGCATCACGTTCTATGTTGTATACATCTTCAAAGTTGAATTCTTGGGTCATTTGTTAATCCTTATTTCTTATACTATTTGCTATACGTGTGTTAACTGAGTTGAGTCATGCAGAAGACATCCCAGATGCTCGCATAGCTATAGCCTTGCTTGAAGTATTTTCTGCCATACCGACATATCTCAGTAGTACAGGTTGTATCATATAATCAGTAAGGTCAATAAACTTCCTTATCTTATTCTGTAGAATACTGCATGCGTGGCTATCTGTTGCCATATGTTCAGTATTATATTGAGTTTTGTACTTATTATTGCTGAAGATACAATTATAACAATTTAATTTATTACCCGAACAATCTGTAGTCTTATGGTTACCTGCATAGTTTAAACATGTGTTATAATTTGTGCACTTATAGCCATTGTGCCCATATCTACCGCAATTAAAACATGGTTTAACGTTGCAATAGTCATGTACCTTACAGTTCTGATAACCCACAAAGATCCTGTTTTTATTATCTCTTACATGTTGATACAATTCAGCAGGGATTTCTAATATAACTGATTGTAGATGAGTTTTAGAGTTATCATATGAGTGCAATACTGTACACTTCTTGTTAAATTTACTAAAATTCCTTTCATTTATGTCATCTTTAATTTTGTTATTGTCTAGGGTTTCAAAATTATTTATTCGAACTACTTACCTTTGAATTCTCTATTATTTCTTTTATAACATCACAACTTTCATCAAGCTTTTTCTTTAATACATTATATGCTTTGCTTACACTTTCTTTTGTTAAACAATCTACTTTTATTTCACTCTTTTTCTTGATTAGTTTTTTTGCTCGTATACTCTTATCTTTTATGAGATAGTGTGCAACCTCATCGTTTATCTTGTCAATAGAAAATTGTTTAGTATCTTTATTTTTAACTATGATTTTTGGGATTCGTTTTGGCTTGTTATTAGGCATAGCACTCAAAATTACTTGAGCATAGGTATTGTTTTTTGAGCTATTTATTTCACTTTTCTGCTTATCAAGTAATTCTCTCAATAACTTATTTTTTTCTGTCAGTTCTTTATTTAATTCTTTTAATAGGGCATTTTTCATTTTCACACTTTAAATTACTGTTTATTTTTACACTATTCTCATCATCATCATCATCATCACTATCAGCTTTAGACACACTTAATTGATCATTTTTTCTCAGATTGTGTGCTAGTTTAATCTGAGCAATGAATACTTGAGCTTCATTACTCAGCACATTCGTATTCACTTTTGAGGTTAGGTCTATTTGGTTATGTTCTGGACATAATCCTAGAACTCCACTAATGTTTACTGCCCCTTCTATTTGAGCAAAATCACTAGTATGAAAAGCCTTCTCACATATTATACAAATAACCGTTTTTACTTCCACTTTTGGATGACATTTATGGAAAATAGCTGTCTGTGAAGTCACCAAGCCTGCGCTTGATGACTCCATCTTGAAATCTGTCATATCTTAGCTTACTTTCTGATTTTATTATAAAATGGGATAAATACATAAATTATAAATTATATTCTCAAAAAAAATAAGTATTTAATTTTCGTTTTTGCGAAAATTAAAAATTCAATGAACTGTAAAACATTAATGATGGTTTTTACGCATTTTTTCATAGTCTAGTAAATTATAGTATAATTGCCTGGGGAGGAGCGTACAACAATTTTCACAATTTCATCCATAGAATACAAAAGAAAATATTAATAAAATACAAATTACTTTAGAACGTAAGACCCTCCTCTTACAGTAAGGCGACTGTTTTAATTAGAGGCTGTGTTATTCCATTACGTTACATAAAGAAACATATTCACTAAGAGCACTAGCAATACTAAAAATAAGATTATACCTTTGACAAGAATAAATAAAACTCTAAGTAAAAATACAGCTATTTTGTAGCTATAAACATATACAATGTATTAACCGATGATCTCAAAAGTTTAATAATAAGCAAAGATTAAAAGTGTTCATAAAAGAAAGGTATGTACTGTAAACAAAAACAAAAAAAAAAAAAAAACGCTGCCAATTCATTGGCACGTAGCTTCCTCCAACTAAATTTATAGGTCTAATAAATTAAATATTTTTTTAATATACAGTATATTTGCCTGCTAATGTATGAGGCGGTTTTTGATACATAATTTGATATATGAGTTTTAGATGGTTCATTGTCCAAAAGTTTTCGGCCCCTCTGTTTTTTTATTATAGAATACGGACACTGCCGTCAATTTTTTTTACAGGAATTTACGCATGTTTACATGTGTTCCTTACAAACCTAACCATCAAAACAACAGGCTATTCATTTTAACTTTCACTTTAACGATTTTTACATTTTAACTTTTTACTAAAAAACCGCTTAACAAAATCGTTACAAATTTTAGCAGCAAATAGCTTTTTCATGGCGGATTACTAAACAAATTTTAAAACATTTGACTACATTGTTTTAGAGATACAAGAAATCAAAAAAATTTCGAAAAAAAAATTTAAACCTTGATATCTTAAGAACCATTCGGGTTTGAAAGCTACGCAATAAACTTAACCAAAACACCTAAAATATCTACTTTTTCCCAAAATCTCAAATGCAATAAGGCCTTTTTACGCCCGTAAACAAGGCACAAAAAAAACTCATTTGTTTCAGTTTTCGATTTATTAATGAAAAAATAAGTAGTCAAATCACTTAAAATTTAAATGGGAATTAGTATCGTTTTTTGTGAGGTTATGATGTTTAGTTTCAGAGATATGAATTTATAAAAAAAAACACCTTTTAATTTTACCTGCCGAACAAAGCGGTCGATCTTGAGGACCAAACGAGGAAAAGTAGGTAATTTTATTCTCTTTCAAATGCATTATGACTGAATTGTTTGTAACAATGGGATGATTGAAAAAAACGCAAAATAGTGCTTTTCGAAAATCAAAAAATTGCCATAAAAAAATAGTTAAAAATAAAAAATAACTGTTTATTCCGAATTCAGAATCCAAAAATATATATGGGACGTTTCACGTCAACCGGACCATCGGTGCACCCAAAATTTGGGTTAACCTAACAAGACGTTTGAGGTCTCAAAATGATCGTCTGGTCAAGGGCTTTTGAAAAAGTTCTGGCCTCTTCAAAAATCCAATGTGGCGCATAAAATATGGAGCCTGAAACCCACGTTTTCATAGCACATTCAACAAAAACAATAGTAAAAATGTACTAATTTGTGAAATTTCCCACCAAAAAGCATGTACAACTCATGATAGGACATATTATTGACAATGCTGACGGAATTCCAAAATCAAAAATGGCGGAATCAAAATGGTGGACATTATACCTCCACCAAACCCATTTTACCGCAACAAATGATTTTTGATCAGTTTAAAGTATCGATATGGGGTTTTTCAGGGTCACTGAATCTTATTTTAACTTCGACATTTCAAAATTCGAAATGGTGGATCCAAAATGGCGGACATTATACCACCACCAAACCAATTTTACCGCAACAAATGATTATAGATCACTTTAAAGGTATCGATATGGGGGTTTGTGAGGTAAATGGTTATAAATGTATTATCGGAATCATTATTTGTGCACATGAATCTTATATTTTTCCGGTCTATTAGATTTAGAATTATCTGTCTGCGGTTTTTGCACTTACATTTTTCTATTGTTCTGTGAATATGTATATGCCTGCGTGGATGAAAAAAATATATAATTTAGCCAAATGAATCAATCTTTAA
Organism: Nasonia oneida; assembly: GCA_037356405.1. Lineage (NCBI taxonomy): Eukaryota > Metazoa > Arthropoda > Insecta > Hymenoptera > Pteromalidae > Nasonia > Nasonia oneida. Next base: position 125,852 of record JAZHPH010000135.1, on the reverse strand, counting down.
TGACATTTTGTGCACTCTTATCAATTCTGGCTCCTCGTTCGAGGAGTTTTTACTGGTGATAAATGGCTTTCGCCGATATCCTAAATTACTCTGTTCCTAGGTTCATTGGTATTTGAGTAATGCATGACTTTCAACGTTTCATTATTTTCTGGAATAAATCCATGCCCCATTTGTATGTTTGTGACAGGTGGACAGTTTTTAAATCTCTTTGTTAGGATTTGACGAGTTTGTTCGTGATCTTTTTTGGTGTATAAGAAAAATTTTATATTGAATGATCGCACATTAGCCCATGAATATAGAGCTTTAACATCTAGAATTGCTTTATTATTTGCAGCTTGTAAGCTCGCTCTTGTAGCTTCTCTCTTTACTATCGCCCCAACTCCATCGCAACTACCTTTTCCGTGTGCTGTTGCAAAACAGTGCCATTCAGCATCAACGCCAAAATCTCTCTTATGACTCATTAAACTAGTCATTTGATAACGATTTTTAAAATGCTGTTTAGCACCATCAGTAGCATATATTACCTTTTTTACAGTGGGACAAACCTTGTGAATTTCATGTATAAGCTTTTGCTGCATTCTGTATCCTGCAGTGGCATCATGAGTAGTACAGTCGGACATAGATACTGTACTGAAATTATTTAGCTTGCCTTCAGATTTATAATAAACAACAGCAGGAAAAATGGTACTTTGATCATTATTAAAATGAAATGCCTGTGCAGCATCTTGGGCTGTAAAAGCATAGTTCTCAGCAAAATCCAATTGAGCAAGAACCTCTTCATCTGAAAGATTATTTTTCTTCCCAGAAATAAACTTTGATTGTTCCTTAGCGATGAAGTGATGAGGTATCAACTTTTCTAGGCTAGAACATAAAGTTTCAATAAATTCTTGCGATGTTAGGCATTGTTTTATCAAACCAAATTGGTTCATAATTTTACGTATTGCCCAGTGTTCGGGCAAAATAGTAAGAATACTGACACGTAATGGATCGTTCTCCGGCAGGGATTGGAATTTGTTTTTAAGTCCAGTTAAAATATCTGTAAGATCATCTTGCATAGGTGCATCCGTGTTTGAAACCGAAGGTGAATCAGTCTCTGATTCAAAATCAACACTCATACTGATGTTTGGAGATGACAAATCATGTAGTATGTACAAAGATTTTCTACATGTATCACAAATCAGTGAAGATGTTGGATAATCAGGATAGACATCTTGAAATTCTTTGGAGATCTTCCTAAGAGATTTGCTGTGTCCTGTATTAATATCAAATGGAGTAACGCATCTATCGATACGATATTTTTTCGCAGGAGAAGACATTGTTGTAGGATATGAGAAAGCAGAACCAAAATAAAAAAAATGTTAGAAATAACAAAATTACGGCTAGTACAGTTGAACAAGGAGTTGCCGATAAAGTAAGACTTACTCAACAACTGCCTTAAAAAGGATGTTGAAGAAGAAGTCGCAAATGAATCTATTAATGTACCTATTAACTATCCTAAAAAGGACTGTTGGAGAAAAAGTGATCGAAAATCATTTGTTGCGGTAAAATTGGTTTGGTGGTGGTATAATGTCCGCCATTTTGGATCCACCATTTCGAATTTTGAAATGTCGAGGTTAAAATATGATTCAGTGACCCTGAAAACCCCCATATCGATACTTTAAACTGATCAAAAATCATTTGTTGCGGTAAAATGAGTTTGGTGGAGGTATAATGTCCACCATTTTGATTCCGCCATTTTTGATTTTGGAATTCCGTCAGCATTGTCAATAATATGTCCTATCATGAGTTGTACATGCTTTTTGGTGGGATATTTCACAAATTAGAACATTTTTACTATTGTTTTTGTTGAATGTGCTATGAAAACGTGGGTTTCAGGC
>JAZHPH010000135.1:72130-123701 GCA_037356405.1 Nasonia oneida | reverse complement strand
GCTGAACGGCGTCTGACCTCGCCCCTTTCCTGGAGTCTGAAAAGTGAGTTTTCATCAGGCCCTGTAGGGCCTTCTGTCCATTCTTTGCCCAGTCCCTCGTTACTAATCTGATCGAATCTGTCAGTATCTTCTTTGTGTGTTGCAAGACACTTCACAGCCTGGCCGTGTCTGATAACGTGCTTTGGCTTTTGCAGTATTGCTTCCAACCCACCACCCCGGCATTTTTGATCTCCTTTTTATATTTCTTTCGCTCCGCTTTAAATGCCCGTTTGTCCTTGTCACTCTTTGTGTGCTTGGAACAGTTGTATAGCCGCCTTATTTTCTTCCTGCGTCTCTCTAGTGACTTATTTCACCAGGGAGTGCCCTTTGATAGCCTCTTCAGCCGAAGTTCACAATTGTTCTCGTAAGAACTTATTATTATGTTCCTTAGGATCCTACTGCAGTGATCGATGTCCTCCGCCGTCCCGTATGTGACAGGGAAACAACTGATCTTAGCCTTCAGTTCTTCTCTGTATCCTACCCAGTTTATTTTTCTAGGCTTCCTCACTCCTTGATCGAGCGTACTTTGTCCGCCAAGTCTGAACACGATATGTTGGTGGTCTGACATGGAGACTTTTTTCGACACTTCCAATCCATAACCTCAGACCACACATTCCTAAAGGCCAGGATGATGTCTATTACCTCCTCCCTAACGGCGTTTTGGAAAGTGGGTCTGCTGCCCGTATTAAGAAAATCCATGTTCGTTGCTGCTAAGAACTCTCTGCTAAGAACAGACTTTCTCCTCCAGAATTGCAGTCTGTGCTGCCCTAACATGTGTGATGTGCGTTTGCGTCACAACCCATTATAAGCTTGGTGCCTTTGGCTTTGCATTCTCTAATTAGAACGACTATTTTCTCTTGTGGTCACGCTTTCTCATAAGAAAAGTATGCTGCGGCAATCATAATGACTTTCAGTACACCATCGGTACCTTTGTAGCTTGTCCTAGCTGTACATAGGTCCCTTGAGCAGTACTATGGCACCGTTTCTACCTGAAGCTCCTTAACAATAAGGCACGTTCTAGTCGAGACGGGACTGCCACTGATAAGCGTACCTATTCTGTTTAAGCATGCGATTTTGCCGTTATGAATCTAAGGTTTTTAGATTAGGCGAATATCTGTACGCTCCACCGCCATACGTCTAGCCAGAACGGCCGAGGCGCTCTTGCAATGGTTTAGATTGATCTGCGTGAACTCTATAGTGGTGTCCGATACAGGTCCAGTCCTATTCATATTGTTCACGCTGTTGCGTTGCCCCCGAACAGCCATCTTGTTCAAGAGCACCGCTACCCGCATTTACCTCTATATTTACCGTGCTAAGGCCGGGATCGACCTCCATGACCTCTGCTCCTGTCGTCCCTGGCCCTTTCTCTGTCTTTTCTCTGCCGCCTACACAGAAAAGTCTGAAGTCGAGGGCCTTCAGTGACTCGACCTCAGTCCTTTCCAGCAGCACCCGAATGGTAGTCTCCTTCTTTTTGCTTTCGGTGCCCACTGTCACCGTTTTGGTTTCGGCGACTACCTAGGAATTCGATGTAAGTCTGTTGTTCTGCCTTTTTAAGCGCTTTACCACAACCTCCGAAGTATGACTTCACTTCGATTATCTGTAGTAATTTCATCTGAAAAATTATGATGTGATGCAAAATGCCTTAATTTGTTTAGTACTGTTATTGAATTTCTATCTAGTGATAAACTTGAGCATATATTGAAAATATATCAATAATAGTTAGAAATGTTTTCTTTCTAATATGAGAAATGTCCATACGTATGCGCTGTAACGGTCTATTAGCGACAATAGGTCCATACTTTCCTGTTTCATAAGGCTTCCTTTCATATTCGTGTTCTAAGCACAATTCACATTGGTAAATATAGTTTAGTATAAGTCTATCCATGTTTAGCGTATCCTACTATTTTTTAAAATGAGCTATTGTTTCCTGAATTCTGTTATGGGTTCTATTATGATACTCCTCAAGTTTTAAAAAAAATTATTCTTGTCCATCACGGGTGTATAAGTGTTTGTTTAAATTCACTTCAGTTTCTCATTGAAATTTTTTAGCAGCACTCTGTAAGCGATAATTTCCAAATCGCCATTTGTGAAGTAAATATCGTATTGTTTATTTAGTTTTGTATTTTCATTTAGAAATTTTAACAATTATGTTTCGGCTTTATCATTATTAATCTTTACGATGTACTGAATCTTAAGCTTATCATTATTTATTTTTACACCGTAATCCCTTCTTAATTTTATTATAATACTGTAATTAAATGCATGAATATTTATGTCTGTTATATGTACTGAAAGTACTAGATCTTGCAGTGTGGGCCGTTTCCAGATCGTCGCTGTGGTTTTCGTCCTCTTCCTCAATTCGGCTTGCTGTTATATCTGAGGCTTGAGGAACCATTAAAAGTGAGTCGTCATCCTCTTCTTGATTATTAATTTTTATTCTGCTAAGGGCGTCAGCCTCATAATTTTCACATCCTTTTTTGTATTTAATATTGTAGTAATACTCTTCCAATTTTATTCTTTATCGAATCAAATGTAAATTTGGTGTTTTTAAAGACCAGAGCCAAGTAAGTAGCTTATGATCTGTTTCGATTGTACATTTTTTCCCGTATATATATATATATATATATATATATATATATATATATATATATATATATATATGGCCTAAAATATCGGCATGCCTTAACTATAGTTAATAGTTCTTTTTCAATGATCGAATAGTTTTGTTCAGTTAAATTCAGGGTTAGTAAAAGACATGATATGAGATGTTTATTTTGTGATAAAACTGCGCCAATTGCGACATTTGACGTATCTGTTTTAATAGTAAATGTTTTTGTAAAATCTTGGTAAGCAAGTATTGGTGCAATGATGATAAAATCTTTCAATTTATTGAATTCTTTTATGTATTCTCTATTCATTATGTTTATTTTTTTCTCCTTCTTAAGCACCTTCGTTAGTGGTTTCGATATTTTGGCATAGTTTTTAATAAATTTCCTATAAAATCCCGTTAATCCTAAAAATGTTTCAATTCCTTTTTGTGTCTTTAAGATTGGATATCGTACAACGGCTTTGATTTGATCTGGATTTGGTTTAACTTCCCGGTGTAATTATATGTCCTAAAAAAGGTACCTCTTTTCTTAAAAATTCGCTTTTATCGAGTTGCACTTTTAAACCATATTCTCGAAGTTCTTTAAATATTAGTTTTAGATGTTGTAGGTGCTCTTGCAGTGACTTTGAAAATATAACTATATCGTCCATGTATGCAAAACAAAATTCGTGTAAATATTTTCTGAGAATTTTATCCCTTAACCGTTGAAATGTAGCTAGTGCGTTCTTTAAATTGAAGGGCATACGACAGTACTCACAATGTCTATTCTCTACGGTGAAGGCTGTTTTCTCCACAGAATCTTTGTCAACTGGTATTTGATGAAATCCTTGTGCTAAGTCTAATGTAGTAAAATGTGTGCATTTTCCTAAATTCTCTAAAATACTATTCATCCTTAACAAAGGGTATTTGTCCTCAATAATTTTGTCATTCAGCTTACGATAATCGATAACCATCCACCATTTTTTTCCCACTTGCTTCTTGCTTATTGGGTACTATCTATATTTATGTTTTATTAAACGATAATACGTAGAATGCCAAGGGGCAATTAAATATGTAATCGGTGTATCGTCACCTAACTATTGCAAAATTGGAAAAGTAAGTGCATGTGTTCCCTGCGTTGTTTTATGTACTGATTTAATTTCACATTTATATGAAAAACATAATTAAAAAATAAATCATTGGTTACTTTAGGGTTAATAATTGATGACGATGCTCCCGAGTCATATAAGTACCTTAAGCGATAGATTTGTAGTTATCAGGTGAACTGCCCATATTATTTTAATTCACTATGTTTTTTCGGTTAGATTGGAATACGGTTGAAAATTTGTAACTTCTGCATTCTCTTGATTTTCATAGTTAATATCATCTCCATTTTTTTGCTCCTCGTTATAAGCTACTCCTTTGAGTTGCTGCTATTCCTGATAATGCAACTCTTTGGAAATAAAATTCAGTGGTCCGGGACTCCGAAAGAATTTATTTTGAGGGGCAAAATTATTTGACCAGTTGTTTTGATTATTATTTGACCTACTGGTGTTTCTAGTATTAACCGATATCAGTGTAGGTTGGGGATTTTGGGTAGGTCTTCCGAAATTATTTGCAAATGTCGGTACAAAATTATTTTGTGCAGTCGTGGGTCAAGTGCAAATAAAAATGGACTTTTATTTGCTCCGAAGACATTAAACGATCCATTATATTGTTAATTCGTTAACGGGTTTGTATTCTTTGAATTATTATTCGCATTCTTAGCTTTTGGTTTGTTTTTGCGTTGTCTCGCAAAATTTAAACATGCGGCCTGTTGCTCATGATTGTCAAGCTTCCTGCATTTTATCAGACAAAATTCTATATCTTCTAATTCAAAATGCGTAAGATATATATGATAGGGCTACTTTTTTTGTTTATAAACGTATTCTGTGCTACGGTTTCATAAAACCGAATCTTCATTGTTATTAAGCCACGATTTTGATTATTCAAGTGAATATGCTCTTTTAGTTTATTCAAACGATTTTTGATTGCATCAGCATATTTTTATAGTTTTGATTCGATAGTTGAAAACAAGAGCTAGGTTTTAGACAATAGCAAGTCCTCCAATCTAGGATCACTATATCTATTTATTAGGATATTTTTACATTTGTTCCATATTGCCACATTATTCGCGACTGATAAATTCAAAGCTTCCGTAATGATTCAATTTTCAACAAATTACCATTTCATTGCCAGTTCGGCGGTAGCCAGCGCGTGAGACAGATAGGCAAAAGCGCTAGTACAGTCTAGACGTGCGGCCTTTTACCGGTATACCACCCGCGATTTTCCGTACCTCTGAGACGAGAGAGAGAGAGAGAGAGAGCAGCGACGATCAGGACCATCTGCTGGAGGAGAACATCCGAGCCACCATCACCTCGAGCATCCGGTGTACCCCAGCACGTCACTGTTTCAGCCAGGAGGGACGCCTCCCGGCCATCCAGGACTTTTCCCCGTCGGCAGCCGACGGATACGCGGTGACCGAGCACTCAACGCGCGCGTCGAAACTGTAAGTCCGTACCATTAGCTACTGCGCGATTTATAGATCACCGAATCGACTGCAGACGCCGAGGCCGACGCTCGCTGCCATCGAGTCGTCGGCTCGTCTCCAGTACGATCTGCGGGTGCGAACTCGTCCTCTCGCGACACGCGTTACATTGTATTACCATCTTGAGTGAATATAGATATCTGACTTTTGAACACGAACGCATGTCTGTTTCTTCCGTAAACCTATTGCGTCCTTCCGACGAACCCGGTAGAGTAAAGTTGGTTACATTGCGGCGCGGCTACAGAGCGCGCGCCTGGCCAGAGACTATATACGCGAAGAAAGCGCGGCGAGCTTCGCACGCCGCGCAGTTGTACACCGGGGCAACCCGGTTGCATAGTACGGAGTCGGCATTGCACCGACGGCTAACGTCCGTCGCCGACTTCAGCATCATCGAGGGATAGCCGTACGGAGATAAAAGAGTGAGTAATCCCCCTCGTTGACGCGACAGCATCTTGGCGGCTGTCGCGCTAAAGCCCAGTTGCCCCGTGACATCACATGTTTGGAGAAAGTGAAAAGGGAGCTTTGTTCCTTCTTCATAAGTTGGTATCGCGTCGCGCTATATAGTTAATCTTAATTCAAATTGTCTTACCAAGATTTGATTTGCGGCTTGATTCTGCGCCATTTTGCTGTTAGATCAGTTATATTTACTTACTTTCTTATTTGATGATATCAGGTGAATTCCTGCCTGAAGGTAGGTTTAAAACTTGACGTTCTAAAAATACTGCGACGTAGGGGTTGAAACACCAGCTGCTTCCTCTCTGATGATTTCCGTCATGAGATTGGAGGAGAATTTTGATTCGGCAGCCTCGCAGTATTCTGTCTGCAGCGCCAGTTAAATATACGTAGTACCCTGCGTACGTGAGTTCGCAGGTAAGTAATGAAATTGGGTATGGATTTTAATCACGTTTATTCGATAGGTTGGAGACAGCTGGAGAAGACTCTACAGCTTGGAGACCCAACAGAGACTAGCTCGTTGCCGGAGTAAGAGCCTTTTTGAAACGGTCAGTAATTTGCTTGTTTTATTTCTCCTTCTATTGTTCTATATGCATGCTCCGCTATACGTGCCAACCGAAAGCATATTGCATATTGCATAAAGCATCCCATTATTGTAGGTTTCAAGAAGCTGGAAGGCAATCAATACGGCAACTGCAAGGCGATCAATAACAAGTGACGGCTATTACGGTTTACATAACTCGCGCTTGCCCAGCTTGAATTATCTCGCGGCCTATCTCCCGCTCACACTGCACTAGTCACTTTATAGCTTTTTGCGAGTGCGTGTCCGCGCGCCTATACCGCTTTATAAATACTATTCCTATCGTCTCGGATTTGAGAAATTTTTTTCTAAAAAGATAGGAACATCCGACGCGATTGTAGTTGCTACAAATGGCTCGGTGTTACCGACTTTAAAAAAAAAATTTCTAAAAGCCATACAAGCCCGGCTCAATATCGTCACGTTTATGCGACAGTACTCAATCATCTCGTAAGTAGAATTTTGAAGCTGGTAACGCGCCTACGTAGTCTTAGTGATTCGTTGTATTAAAAAGATGAGGGAAAAAGCTTTTTTACTGTTCTTACCTAATTCAAATGTCGCTGGCAAATCGCTCAGCTTCATTTTGAAGTAGTTAATGCTGTCTATAAATTTTGTACTTTCGTATCGTATGCTAATAATGCTCTGTTCGGTTAAAATAATGCTTAGTAGAATTGATTTTAGGGCTGCTAACTCACGTAGTATAAACTGTGCGTCAAAACCGCGAGCGTTGTGCGCGATACATATTATTTCGTTAAACCCTGATTTTTCTCGCACTGCGAGCTGTAGTAGCTGTTTGACAGTGTCTTCCGAGAAAACATGCTCGCGTGTACGATAATGCATGAAATGTTTGCCGAGTTTAAAATAAGTTCCACCGAAAAAAAAGCAACAAAACGGGGCACTAAAATTCAAGTCGTTCAGTAGACTTGTATATTTCATCAAGCGACAGCGATGATAAGAACGAGCTCAGGTGCAAAAAAAGACGTTGAAAGATTGCGGAAATGAGTTATATATGATGTAACGTTGCAAGAAATTGCAGTGTCCCAAGCAGCGCGAGTGCTGGGCTGGGGTGACAGCGAGGCGTCCCGAGGCCAAAATGTATGAATGTATCGAGCGAGATTTTATATGTGTATGTGTGTTCTTTTTATTTTTCATTACTCCCGAGCGAGAGCGGGGCCGAGAACCACAGTGGGTGCGAGAGAGAGAAAACGAGAGGGTGCAAGGAGTAGGGGTCGCAGCATTACCAGAGCAACCCGAGAACGAGAGTATTGCAAAGCCAAAAACCCGGAGAACTATCGCTATCGGGGAAACTGCGAGGCCAAAGATAGGCTGAAGAATGATTAACGAAAAATTATTGAGCGTAATTTATAGGACTTATCGTTGTAAATTTACATAATGGAATCTTCTTCGCGATCAGGCGTGTCGCCGAAACTCTTGGTTGAGGCGACTCGAACAGGCTACGTTTAGAGAGAGTTTTGTGTTCGTTTCATGTCAGTTTTTGGTTTCTTTGTATCGCGCATTGGGAAGTAGAATTGCGTTTTTTCACGAGTTTGTCTCCCGGTGTCTTTGTGTTCGTTTAATTGGGTTTATTTCTTGGTTTAATGCGAAATTCGAGCTTATCTATGGTCGAAAATTGGCTTATATTCAATAAATTGGTAAAGACGAAGTACGGTCGAAAATCGGTGGTTTCAAAGGTAAAAGTGTGTCGCTGTTTAGTTCAGAAAGTGTTAAGCGAAAAGTGCAGAGTCGTGCGCGGCTATTCAGAAGCGTGTTCTTGTGCGCGTCCTAGATGACTATCCACCATCTACTGGCGCGAGCGAGGATAACAGCGGTTATCCGTCGCGGGCAGCAAAGGCACGAGCAGGGTCTTATCGGTACGCGAGGTGTGTCTGGGAAGGGTTGGACGCGTCCGGGCTTTCCGGGTACGAGTTAGCGGAGCGGTGAGCGTGGCGGGTGAAAGCGAAGGAATCGTCCGGGGACAGGCGATAGAGCGTCGCTTGATGCACGAACTCGGTCTAAGTGTCGCTTGATGAGCAAGAGTGCTGGGGGGGGGGGGTCGTACGACCGTATGCATAAGTATTTGGGTGAATGTGTTCGGCTTCAGGACAAAATTCGTCAGTTTTCAGCGGTTTATCTAGTTCTGTTGGTTTTACGGGAATTTAGCTTATCTAAAGTCTTGGGTAAAATATGCTGTAAATGTGATTATGAGAACATAAATAAATGAGACTCCGTTAATAAGTCTCCCTAAGGTGTCGGACATATTGAGCCCAAAGCTGATAGATTCTTGCGATCGACAGCCGATGAAAAAATTCTAATCAGTAGAAGCGCTGTTTGCTCTTTAGGCACGTACCAGTCATAAACTTAGGGTAGAAAGAAAGAGTGAGTTTTTGTTTGTAGTTGGTTGCTTCCGGGCTAAAAAATTGACGAGGTCTTCGTGCATGACAGTGGCCCGTTCTGTGTCGTTGACAGTACGGATGTAGATCCTCTCATCTCTCATGTAAGTTCTGCTCCCTGCAGCTTCTTAGCCTCCAGTCTAGCTTTAACGTAGAGTTGGAGAACTTCTGAAGGAAGCAGTGCGTTAATGTTGATGAGCCCCTGATGGTCTTGGACAAGATCTGGCCTACTCTAGTAAGTCAACGTCAAGCTTAGAGGTGTTCAGCTTATGCCTCTAAATCTTGGCTGCTATGTTGGAGCAGACAAGTGCATGAGAAGACAGGATGACAGCGATCAGTGGAAGTCTGCTGTCCGCAGACAAGTTGTCGTTGGCTGCGTTGAGTTTTTCCATGATCCTGGCAGCAGCAATGTCCCTCCTGAGGACCATGAGGTCAAGAGCGGAGAGCACTGTATAGGCTAAGAGGTGCAACGAGGTTTTCTGGCTACTTATGACAACAACATCGTTGGTCGTGTATTTCTGCCGCTTTTTGATGTCTGCCAGTCCTCTGCAGAGACTAGCTTTTCCGGAAGATTAGCGACATGATGTTGTTGTTATTATTGTTGCTGTTTTGAGTTAATCTGGGGACTCCTTCACAACAGGTTTTGAAGCTGTGCCTCCAGCTCAGCTATATTATTCTCAGCATTTTTCATGCGAGTGCAGAGCTGAGGCATGCTATCAAGGGCCTTGAGGCGCTTTTCTAGTGGTATTAGTCTCTTATCAATTTTTGAGTCTCTCTTACTCATGGTGTTTTGTGCTTTGAGAGTCTCATCCTGCTTTGCTCTTATGATCGTAAGGGCCTCAAGAATGTCCTTAAGAGTGACTTTAGTCGTCATTGCTGGTATTGGACACAAGGGCGAGTTGCTTCGCAAGTTGTTGCGCGTGGAAGCCAGCAATCGTGGTGCTAATTGTGGCTTATTTTCAACAACGCATGTCATGTTAAATATTTCAAACGATTTCAATGATGTAGTTAGATCAATTTTAAAATTCGCGGCAAAGTTGCTGGTAACTTATCGACTGTTGGTAACTCGACTCTGCCGATGAGTAGTCACGAGGTTAGTAGCACGGTAGCGTGCACTTTCAGCGTGTAGAGAGGTCCGATTTTGTTTATGCCGGGAGATTTGGAGATTTGTAGGTTAGAAAACGCACTGCACACAAAAAACAAGCAAAAGCACAAATAGTAAAATGCAGCCCTCGGTGATTTTTGTGTCTCAACAAAGGTTGCAAACAAGCGCATGCAATGACCTATAACAGAACGCCCACAAGCAGGTTGGTAACAGCAATAGTCCAAAAGAAAAGCGACAGAGCAAAAGCAGGACAAGTGTACTTACATGAGGTACTCACTTACGTGAGGAGAGAGAAACTAAATTTATTTTTGTTTTATTTTAGTACATTATGTTGTACATACTTACATATAGCATACAATAAGTAGCATATATTTTTGTGTAAGTTTTTGTGTAAGTGTGCAAAACATGAAAGCGTGAAATGGAATAAAATCAAATGAGATGAAGAAGTGTGTGTGCGTGTGTGTTTGCGTAAAGATTAGGCTAGTATCTAGGCAGGCACTGATGTGTTGAGGATTTTTCTTAAAAAGCAGGCCATGAAGTATTTCCTACGCCCGGCGGTGATAAGCCATTGCAATTCACGCCTATAAGGGGCGATGTGCTTGTCCTTCCTTACACCATAGATATAACGGATTCCCGTGTTGACAAGTCTCTGGAGTTTCATGTCCAATTCTTGAGTCAGGTCACAGTAAGCCAATGAACAGTAATTAATGATCGGGAATAGGAGTGCTTGCACAAGGTGTTGCCTGAGGTTAGTGCTTTTCCAAAAAAAGTAAAGTCTATACATCAAAGAGTGAGCACGTTTACAGATTTGTGTAACGTGCTCTTTCCACGTAAGTTCGGAGTCAAGCATTAACCCCAGATTGTGCACAACTGATTCATAGTCGACCTGGGCTCCCCCTATATTAATATAGGTGTTAGCAACAGTAGGTAATGCATTTATGTAGTAGGAGAAGCCCAGGACGATTGCCTTATTCTTAATCCTCTTCAGACGATTTTATGCAGCCCAGCCCAATATCCTTTTGGCGTTAGAACAAGAATCAAGCTCCTCAAGGTGGCATTGGCTGTATATTTTCAGGTCATCCGCATATATTAGATAGAACACATCTGGATCTAGACAGAAACCAATATCATTGATGTACAACGCGAATAACAAAGGACCCGAAACTGACCCCTATTGGACACCGGTGTTTAATGGTAGAAAGGTGGAGAGTTTGTTGTTGTCACCAATGACGGCCTGTTCTCTTTCCGTAAGGTAAGATGCAAGCCAGCGAATAACCTGCTTAGAGAAGCCGAAAGAGAATAGCTTTCTGAGTAGCCTGACGTAACACACAGTATCAAACGCCTTGCTAAAATCTGTGACGAGACACAAGTCTCGCACATAAACATACGTGAAGGCGGCCGCTATAGACTCTACACGCGAGGCGAGCGCGCGCGCAACAAGCAAAATGGGTGCGACGCTGTGCCTCCCAACACAGGTGCGCAACACCTAGAGTCTGGCATGCACTAGGATTTTTCTTTAACCGTAGGATTTGGCGCGATCACCACGTTTAGGAGAACGCTAGGGAGAGAGGAAAATAATCACACACAATAGTTCTAGATTATTGCACTATTTCGCCCGGCCCTTCCCTACAACACAGTGGCTGTAGTACCTCCCGCGCACAATTTAGCCACGCAGGTCTTATGCTGGCACGCTCACACACAAGCCGCACTTGCACAGCAGACAGTGGGCCTTAGGCCCAGGTCCAGTCCGCTGACGGCTCTCTCTCTCTCTCTCTCTCTCTCTCTTTCGCGTGCCTAAGTCACACACGTGTATCTCTAACGCACGCAAATATTGATCCGTTCGTTGTGGTGTAGCGGTATTCATACTACATGTTTAAGCTACGGTGCTCATATCGTTACAACTTGTACGTGGATCTTAGAGAGCCTTGCGGTTCTTTTTTCTGCATAAAGGTGTTTTATTTTACAATATTTTAGTGTAGTGACCTTATTCGCAGGGACATTAAATTCAATTTTAATTTCACAAAAAAACGAGCGTTGGAATCTTATCTTGCATAAATTTGGGTTTAGGTTAGGAGACAAGGTTTTCTGTAGTAGTTTAAGAGCTACGCAGATGTGTTACTTTTACCTTATCTCCGCTAGATAGACTCTAACACTGTTTTAACTGCCCACTTGTAATGTTTCTCAGACAACTTCATCAATATACTCTCTATACGGTATGTCGCGTTTGAGATAGAATCTTTTATATTACGCCCGAGTCTAGCGGATAATCTAAAACAAAACTTAAAATCTTATGAATTTTTGTATTTTTACTAATGTCTAAATTATAATCTTCTGATGTATTCCCTTTTTATTTACTGTAATTTTTATTCGTTAAGTTTTTTAAATTTAATATTAACATTGAATTAGTAAGGCTTTCACTGAAAGTGTTGTAAAATATAATTAAATATTATTAGAATATATAATAAATGTTTATAGTAGGATAAATTATTATTTATTGAAACAATTTAAAATACCTCGACGTTTTGTTAATAATATCTATCAGTCAGAAAGGCCTTTGGAATACAAAATTTTAGATTATAAATATAAATTAAATACATACCTTTATAAAAGTATAATTGTTCTTTATCCATAAGGCAGCATGAAAAATAAATAAAATTATTTATCATAAGACATAATTACTCTTGTAAGTAAATATATATTTTTTTTCTAACACATGCACGATTTTCGCGTTTTTAAGACCTAAAAAGCCGCCCTAGAGTGGAATTTTCCAACCAGCCTGAAAAGAGCGGGCAAAAAAAGCTTCCTTTGCCTGCTTTTTCTAAATTAGCGAAATTTGAAAAATTCATAAAAATGATTAAAACATGTACATTGAAAAATTCGTAAAAATGATTAAAACATGTACATTGAAAAATTCGTAAAATGATTAAAACATGTACATTGAAAAATTCGTAAAAATGATTAAAGCATGTACTGACACATATCGATGGCTGAGTGGGATAAGGTCGTATTATGGTGGCGACTCCGATAACGTCGTATCGCAGCGGCGTCTTCGGAAACGTCGTATCGTGGCGGCGACTCTGAGAACATCGTATCGTGGCCGCGTATTCGGAAACGTCGCACTGTAGTCTGAATCGACTTTTTTTGGACAAAAAGCAATAGCGCCTCGTAGAATAGGGTTACCAAAAATAATCGAGGTGATTTTTAAAGGTCTTATGATGTACTTTTATGGAAAAATAAGGAAAAACTTTTTCCTATATGGGAAAGCCTTTGAAAATCCGGCTTAAACCATGGTTTTTTGGTATTTTTCGACTATTTCTACTCAAAAATAAGTACAGAGGAAATTAGGACAAAAATATATACCTGATTATTGAAGTAGAGAAAAAAAACTTTCAATTTTGCTGGTATTAAAAAACATTCGTGATATGTGGTTAACCTAGAAGGGCTATCGCTCAGATTCCCCAACTATATATATATATATATATATATATATATATATATATATCTGCGCATCTTGTATCACAATCTTCATAAAACCATTTTCTTCTGCACCCAAAAGTATACATCTTCAAGATATGAAAGATAAAAGATAAAAGTATCTATCTTTAAGATATAATCAGCTTTGTTTGATGAAATTTAACAAAAAACGAACAAAATATAATTATCTTTCTATTTTCTGTATGAAATATATATACGTGAAGAAACTACCTTAAATTTTGTGATTTAAAAAAAACGCGTTTTTTGCGATATTCAATGCTAGTAAAGGAAACCTGTGCGCAATTTCCCTACTTTAGCTTAAAATCGCTGTAAAACCAATTCTATATCACTTAGAAACATCTCTAAGAAATTAAAATTATAGGTCTTTTACTTAAATTTGATAACCTACAATGTAATATTGTCCTGTTTCCCTTTTTACCAAATCCTTAAGAGAAACAAGCTGAAAATGTTAAAAAGTCTTGTTTTTGAAAAAAACTTTCAACTTTAAATGATTGCAAACCGGATTCTGTAGCACCCAGAAAATTTTTAATACTGGCAAAATTGAAAGTTTTTTTCTCTACTTCAATAATCAGGTATAAATTTTTGTCCTAATTTTCTCTGTACTTATGTTTGAGGAGATATAGTCAAAAAATGTCAAAAAAAACATGGTTTAAGCGGGATTTTCAAAGGCTTTCCTATATAAGAAATAGTTCCTTATTTTTCCATCAGAGTACATCATCAGACCTTTAAAAATCACCCCGATTATTTTTGGTAGCCCTATTCTACGAGGTGCTATTGCTTTTTGTCTAAAAAAAGTCGATTCAGACTACAGTGCGTCGTATCGAAGCAGCGTCTTCGGAAACGTCATATCCTAGACGCGATTTTATTTTCTCTAATTTTATAGTGACAGCACTTCTTGATTTTTAAATACCACTTTACGAGGCATAAAATGCGCGTGAAAAACTAGGAAAAAAAATCAGAATTACTTATTTCTCTTTGCCTTTGCATATATTATGAAAACTTATAGCATTAAGCGAATCTAATTCAACTTTATGGACGAATTGAATTATAATATTTTGATATATCTACCCTATCCCAAGTATATAAAGATCAGTCTCCGTCTTGACGTCTTACAATATGTAAAAAAATATGGGTAGCACCTTCAAACCGCATATAACAAGATAAAGTACGGGCCTATTACTAGTTTCCAAAAAATAGTCTTAATTGCACCCTGGGTAATTTATTACTTAGCCAAGCAAACATTATTTTTTCTGGCATTACTGAACAGCTTAGACAGAGATCTTGAATTAAAAAAAAATAAAATTCTCGAAAATGACCTCGCTATCAAAAGTTGCGAGCTATTTGAAATAGGGTAAAATTCTCTGAAAATTGTTTCGAAACAAGAATTTTCAGTATTTTATCGGATTTCTCATCTGAGGCGATTTTTACCCTATGATAAATTGCTTGTAGTCGTCATACTCTATTTTAAATTGTCTAAAATAAGAAAATTTGGCAAAATACTGAAAATTCTTTTTTTCGTAGAATTTACCATATTTCAAATAGCTCGCAACTTTTGATAGGGGCGGTCATTTTCAACAATTTTTTTAAAATCTAAGATCTTCGGCTAAGCTGTTCAATAATGCCAGAAAAAATGATTTTCACTTGACCATATAATAAATTACCGGGGGCGCAATAAAGGCTATTTTTTGGTAATTATTAATTGGTCTGTAAATTTTTGTTAGCAATATTTGGAGGTGTTACCCATGTTTGTTACATATTGTATGTCCAAACGCAGATAAAATCTTGGTCAGCTAAAGTCGAGGACTTTAACTAAGGACGGAGACTGATTTTTATGTGCTTGGGGTTCATGTATCTATATCGAAATAATATGATTTAATTCGTTCATTAGGTTAAATTCGATTCGCTTAATGTTATAAGTTTTCATAATATATGCAAAGGCAATGAAAAATTAGTCATTCTCAACATTTACTGCCCTGTGTCGTAATCCTGACTACAGGTCAAAAAAGAGAAAGAAAGTTAAATATAATTAATGATTTAAGTGTAGGTCAGGTCCGAGATACCAGGTAGTGGAGATATATTTCAATAATCATAAACTTTTGTTTTGGATAGAAATAATATGTCTATTATGAAAATTGATTAACAAAAGAATAATGCTTAAATCTACAATTATTCTTATTGATATACATTATTTACAGTCTTGTCTAGTTTACGATGTGTTTTGAAAATATAATAGTTATTATAAATTTTATAAGTTTTTAAACGAATATACATAAATTGTTATATTTTACCAAATTTATACTCTACACTGCAAATTCATTAGAGTTTCAAAATAATGCGCTGATAATACTACAAATATATTTTATAAGTATATTAAATTTTATAAATATCGCAAGTGTGTATTCTACGCGTAAATTGCAATAGATTGTTTACTAGTGAGCATAAATTGCCACTACTAGTTTGTGTATGTATGTTCATGATTCTACGCTTAAGTTGCTATAGAGTGTGTAGTGATTAGAGCGCTTAAGATGCTACAACTAGTAGCTAGCCCTAGGTCGCGCATTACCTTTTACAGGGAGCTAAGCGAGCGCGGATTGAGCCGCCGAAAAGATCTATACATCCACGCATCATATACCGAAGTGCGCGCGACTCGCCGTCGCTACGTCATCGCTCGCTTACTGCCGATGCTGCTTGTAGGTAAGGAGAAGGAGAGCGCATGCACACATGTGTGTCGCTGAGCCTGCTGCTGGTTGTTGGGCTGTTACACAATTTTCGAGTCCGCTGCTGGCTTTGTAGCGATAGGCAAAAGTAGGGAGACGAATGTTTTTTGATTTGTTTTAATTTTTATTTTAATTAATCGTTGGATCCTGTGTAGGGCATTACAGCATTGTGAAGTAGTTTTTAAAAATCACGAAGTGCTGCCACTACAAAATCAGAGCAAATAATATCGCGTCTAGGATACGACGTTTCCGAAGACGCCGCTGCAATACGACGTTATTGAAGTCGCCACCACGATACGACCTTATTCCACTCAGCCATCGATATATAAATATAGGTGTATGTATCATATAAAGAATTTAATACTTTAAGGCATAAAAAATGTCACCTCAGTTCCGCTTATAGGCAAAAAAATGCGGTAATCAATACATGCGTTACATAAACTATGGTGTACACTAAGGGCTAAGCAGGCTTCTTGACCACGTGTGGATGTAACAGTACTCGTCTGAGGCAAAAAAGCCTACTTTCAGCTCCTGGTACACAATATACTATTTTGAAATATACTTCAAAAATAAAATTTTTTCATTTTAAACATATATTTAAGACGGTACCAGTCAAACTAACGAAAGTGGAGCACATTATAATGTCTCTTTGGATGTAAAAGGGAACGGTAGTGCTTAAGAACAGTTTAATTCGATCGTGATTCTATCACTCGTTTCCTGAAATTATAATGTGGGAGAATTTAGGCACTTCCATTGGTTAGGAAAATACTATTTTAGCCTTCTTATCGTTGGATTCCTGAGCAGTGCCTCAAGAGATTCCTAATTTGCAATAATAATAACATTTTATTATATTGAAGTGCTCACTGTACCTGTGTGCCGTGAAGCCATTTACATCTTTTCTCAATAATTTAACATCTAGGAGTTACCCTGACACCTGGACATCATCTATGAGGCCAAAATAATTTTGGGCCTTAAATTTGTTAGGCCTTATTATTTTTGGGGCTTGAAAATTTTGGGCCTTAAAATTTTTTGGTCTTAAAATTGTTCAGCTTAATATTTTTGGGCATCAGAAATTTTGGGTTATTTAAATTTTTCTGTGTGCCGTGAATCCATTCATATCTTTTCTCAATAACTGACATATTTTATTAGTTACTAGCGCGATTCACCTCACTCCTAACCTCGCTCGGTTAAAATAAATATTGCAATAGTGATAAAATTCAAGTTTTGTTAAAATCTTCTTTCCCAATGTCAATTCCTAATAGGGGTAGAAGTAAAAATTTTAAGTAATAAAGATATAAAACACGAAACTTACGCATTGATTTATGATAGAAGGTACGATTTTGAAACTAACAACATTAGAAAACTATGACAGTAAAAAAAAATAAATTATGCATTCTAAATTTAAAACAAAAATACTCTGAACTCTTCTTTTCTTATATTTCCTAATATTTTAATTTAACATTTTCGTATTAGAAATTGATCAATATTATAATTTCAAATTTTAAATTTTGCCTTTTATGCTTTAATTTTTAGAAATTTTTGCCGCCAAGTTAAATTGATTATTCAATCACTGATTATCATCAAAATGAAGACGCTAAAGTTTAAGTAAGTAAATAGAAAAATATGATGTCTTATTATTATCTAGTAAGCAGCGTGAAATTTTTATATTATTAAAAAAGTAATCTATGCATATAGTTATTTATCACTGGCGAGACCATTGACGTGATTTTGTAATCTATTAGAATTTTATAGTTTTTCGCGTCAATTCGTCACTATCGATGTGACATTTATTTAAAGAAAAGGTAAAAAAATGTTTTGCTGCAAATCACCTAAATCAATTAATTAGTGAAAAAATACCTAACTGAAATGAAAATAAAAAATAGATTATTTGCTGTTGTACGACAATTTATGATACATTTATGATACTGTAAATGTACTTATTTTAAAAGAAATTGCAAATTATTATAACTCTAAAAGTCAATTAAATGAAAACCATATACTTAAATTCAACAACACTTTAAAATTTTACTCGATTTTTCATATATAATCTGCAATTAATGTTCAAATATTCAACCTAATAGTAGACATAAAGAATATATTTAAATACTTTTTCTGGTTCAAGTACGTACAAACAAACATTGGATTTGTTTGTGGTATAAAAATAATGTAATACGAATTTTTAAAGGTATTAACAAAAAATGTCTTGATGATGATCATACAATTTTCATTGATAGATTGTTTCTAAATAAAGATAATTTACGCATATCTTTCGAATAAGTACAGTATCAGACTAATTATTATGATTGCGGTGTTTTTGATAGTATATGTTACATGGTCCTTATTCAAATAATACTTTGTGTTATACTGAAACTACAAAAACTTGTTAAAAAAATTTTCCAAAATCCTTTTGTCATTTAACACAATTCAAAAAGAATGGTTTCCTTAGATATCGTCGTCGAAATAATACAAACAAAAACTACGTCTATAACAAAAGACTTTATGGAAAAACTGTAAAAGCTGATAATTCTGCAGTTTTTTCGTATAATCCAACTCTTCTAAGAAAATACAATTGCCATACTAATGTTAAATACTGTACATCTATTATGAGTATAAAATATTCATATAAATATTTACACAAAGGACACGATTAATCAAGTTTATATTAAAACGAATAAAAATAATGAAAACACAATAATATATGATGAACTCACAGAATATATGGATTACAGATACATAGGTTCAATGGAAGCTGCTTGGCGTATCGTAGAATTACCTATTTGCGCTTGTTCTCATAGTGTAATTAAATTAGCTGTTCATTTAGAGAATCAACAAAAAGGAATTTTTGATGAAAATCATATCGATATTGATTCTCTTAATCATGAGAGAACTTCGACAGCATGGTTTAAACTAAATAGAACCAATGAATAGGCTAAAAAATTATTATATTGTGAGATACCAGAGCATTATTGTTTCACGAAAAAGTAAATTTAGCATAAAAATTATTTGAATACCTTAGGTAGATTAATGTGTGTGATTGATTGATGGACCTGGTGGTACAGGGAAAACATTCGTATATAATAATTTAATATACTACTAGCAGGGTCACCTCACTCCTAACGTCGCTCGGTTGATTAGGTATATATATTTATAGGTCTAAAGAGAATTAAAAAGTAATACAAGTAAATAGATTATAATAATAACTACAAAAAATTAAAAGGTTACGCTATTAAAAATTTCAATGAATTTTTAATAACAAAATTTGATGCCATGTTCGATTTCGATTTCGATGAATCAGCAATTATGGAGAATGATTTCGGTAGCATAAGTAAAATATGTGAATTCTGTAATGCTAAACATTTTAAATTTAAATATTATGTGATAAGAAGATTTCTAATTGTTGCAATAGAGGAAACGTTGTATTATCTGACAATATCACTTATCCTCAACGTTTAAAAGAATTAGTTTCTGGAAATACTGATAAAAGTAAACACTTTTTAAATAATATTAGACAATATAATACACTTGCCTCCGCGAATTTTGGAGCTAAATTTGACTCTCTTTTCGGAAAAGGTACTTAGCTATATAAATAAGTGGTCAAATTTTCCACAATATTTATACCTTAGATCCAGGCGAAAACGAAGCCAGAAGATATGGGCAGCTATACATCATTGATAATGAAATCTCCTTGCAATCACGATTACAAACTAATATGTCATGTTCTTCAATGCTATTCAGGGAATGAGATAATTTTTTTTCGAGAAGTAAACATGTACGCTAATTCATACAAAATGATGCACAAAGTCAAAATTAAAAAACAAAACCGTTGAAAAACGTTGAGTTTAAGTGTAAAGAAATTATAATGTATTTAACACGCAATAATTATGATAAACGTAGATATAACGCAGCTATATGTGATGAAGTAACTGGGGTATTTGTAGGTGCAAATGGTAAACCATATCCAGATGTCATATCCACTTATGTATCCTAATGGAGATTTTGGATGGATGCCCAATATAAAAAATAAAAATAACAAACACGAAACGATTTTAATCCTTACTTATGTTTAGGAAAATTAACTTAAGGATCGTGTAAGATTATTATTATTATTACATGTAAAAGGGGCTCAATCTTATACAGAATTAAAATTAATGGAAAATCTTACATACGCAACATTTTATGTAGTTGTAGCTAGAAAATTAATATCCATCGATGAAGAATGGGACAAATGCTTAGAATAAGCAATCAAGGTTGAATTTCCTAAAGCTCTGTGTAACCTGTTTGGTTATATATGTGTATTTCAGTAAATGTTAAAGAATTAAAAAAAATATGAAGCATATTTTTATAGTCCATTGTTAACTAAAGAAATACGTAAAAATATCTCACGGAAAAATATCAATTCTATTTTAACAAGTCACGGATATACATTGACTGATTTCAATTTACCTAAATTTAGTGAGGATGTTGAGGAAACCAATTATGAAAAATTTTACGCAACAAATGAAATTAGATATGATTCATTATACAATATAAAGTCTTTAACGAATAAACAAAGTTAAATTTTCGATGCAGTAGTAAATAGTGTAATTAATAAAGCTAATCGAGTGAAGTGTTTCTTAATTGATGGACCTGGAGGAAGTGGAAAAAGCTATTTACTAGAGACAATTATCATTCATTTAAATAAAGAGAAAATAAGTGTTTTACCTGTAGCTTGGGCTGGTATAGCAGCAAATTTATTAATATGAATTATAAGTAATAATAATAAAAAAACAAAATAGAACAGGTGTTGAAAAAAGATGTGAATAGCTTTACGGCACACAGGAAAATTTAAATAACCCAAAATTTTAAAGCTCAAAAATATTAAGGTTAAATATTTTTAGAGCCAAAAATGTTAAGGGCCTAAAATGTTAAAGCCCTAAATTTTCAAGGTCCAAAAATTATAAGGCCCAACAATTTTGAGGCCCAAAATTATATCCGCCTCGTAGATGATGTCCAGGTGTCAGGGTAAGCACTCTAATATAATTGATTATTATTTGAGCCAAAAGAAGCAAATTTTGTCGATGGCTTGGACAGTTATTGCTTCTATTTTATTACCTAGAGGAATGACAAGCGATAAAACTTTTAAATTACCTTCGAATTTTGAAGATATATAAACAGCAAATTTAAAATACCCATCCGATAAAAAAAATAGAGAATCTGAATTATAATTTAGGATGAAGCTTCCGCGATTCCTAAAATATCTTTAGGAATTGTTAATAATACTATACGTGATTGTTGCAAATTAGAAAACGTTTCTTTTGCTGGAAAATAAGTGATTTTCGGTGGGGAATTTAGACAAACACTTCCTGTTTTAAAATGTGGCATTAAATGTAATGTTATAAATAAATCTATTAAAAATTCAGATTTATGGATAAATTTCAAGGTATTGAAATTAAAAACTAACATAGCATCAGAAAATAATGATTTTTCATTATTTTTATTAAAATGGTGATGGACTCTTTAAAAGCTGCTAAGAAAATACTTGTGTTGTGCTTTGTAAACGCTTTTACACTTCGATAAACAATTTTTCTTGATTATCTATTTTTTACAAAAGAATTGCGAATCGAATTTGAAGAATACACAAAGACAGCCTGTTTCTTAATAGGCGCTATCATTTATTATTACATTCTACATGCTGAATCGAGTAATCTAGTAGTAGTAATAGAGGACAATAATAAATATGATAATAGAGAAGCAGTAATTGAAGGACATTAATTAATGTCCTTCAATAAGTGCTTCTCTATTAAGATTATATTAAGAGACAAAATCTATGAACCGTTGGCGGCAGCGACGGCGAAATTTTTGTATAATAAAATAAAATCGCAAGAGATATTTATTTATTTATTTATTTATTTATTTATTATTATCAGAAGAAATTTACAAGGTATGTATTTCATACCTGGAAACCTGCAGAGGTAAATAAAATTACCTGTTCGCAGTCTGGTTACAAAGGAGAAAGAAAAATATAAACAAAACTTAAAATTAAAACTTAAATCTAAGATATATACGTTTGGCATTAGTTTCTAATAACAAATTTGTGTATTGCATACAGAAACAATTTTTTTTTCTTTTATTATTTTTTTTCTAACAGTTGGATCGTATCCAGTCTTTTATGATTTTCTTTTGAGAGTATTTATTTATATTTAATACTTTTAGTCGATTAGGAAGCTCATTATATACATTAATTGCTTTCATATAGCTGTTCTTATTGCTGATTCTCTTATTTGCTTTTGGTATAATAATACTTCTATTCCTAGTAACACTATCTGAAGCTAAGAATTTTTCTTTGAGATCATAGTAGTCTAGTTTAAGAGCTGCGAAAGCAAACAGTTGTCCAATATTTAATGGATTGTCTTGTAACAAAAAGTTATTTTTATTGATGATTATTAAAATTTTGTTTTGCAATTGTTTAACTTGGTCTCGGCTATTCCTATATGCACCGCCCCAAGCAATGATGCCATAAGTTATAATACTATGAAAAAAAGCGTAGTAAATCATTCTGAGAGTCTCTATGGGCATTGATTTAGAGATTTTATAAAAAATATAGACTAGGTATTTAGTTTTTCCAACTATATATTGCATGTGGTTATCCCATTTTAGATTACTATCAAAGACAACTCCTAAATATTTAAAGTTCTCCACCCTAGTTATACTTTTATCAAGAATTTTAACATTTATCTAAGCTGGTACGCTTCCAACATTACTTCCAAAAGTCATGCACACTGCTTTTCCTACATTTAAGGACAACTTGTTTACTGCCAGCCACTCGGCAATTACACTTAAGAAATTGTTCATGTTTACTTGAGCTTCTATCCAGTCTTTACCTGTAGCTATAATAGCAGTATCATCTGCATAAGAAATTATGGACTCAGGGGGAACCTCCTTTAAGACATCATTAATACATTAATTAATACATTAATATATTAATACAGGATAAAAAGTAGCGGTCCTAAGATCGTTCTTTGCGGGACTCCTGTGTGAAGTAAAGTTCTATAACTTTCATTACCGTCTATTTTGACTACTTGATATCTGTCATTTAGATAGCTGGAAAGGAGATCCAACGCTTGACCCCTGATTCCAATACGATATAATTTGGCCAGTAGTATACTGTGGTCAACAGTATCAAAAGCCTTCGCCAGGTCAAGAAAGGTTATTATCGTAGGCTTACTCTTATCGATATTATTATATAATACATTGGTTAGGTAGTTCAGAGCATCCTTCGCACCAATCCCTCTCATAAAACCAAATTGTTGCTTAGAAATTATATTACTCTTTTCTACAAAATCATTTATTCTATTATACATAATTCGCTCAAGAATTTTTGCAACATTAGATATAAGAGAGATAGGTCGATAATTCGTGATCTTATGTTTTTCGTCTGATTTATAAATCGGCACTACTTCAGCACTCTTTAGAGCACCAATTTTAAAGTCTTGGCATTTATGTTATCAACTCCCCCATTTTTCAGTTTTAGCGAATTGATTATACTTATTATTTCAACCATACTGGTTGGCTTTAAGAAAATCGACATAGGATTAATGTCAGGTAGCCTAAGTTCTGCGTTGATAGGTTTCACGATATTTGCACTTAATTTTCTCCCAATTTCGTAGAAGAATGTATTCATGTTTTGAGCTTGTCTGTAATTTTCTTATCATTAACCTTTATATAATTTATGGCAAATCATTAGATTTTTTAACTTTACCGATTTTTGTATTTATTATTTCCCATAGTTTTTTTGGGTTGTTGGAATTATTCTGCACTAGGTTCAATTCATATTTCATTTTGGCATCGGTAATTACCTTATCCAAGATTTTAGAATAGGATTTATACTGTATTTTAAGCTGTTTATTCTGCACATCTAGTTGCCACAAATTATACAAAAATTCTTTGATTTCACATGATCTTATTATTGCGTCGGTAATCCAGTTTTTTCTACCATTTTGTTGTTTTTGACAATTCTACACATTGCTTGATTTCATTTAACAATTTTTCTGTAGCCAAGTTTGGATCAGGTATCGAACTAATTTCATCCCAGTTTCTAGAATTAGCGTTATTTATTAGTTTTTTGTAGTTTAAGAAAACATACGGTTCTTTAGTTACTTTTTTTAGCTTATTTACAGCAATGATAATCGGGTAATGATCCGTTAGATCATGCTTAAGCTTGTATGTGGCTGTGTTAATGTTGTGAGATTTAATGAAAACGTTGTCGATACATGATCCTTTAGCTCTACCGATAGCTGGCTTTGTAATACCAACAAAACCCTGAATAAATACCTTATCAAGAAAGTTACATAGAAAATCTTGGCTATCACAGTCTAGCAGGTCAATATTAAAATCACCTATGACTAAGTGATTCTTTACATTTTTTTTATAAATTAAGTACTTATTAAGATCTAGTATAAATTCTGTTTTCGGTATCCCGACGTGACCTATACGTGGCTGATATTTCAAGACCGCTTTTATCATTTAAGGTTATTCTAGTATTTATTATTTTAATTCTTCCTGCTTCAATGACTTTGGTATTTTGGATTAGATTGCTATTGACAAAAACAAAGACTCCATCATTCCTGTTTATCCTACTTTCTTTATAATAAGTTTTATATTCATAATCTGAACCATTCAGTTGATAGAAATTATAATTAACTTGCTCAAAAGCTTCTGAACATATCACAATCGCTGGTTTGATAGCTAAACTTTCTATTAAAATTTTCAGCTTACCAAAATTCGCATTCATACTACGAATGTTTACATGCATGATAAAGTCCTTTTTATTGTTTATAGCTTTGTTAAAATTTTCAATATTACCGTATGTCCGTTCTTTTTGCATCGATTCATTTTGAAACCTATCCAAATAATCAAAAATATCCATTTTACCTATTTCTTGATCTTGTTTTTATCACTCTTGTTGGCTGGTGAGGATGCAGAGGATTGCGGCTTTAGATGGTTCAATGGAATTTGTGGATCACGTATCGTGATTGGTCTTCTGTTGTGTTCAGGTTCTGGCTTTGTTTTGTTGCGTGGAGTGTCATTTTCCTGTTGTTCACTATCTACGATATTATTAGCCTCTGTGGATACTTTACGCCTGTTTGCCAATTCTATACTGTGATAGATCGATTCAGTTTCAGATAGAGTAGGTTTTATCGGGTAATCAATAGAGTCAATATATCTGTCAATTTTCTTTTTCAAGATGCTGCACAAGTTAGAATCATAAGTATGATGTTTCGTGTCTAACTTTGAGTTGTATTTTGTGTTACTATAGTGATAGTTAATGCACTTAGCATAATCTTTATCACAATTACATGTATTATGCTTCCCGGAACATTTCAAACACAGAATCTCATTTTGGCATTTCCTGGCACTGTGTCCAAATCTACCGCACTTGAAACATGGGCAAACGTTAACCAAATCATAGGCTTTGCATTGCTGATATCCAACAAAAACTTTGTTATTATTTTCTCTTATATGCTTGTAGATGTCAGCTGGGACTTCTATTAGGACCGTACTCAAGCTATTATAATTATTCTTATACATGTGTAGGACTTGTCCTCCCTTTTCAAAATAACTGAAGTTCCTTTCGTTTATGTCCTTTTCAATATCCTTGATGTCCATATTTGCGTGATTATCTATACCTACTATCTTAATTTTCGGGTTGTTGAGTTCATTTTTCATGACGTCACATTGGTCGTCTAGTTTTTCCTTTAGTACTGTCTCGGTCAATACCGCACTATTCTCATTAAGACAGCTTATACTGACTTCTTCATTTTTATTTACGTAGATGTTCTTTGTTTCGATGTTTTTTTCAGCTGTGAGACATTCAATAACTGACTTCATAACATCTATATTACTGTTTTTGTTTTATCTTACGAATATTTTAGGAATTTTTTATGGATTGGTCTAGAATACTTCATGGCATCTGAGTATGTAAGGACATTGTTGTCAGTTTTACTTCTAGTGTTTTGTAATTTTTCACAGCATCTTTTTCCGTTTTCAGCAGTTCAAGATCACTTTCATTTATGGAATCAGTTTCTTGCAAGTCTTGAGTCTTGTTACTAGTTTCAGCCAGAAGGTCATTCCTCACATCTTCTGATTTTTTTAGTTTAATCTGTGCAATTAAAAGTGATGCTGACTCACTCAGGACATCCTCATCAATTTTTATGGGAACGTAGTGTTGGACACCGGGACCAGCGTCTCTACATGGTACACCGGGTAAGGTAAACATTTTAAAAAATAAAATTTTGAAATGGAAAAGATTGGAAATTAAACATATTTAAACTAAGATTTGAAAATGAAAAAATTTATAAAATAAAAATTTTGAATTAAAATATTGCGAAAGGTCGTATTTGTGGTCAAAATATTGCGCAAGGGATATTTTTCTAAATTCTCAAATTCAGGTTTTTAAAATTATACCTTTATAATATTTTGGAACTCAAAATTTTACCTTTCGTTATAAATCAATTCGTAAATTTCTTCTTTCAAATCTTCATTTTTCAAAATTTTTACCCTCACCCGGTACACCGCTTCGTTCTTAGAGTTGAAAGGGATCGAGAGCACCGCGTCGCATCCGGCAACTGTCCACAAAAGCAGCAGCAGCAGATGCGCAATTTTCGGCTGCATTTTCAAAAGTCAATGCAGTCAACGAGAATGCAAGACATCGAGTCGCTCGCCGAGTGCTGAATGCACGGATCTGCATGACGCAGAATTTCCGATATGGCCCATATACTGCAAAACGCTCTCGTGCGAGCTCGTTAACGTAATAGCTTAATGCTAAGCATACCAGAACGGGAAAAATGGAGCAATGTTTTTAGTTCAGCTCGTGTCAATGTTGCTGGAAAGCGACGCTTCTGCTGCAATTTGTGGACCATTTCGCTGAATTAGTCGCTTTCTGTTTGTTTTTTGTGATACATAATGAAGTGCACTTGTCTTGACTCGACGGCTTGATGAGACTACAGTAGATAAACAACGCGGATACGGGCGCCCCCCACTACGCCACCCTCAGCACACCTGTGCAGGTGAGAATTGGCCCTGCCCTCATGAAATGTTCTAGAAGCTCTTGACGTCATCGCTAGGCCTGCCGCCCCCTGTGCAGGTGAAGCCACTCACCTGTGCAGGTGAGAATCGATAAAGAAGGTCACTGCAGGATACCCAGGAGGCTCGTTGGGGCTCAGGACGGTAAACTCCGGTGCTGCCCGGTGAGCGGTAGCTGACAGTCGCTGCAGTATCGGGTTACCCAGCATTGTTTTTTCGCAGGTCCGTATATCCAGCGTAGTATGTAGCCGCGGATATTTTGTCAAGTGGTGTTTTATTGTCACTGCTGCGAATCACTTTCGATAAAGTCATCTTTCGCTACTGATATTCTTCTTCTACGAATGCGCGGCTCTTTTGAAGACGATTCGCATGAACGTCGCAGTGTATATTATTATGATTATGCGTGTGCCTTATTTTTTCACTGCTGTGAATGTGCGCTTCACGCAATCGAATCATCTTTCACAACGGATATTATCTTTCTTTGAAATAGTCTTACGAACGCGCTTGGATATAAGCATTTTGTTATTATTCAATTGGATAGTTTTAGATTTTTCTAAATAGAGGGGGACCCTTTAACGGGTTAAAAGCCAGTGGACTGATAGAATATGAGCAGTTCGACTTTTGAGTAAATACCTTACACATCGTACTATATCAAGCTTACTTTAAGTTGAAGTATACAAACTATGTATTTTGAAGAATTAAATAAAGTTGGTCAACACGCGTATCTGCCAACGAAAAAAATTGCTGAATTAGAAGTAGAAAAAAAGTTTAAAATAACTAAAATAAAACAGTTGAAAACAAAATTTGGAAATAAAATTTACTTTGAATTAGATGATTGTTTCGGTATTTTTGTACCATCACCAAGAGTTTCAAAATATTTAACAGATAATCAAGATTATTTAAACAAGTTATTAGCTCAGTCTCAAAAAGGAAAAATTTATTTACAATATTTTGGTGGTGATACAAATAAAGTACAATTCGGAAATTTTTAAAATAATCGTAAGAGCTATACTAGTATATACTCATATGTCATCTCGAACGCAAAGAGAGATGAAACGGCGTGGCGTGTCGAATTAAAAAAGAGGAAAGCACAACGCTGCACTGCATATTGATTATGAAAACTTATCCTTTACCGTTCACTACCATAATACTGTCTACGTGACCCTTCGAGTATATAAAACCTAAGGATCATTAGAGAGACCATAGTTCCAGCTCATCCACTCAAGCTAAGACATCTTGTCAGTTCTTCTGTTAGCTGCATTCTCTCTCATCGTATCCGAGTTTCTACTTTTTCATCGTATTTAACAGTAAGTACCAAAATATTGTTTTATTTTAAAGATTTTTGAATCTGTCTTATAGTAAACAAAAAATCATGCCGATATTAGCGCAGCTTGTTCGCTTTAACGAAATGATACTCTGAAAAAAATTATTGTACATAGATTTTATTATGGGCAATGCGCTAAAGCAAGCTGACTCCGCTGCGTGCATCCATATTTCATTTTAAAATCATAGAAAACGGATATCTTTCTTAGCTGTCATTTTTAGTAAATACCTTAAACTTAATTAATACTTATAAACAATATTTTTATTGCAGGAATTAGAAAAATGAGCAGCAGCAGTGGCTATGGAAGTAACAGCAATACTAGCGGGGACAGCGGCGGCTCATCCAACGGGGAGTATATTTTTATACTTCCCAGAGTTCGAGCACCTGCAGAATGGATTAACCCTACTCCTGCCGAACTGCGCTCTATTAATTTTGCTATAGACCAGTACGACGATGACGTGTTTGGAATTTTCATGGTCACGAGATCCATACCAACGCGTCTGATGAAAGTATTCAATATCTTTAGCTTTCCAAAATTGTCAAGTTTACCAAATCACTTCTAAATTAAATATATTCAATAATGTAGTGCAACGGTTTGAAATGTTAAGTGTAGTGCCGTTTGTAGCAAAATAACCGCTCTTGGAATATATTACAGTGGTTAAATAAAAATAAAATAAAAAACAAATAACAATTTTTGTACACTCGCTGGTAGTGGATTCTCGTGGAATGTTGTGAAATGAAGTAGCCTTATTGGTTAGTTTTTTTTTTTAAGTCAAACCCTCTGATTGGAGCATTTAAAAAAAAAACTTTCCGTAAGAATCTGCTACCACCGAGTGTACATAAATCCTATGATTATTCCTTCTACTAATGCACGTATTTTTATTTTTTGATTATTCAATTATGTGAAATTTAAAAAAAAATTTTGATGTTAAATTTTTAATTTTAATTGAAATTATTTTTAATTATACTTATGCTATTTAAATTTAAATTATGATTTTTGAAATTTTAATTGACTTCAAATTTTTAAATGTTGGTTTTTTAATCGTTTAAAATCTTTTATAGCACTGGGTGGCATAAATCCGCTGTCACACCTATCCGTGCTATGAATAGTCCATCATTTCACCGTGTAATGGACTATTTATGCTACTTGCATCGTAATATACTATTGTATCTAAAACGTAAATGATTCAAGAAGTATAATACGCTCTCTATATTTATATATTTTTCTTTGGCTTATTTTGCAGCATGTAGAGGGATTAGGTAAAGGTTTATAAAATAGTCACTTTTAAAAAAAATACATTTATTTTATAGACAACATCTCAAGTTTTTTCATAAGTACTGGTACAATAATTTTGCCCGTTCTTTCAATCCTTAATTTGAAACGCTCTCGATCTCGGGATGTTTGCTCCCACTCTCCACGACGTGCCTTTTTATATGCATACACCCATGTACACATTAAATGATCTGTTGGATTTTCTTGAAAATGCACCTCCGTCTTCATGTTGCTATTTATTTTGAGCATTCAGTTTACACTGCACACAATCTCTTTTTAAAGGTGGAACTCCACTCTCAATGGAATTGTGCTCTCGATAGCATAGACACTCCAAAATCTCTGAGTCCTGCTTTAGGTACTCTGGCAGCTTATCCGAAGCTAGCTCGATGCTATTGGCGGCAAATGTTATGAGGAATTTTCGTGGTAAATATGCAATATATTTCGGAGGCATAAATGACAGGTGCTCTGTGCGATAAAATTCTGAGAGATCTCTCAAAAGATGGCGTATTGTCGTGATATAACTTTTTCAGCAACAATACATTTCTGAGTGCGCAGTTTGCCTTGGACGCTAACTTATGGTGTGGGCACAGTGGCTCCAAAATATCATATTTCAGCCTCTGTAACGAGGGAAAGCCCATTTCACCCATATCAACTACGAGAAAATTGAACTTCTCGAGCCATTGCTTCTTCTCGGCTCCTTTTACATACACAACACTCGCTTCATGTAGAACAGTTTTCAAGACATTTTCCAGCTCCATGATAATCCGTGATAATTGCGTTCAAACCAGAGATTTTCAGACTTATACTTGGCTGTGAGTCTGCGCCACGGTGTAGGCGCCTTGAAAAAAAAACACCAGCGTCTTGAGTTGAGCATTGAGTGGAACTATGGCAAGTTCCTTGACGACAAATTCGTTCACAGGCTTTCTAAATCCTTGCACATCGAGCACGTACTCCATTTTAACTGACTGCTTGCCACAAGCTGCTGCTCAATTTATACCATCTTCTCCGACCACCCTTTCAACGATTTTTTTAACATCTCCACTCATAGGGTCGTATTCGACTATACGATCGTGTAGGATGAGACAGTATGCAGAGGTGCCAACTGGAATATTTGTCCTAGCCTCAAATTCGAGACGTACATCAACTGATGCTTGCTTAAGTGACTCATTTTGTTTTGAGCAGTCAATGACAATGAGAGGCGCATACGGCAGATAGTCGGCTTTTTTCAGCATTGGGTAGACTCTTTGTTGTAGTACGCATTTTGAAAGTTGGCATACATATCGTAGAGTAGAACATACTGATTATTAGTAATATTGAGATTGAGATTTCCATAGGGATAGTGTTGAGAGTTGAGAAAAAGTGTAACGTTGCTTATATTACAATGATCAAAGCGACTAGCATTGGCTGTTTTTCGTCCTTTGCGATTTGTCTGGAAGCCGAGAATAACGAAGCTAGGCTTTTCCAGCTGATTGGCAGTCTTAACAGTCCATACGTGTTTCGATATACTGGGCAACAACGGATACTCGTATAGTTCCCAGCTACGAAAACTCATGGTGACAGGTCTATCCTTTTGCAGATGATTCAGCAATTTAATTTTATGTTTATCCGAGAGCACTACGTATGGCATTAGCTATTCAATTTTGGTGATTTCAACTTGGTAATCCTCGTAAACATTTGCACCGGCCACGACTACTTGTGTCTGCACAATAGAATTCACATCAGAATTTGATCTTGTGAGAATAAGCTCATGTTTGGCATTCACAACAATTTTGCGATAATCTTCGGCAAAACCCAGGATCATACCAAGTGGAATTGATACGTCAAAGTAGCCATTATCATCAATCCGTTGAGTCTCTGCGATGCCGAGCCAGCCTGCATTTTCAATCGCTGAGCTCTAACTAGGGTTGAATGATACGAATCCTTTCATGAAATTTGTCAAGCCCACATTCTTGCATCGATAAATCTCTATGGCGTTGAGTTCGTAACGAATTTCCTCAAATAGATGACATAGGCGTTGTTTACAAATCGTGTGCCCTCGATGGCAGTGCCATCTGGTCTTTGTAATTTTCCGCATATATGTAGTGAACTGCGCGAAGGCAGTACACATAGATCTTGATGTTGTATACCAATGCGAATTTCATCGCTGTTATTGAAATTCGATAAAGTATAGGGCTGATGCGCATGAATCTCGTAATGCGCAACAGATTCGTCAAATATGACATGTGACTGTATGCTTAGCACCTCTTCCATTTCGCTGAAAGCAGCAAATATTATGCAACTTATTTTTTTCCAAGGACAACTCTTAAACCTAGGCATAGAAACTGTATGTTTTGACTCGTCGATGACTCGCTGCTCGACGGCATGGTAAGTTACTATTATAGCCTTTACCCACTTTAGTATTGTACACAATACCCATAATGCTCAGACGTATTTGATGTGTAATCTAATTGTTATGACTTCGCCACGAAAATTAACTAAATGACCGTCTTGATCGACGATGTGGAGCTGCAAGTTATTTATAGTCTTGACAGTGACTGGTAGGTAAATAATTGGCGATGGTACTTCGATAATCTTGTAGCCTGGTGAGACAGATGGAAAGAATGAGTGTATGGTGTGTACCTTATGCTCATTTATGTATGCCCCAGATGTAATATTACACTCGCCGCGTAAAGCGTCAACTTTGAGAATGGTTACTGGCAAGTCGAATTCGTAATCAGTATTTGACGACAATACACGACTCGTGAAACCCAACAACTTGCCGATAGAATCTTCTGGCTGGAAATCAATCGATCGATTACACTTGATCATGCAATGAAGGGTATTGTTATTCGGCTTGAGTTTGAGGATTATGCCTTTTGGCGTAAGCGCCTCTTTCAGACTCTTCTCAATGTCTTCAATCTCGTAGCTGCCTGTAGGCAAAATTATCACTTCTCCTCCCACGTAAAACTTGTTATTGCCTGTATCGATGTTTGGTATTGAATTGAATGTCAACAACTCAACAAGTCCGAGAACGTAATTTTTGTTAGGCGATAGTTCAAGCGGTGGAAAATATTGAGCTTCCAATACAGCTGAAGTTCCAGACAGATTCAGTGTTAGTGAATCTTCCATGACTACTCGAACTAAACTGACTGAAGCCGAAGCAGAACCAATACTTATATATCATTCAGAAGAAATTTTAGGCAAAGATGCCCATAGTTGTAGCTATTGTAATCTTGATAATGCTTCCGATTGTACTTGACTCTGCTCACATTACAATATTCCATAAGATCCCGAGTTGGCTGTAAATCACCAAAACTGTCAAAATACACTACATGGTTGCCTCGTTTTTGATAGGCAACCCAATGCGTGCCTGGTCCATTTTTATCGTCGAGATTGACGATTGCTGATTCGCGATAGTGTGATCCACTCGCTGGTAGTAAATTTCGCATGTAAACACCCCGAAAATATGGAATTTTTAGGATGCGGGCATATTTGAGAAGGTCAGCATCAGTTAGTGCGCGTTGCGGCAATTTGAAGTTTTTTTTCTTAAACCTTGCCCACGTTTCAGGTACATACCATAGCCCTCTTTGTAAGGTTTCAAGTAGAGACCCTTACCACCGAGCGCAATAGCTTCCATTGTTTTGTTATGTCTTTGGCTTTCGTCAAGCTGTCGTTTAGCGGCGCTAGCATCGTTCACTGCTTTAGCGATACCAGCAGCGCCACATGCTAATGCACCTGTTGCACTCAAAACGGCAAATATCGGAATGAGAAATGGTAGGAATCCTCCGATTTTGGATGGGACTGACAGCACATGTGAAATACGTATATTTTTCTTGCCCTCAGCCTTGTTTACAGCTTGGCGAACAGCCTTCAGAGCGCTACGAATGACTGCGTGAGAGTTGTTGCTTGGAACAGCAGAAGTGGACGCAGCTTTGATCACTTTAGCCAGTGAAATAGATGGTTTCTTTTTTTTTATTTGTCGCCGTTTAAGGCCCATTCCAAACGTAGATTTTGCTTTCATGGTGCCTGCTAGGCGAGAGCAGCTGCTTTTTCACCAACTCCTGCGTCTGCCGCTCGGACTCGCTCCCAGGCTTTTGCAGCTAAAACCTTATCTGCAACGTTTCTTGCTTCAACGTTTTCTAGATTCTGTGAGTAGGCAATATCGTGCTCCTTGCAAGCTCTATCCAGAGTATTGATTCCAGGATCTCCACGTGCTAGACGTTTTACTAGTTTAGTGCCGGGGCCGCAGTACTGATATCCTGGGAGATGCAACTCGACTGAGAGCTTATTGATAAGTGAATTCACTAAACCACGACCTTTGCGTCGTTGCTGCTTATGTACGATCATGATGCATGAGAGTACAGCTCTCGACTGATCTTAAAACATTATAAACGCGCTTTTTATAGCTACAGCAATAGTCGTTCTCAAGCTGACGAAGCGTTCACATGGATTTCCAGCAACAAAAAATCAAGCTACCGGTGTCGAATTTCGATACTCTAACAGAGCAGCAAAAAGTGCTAAAACGTCACGGGGAATTACTGCCTGACAATATTCGAGCAGTATTTTGTAGACCATCAAATGGTAGTAAAACCAATACAATGCTCGCTCTCATAACGCATCCCAATGGACTCAAGTTTAAGAACGTGTACATCTATTCAAGGTCGCTGAAACAGCCCAAGTACAAATTTCTCGAGCAGCTTTTGCGACCTCTACCTGGTATACAGTACTTCCCCTACAGTGAACATGATACAGTTGTGTCACCTGACGACGTATTCCCTAATTCAATCATGGTTTTCGATGACGTCGCCTGTGAGAGACAAGACAACGTTAGGGCTTTCTTTTGCATAGGAAGACACTAAAACATAAACTGTTTCTATCTCTGTCAGTCATACACTCATATTCCGTAACATTTGGCGCGCGATAACGTAAATGTGCTATTAGTTTTTCGTCAAGATGACGTAAATCTCAAACACATATACGATGATCATGTGAATCCTGATATGACATATACAAACTTCAAAGCTTTATGCTCAGCATGCTGGAAAGAGGGTAAACATGGATTTCTTTTTATCGACAAGGAGCGACCCATCAATGATGGATGATATAGAAAAGGTTTTGATTGCTTCGCCACAAATATATAACGTATAGCAGGTGTGAGTAGTTGCAGTAGACTGTGATTCGTCAAAGAGAAGCAATTAGACGCAAACATAGATTATTGAAGCAAGGTAAAGCTAGCATGGACAAAGCTCTGGGCGAGACTATAGTAAATCTACTAGAGAAACTAGTGAGAGTGAAAGAAGACGTTAAGCCAGATATTAAACAAGAGTTAAAAAAAGAAAAAAGTTTCGACGATGATGTTAATGATGAAGAAGATAATGAGGATGATACGCTAATTGAGTAAGACAGTAAAATAAAGAACAAGCATTTGCTATCGTTAAAAGAAAATCGTCATGAGAAAGACACGGAAATGAACAATAAGTATCTGTTAGCGTTGATGCAAAATCGCCAACGATATCTCGATCACGTGTTTGGACTTCGTCAAGAGGGTCAAATACTCAAGATTGGTGATTAGCCTATAGAAATCACCAGAAATAATATAATTGTTTTGAATAAAAAATATCCAAAAACTGAAGGACTGCAAGAGCTGCTTTTTAGACTACATACAGATGAGGCGTTGATTAAGCCAGATGATTTGCAAAATTATAAAAATATTCTCGAAGCTACAAACGCACACAAAAAATATTACAGTTACAACCAGCCTATACGTCAACAGAACAGTAAGAAATATAACATCATTGCTCCACTTTTCAAAGTGCAAAGCAAGACCGGTGGTGGGCTTCTACCAAGATATAAAGTTGCAAGAAAAGGAACTCTCATGGACTACATATACTGGGATGATCCCAACGAATTAGTTGATCGTCTACGCATGCTCATGGCTGAACGATTAGCTGGAAATAATAGTCATCTGAATGAAATCCATTCCATCGTCGAAGAGTTGCGAGAAGCTAAAATTATATATTAACCGTAGTCGCGAGCACGTTGAAGTCAGTAGCAAGATGAGCATCGATGTGTTTGGACGTCAGTCGAATCGCTCTAAAGGTCGTCGTGGTCCCCCTGGTGTTAGCTATAAACTAACTGCCGACGGACACTTCGACATTGAAAGCAGAAGATCGTATAACGTAGCAGAACCCCTAGAGCTGAACAATGCAGTGAATTTAACAGTCCTTCAGCGATCAATTAATTCGGAAATACGCAGCGTTCACGAGATCACAAGTGATCTGAGACAATCGATTGATCCTGTAGAATTAGCTGTACAAATCGCAAATGATAAGAATGCTGAAAAACTGAGAAAAATAGATTTAGCTATAAGTGAATTGTATGAGATTCTGCTTAAACATTCTCAGAATAATAATGACACTTCAAAAGGCGAGACTAGTAGAGGAACTTCATAAACCAGCTCGGCGTAATTATCAGCGTCGACGGTTTATAATGCGTGGCTTGGACTAGACCTGGCAAGCTGATCTGGTGGAGATGCAGCCTTATGCACAAGAGAACAAAGGCTACAAGTACCTGCTGACGGTTATCGATGTCTTCTCAAAGTACGCTTAGGCTGTTCCATTGAAGCAGAAAACTGGCAATGAAGTCTATTCTGCAACAGGGTCGTGTGCCAAAGAACTTGCATACCGATCAAGGCAAAGAATTTTACAACTCCTCGCTTGAAAGCCTTATAAAACAGTATGGCATTAATCTCTACTCGACATATAGCAATCTCAAAGCTTCAATCTGTGAGCGCTTCAATCGCACACTCAAGAACAAGATGTGGATGTGTAATGGAATCCCCGATTCCATTACGCGCCTACAACGCAAATTTATATAGGTCACACAATTTTTACGCACGAAACAAGAAACACACATACGTCATCACACGAATCGTCATCGCAGCAGCCGCAAGAAGCAGTATTTCCCACCACAACGTATTCCTACAAAAATAGGATTAGAGCCGTAGCGACAAACCGCGCTCTAGGCGAAGATCATCCGAAAGAATGGCTAACGCCAAGAAAAAAATGACGAAATAAAAAGATGTCACTAAACGAGTATCGATATTCCTCACGAAAAGCGACGAAAATCAAAATAGCTATGCGGAGAGCAAGCATCGGTCGAGCACGCTCCCCCGAAAACAAATCGGGAAAAGCTACACTTGACAGTACGCAGGCGACGAAAAGCAGCAGGAGAGCTATCACAAGACGCTTTTCCTAAAAACTCAAGGTAATAAAAATTTTACGAGGTCACGCAAAGTCAAGAGGAAAGTCGTAAAAGTATTAGGCACTCCTAAATATGGAAAATCAAGGCTACAGCATTTCCAGTATATAAAGGCTGGGAGCAAAAGGGTGCACGTCGTCAGTTTTCTTGAAGTCGCCTTACAAGTCGAATCGCTGCAAGTCGCCAAGCTACTAAATTCGAACCAGCTTATAAGTTATATTGAATCACTACCAGTCGCGAGTAAGATCAGTAAAAGAAAGAATTCATCGCTGAAAAATATAGACTTGTGGGAATAGTTGAATTACTCGGGAAAACAAACAGTTTTACCTCCGTGGTACCAAGTTGTATAAGTACCACGATCACTGAGACACACCATCCTCTCTCATCGCTAAGAAGAGAGACGACACATTAAGGCGCTCATCTGTCTGCACCTGCTCGAAGGAGGAACGAGCCGAAGGGATCCGAGACGTACACCAGCTTGACCGCACTGAACCACCGACGCCAGGATCAAGGAGCGACAAGGACCCACAGCTGCAACCTCCTGCCGTTCGCATCTCTACACACGCACACACACTCACGCATATATACACTACAAGGTCCTTTTCTCTTTTCTCTAATACGAGTGAAATACATTATAGTAGTTGCTTTAAAACTTAACCCCGTCTAAGTGATTTCGTTATCCGGCTCCCTTTCCCGGAAGGCAGTTACCGCATCTGCGGTAGCCAAAAGGGACTTCCTTGTAAATCTAAATACATAATAAATAACAGCAGATAGGGACTCGAATAAAAGTAAGTATATTGGTGAGTTGCGTTCATTCCGACGTAACAGATGCAATTTAGTTTACGGTAAATTTAAGGTTGGAGATAAGGTGCGAGTGAGCAAAATGAAGCAAATATTTCAGAAGGGTTATACACCCAACTGGTCGACAGAGATTTTCACCATTAGCCAAGTTGTGCCAACGTATCCAGTGCCAACGTTTTGATAATACTCACAATAGTTAGATAAATTAATCAGATTTATAAATAAATGTTTACAAATTCTCTTTTTATTCTAACATTATATACAATTTATTCTTAATCTGTCTGCATAATCTTATAATGGCCCCAAAGGTAAAGTATCAGTTTCACCTCGTAGCAAGTACCTTTTATCATCGTGTGGGCTTAAAGCTAATTTTACTTGTTTTTCACTAAATACATTATGCGTGTGAGAACGAATAATGCATTGTTCACGACACTGCGTAGACATGTTCTGTAAACACTGTATGTAATCGTCAAAAGTTATTGAATTTTGTACTACAGCAGATGTACTACGCCTTTACTTTTTTCACCTTGCCCTGATCTTCCACTCGAATACTGTACATTTTACTGCGCAAACCAATAAATGCAGTCATTATGCGTCCGTTGCACTCATCTTTCATTAAGCCAACTACTTTCGTGTTTGCTAGTGGCATTCCAAAGGTATTGCTCTCTGAATAGTCCCAAGTGTCAAAGTGTTCAATATCCCGCTATATATATATATATATATATATATATATATATATATTACGTAATTCGTATATTAAACTATCCGTGTCTGTATACAGCAGCTTACAATCATCGCCGAATTGCTTTTTCATATAATCATAGTGAAAGCTATATACTAACGTTTTTGATAAATCAAGTACACAGAGTCCAACATAAACAGGTTTATCCATATTAACTTCAGTTTTAGTCAGTTCTATAATTGACAAATTTTCATCTAGTATGCTGCGACTGTGAAAATTAGGTTGACTAATAAGAGCTTCAGCACCGTACCGACCGTCCCATTTGGTAACTATTTTCAGGTCAACTCGCTTTCTCACGTTTTCCATAATTTTGCCAAATACTGCATTATTCATTAAATTGTAAAGATTTTTTTCAAATTCATTTTTTGCTTCTTTTTTCATGCTACTATTCAAATCTATATACGCTTTTAGCCATGGACTCTGATTAAACTGTAAGACTCTATGTATTCGTTGAAGTTGCAATCCATTAGCCAGAGCTTGCTTTAAATTTCGATAATGCAAAACATATCGCTCTTTAGAGTGTAAAGTCGGCATGAGCTTCGAGTACGTTGAACCTGGTGGCTTCATGTGCTGAGGACATAGAGGCAAGTCTCTATGATCGTCGTGAAGCTGCTCTGGATACTCCAAGTCCAATTCAAGAATGTAGCCAATTGCTGAATCATCATCTACGCTGAAAAAGTCGGTTTGACTGATTGCTGTCTCTGTCATCCACTTAAAGCCTCTATATGGTAGTGATTGTTGCATTGCCCATCCATACAGATTATTAACATCATAATAGATTAAATATTTGGAATATTTATCAGCATCATAGTCGGTACCCATGTAAATGTTATTCACTCGAGAATAGCGGTTACAGCATTGACTTATTCCTCCTCTTATTCCACGCTCAATAAACATTACTTTGTCAATGTCAGTGAGTAGCTCTAGTTCAATATTTGTATATTTGAGCATTGTGTCCCAAGTTAAGCCTGGTGCTGTATAATAGTGTGCTGGATCTAATCCGTATGCTTTCAGACAGCTGGTGCAAAAATTTTCAAAAACTTCAGCTAGCAGCAGTACATCTGTTTTCAAATAGAGGTCTGAATATTGACCCAAGTTTGAAATATTGAATTTATTCCAAATATTTTGTGCATGTTTATAATCTTTATCTGAAATGTGACAGTTGTTTAATTTATTGTAGAATGCATCTTTTGGCGGTAGCTCGGAAACGTTGAGTTTTTCCAATGAATTCACATAATTGTAAGGGAAAACGCCTTTTCTCATTAGCAATTAATATTTCTCTTCAGTCAGCTGGTTATCTTTGTTAAACTCTTGCTTGAGGA
Source organism: Nasonia oneida (assembly GCA_037356405.1). Classification (NCBI taxonomy): domain Eukaryota; kingdom Metazoa; phylum Arthropoda; class Insecta; order Hymenoptera; family Pteromalidae; genus Nasonia; species Nasonia oneida. The sequence continues at coordinate 83,989 of JAZHPH010000135.1, read as the reverse complement.
TATTCACATATTCGGGGTAAGATGACAACTTGTCTAGTAACGATGCCATAAATCGAAGAGTCGATAAATTTGAAATTGACATCACTACCATCAATGTGTTTCGTAAATGATATAAATTTCTCCTTATTTATAGGCAGTAGGTTGACTCTAACAGGTATACATTGAGCAATATCTTTGATTAAAAAGTATGAATCATATTCAGTCAGGTTATGGAAGATCACTGGAACAGAGCGAGAATCTTGATAGTTCAAGTTACACTTCTCATGGGCTGCACCTCGATATCTGAAACACATTTAAGTATAGTACTTGTCATCGGGACGCTATTGTTGCTATTATTACGTGAAAATATTACCTTCCAGTGAGATGGTAGTGATCACGTACTCTATCAAGCTCCAGAACTTTCTCACAAATATGACAAGATGTAGCTCGCTGGAAAGACTGCTCTTGCTCCCAAGTCAATGTCTCAATAGGTATGGGACACCAAAATACTGTTTCAATGTTTTCAGCAAGTTGTAAAAGCTCGTCGACAAACCATTTTGCAGGATTAGGTCCTCTATAGCTACGATAATACGTAATATCCTATACATATAATATCCTATGCTAAAAGCTTCATACTGCTGATAAGCATTTCCATCTTTTATATCTTTGAGGATACATTCGAAATCAGCGTAAACTGCAAATGGTACTTTTTCTTTGTTATTGAAATTTTTAAATTGCAGAATCGAATTTTTGGTTTTTGGCAAGTTTACTCGACATTTATTTAGTAGTGAACAATCACGTTCATGTGCCTGTAATTGTGATTCAGTTCAGAAATAATGTAAGCATTGATTACAGATGTGTAGTTTAACGTGTTGTCTTGATAATTGTCTGGATACTAAGCGAAACAAATCCTTAATCTAAACGTTGTCATCAACCTTCTCTTTCTCATCTGCATAATAATTTTGTGCCAGTAAAAGGTTAATATGAGTTTCTTTTTTGCATGATGTCAAGTGCGTTGGTACAACTTTGAACGCTCCTCCATTTTTTTTAAAGTGTAAACATTAACCGAAATACCACTTTGTTTTTCAAACTTAGGTATATGTTTTGTCAGCACAAGGTATTGTAGATCTTAGAAAATCGGGTCGTTTTCATAAGCTTTATATGATGATACCCTATCAGAACTTTTCTTTGCTGGATGTAATGCTGAAAGAATAGCCCATTTGAAACAGGCGTCATCGAAATTCTTCATGTTGACACAAGCTTCTTTCCTTTTTATTGCGTATGGTAGTTCTACATATGACCTACCTCTCAATGCATTATATTTATTAATGTGCACACACAGATTAAGAATTGCTCGAAGTGTCCATCCTGAGCCACGTTCCTGGAATTCGTCCATATCTCGCTGGATAGGCTACTGAACATTCAAACTAAACTACTGTTTGAGATTGGTATTTTGAAAAATAGCTTCAGCCTTTGTGTTGAAATATTTTATCTCCGTAATTTCTTTGTCAGCTTTGGTGATGACGTATTCAGCTGCCAATATAGTATACACTTTCACAGCAGTCTCTTTCTTAAGAGCAGTCTTGATTCGGCTTTAAAATAAAACTTGAGAGTCTTTCATAAATGCTGCTATATCTAACTGTTTCAAGTTTGTAATCACTTCTGATCTCATACGATCGTTGAATGCTACCTCTAAATCCTGCCATTTTACTCTATCACTTCGTCGTTCACGCACACCTTCACCACGTTTCAATAAACACTTTAGCTTGTCCTTAAAGCCCTTGAGAAACGCGATTGTTGATAGGAACTTCTGTTTTTCGGGGGCACTTGCAGCACTTTGAAGCAATAGTCTCAAATGTCTTAAATTTTTATTATTAAGCTTTATCCACTTATCCACTTTTTCAGGGACGTTTCTAGAACCTTGAGCTATAAGCTCATAGGCTTCTAGCATAATATTCACAAGCTCCTTGCAATCGTACGCAGACATGATGATCACTTTCTGAATGGCATGAATAGAATGAAAAACAATGAAGTCGCTTTCCTTTTATAAGGGCAGCAAAACAAGCGAAAATCCCGTTTGATGCCTCGAAGCACGTACGATATTCTGAATGGTAGTGTTTTATTTCATGTATATAAGTTTTATTATACACGCACTTATTATTCAGAAAAATAATTCGTACAAAATAAATCATCTTGAAAAATAATTGAGGGTGTATGTCTGATTCATACTATGTGAAATGTACGCACAAATTTTCTAGAGTATACGCAATCCGACGCCCCCGACTAATGTCTGCGCATCGCGATCAACATGTACATAGCTGTATTTAATATAAGCAATAATACATCGTCTTAAAAAATAAACGTGAAACTAGAAACCCTTTGATATTAGCCGCTGCAATAACCAAGTCATCGAGCTAATTCATAGCGCGCATAAAGAAAGAATAACAGGTGTAATGTGATCCGCCAGTCGACGAAAAGATGCGACGAGTTGCACGTTGGCCGGTGACGTCAGCCTGACTAGAATATTCCACGCATTGACTCGACCTTGATTGCGGACTCATGGAGCACCGAAGTTTACCGCCCTGAGCCCCAACGAGCCTCCCGGGTACCCTGCAGTGACCTTCTTTATCGATTCTCACCTGCACAGGTAAGTGGCTTTACCTGCACAGGGGGGCGGCAGGCCTAGCGATGACGTCAAAAGCTTCTAGAACATTCCATGAGGGCGAGGCCTATTCTCACCTGCACAGATATGCTGAGGGTGGCACCCGTATCCGCGTTGTTTATCTACTGACTACAGCTACAGTACGTTCACAAAAACAGATGTGGGAGCGGAATGCAAAAACAAAAAGAAACGATGTAATCAAGTACGAATTTATGATACATTATCGAACGCGCGAGCGCTTTGACACGTATTCGCCGTGTATGTATAGTATTTATAAGTTACTTATACTCACTATATACTTTTACTTATGCTTTTACATGCTACGTATAACAAAGAAACGGCTACTCAATTCCTACTTAATATAAGTATATTTTCTACATTTTAAACTAAAAAAAATGGGGGTTGGTGAGCGAAGCGAGCAGGGGTGGTACCCCCTAGTAAGTATATAAATAATAATTCAGAGGATCTTTACTAACGAAGTATGACTAAAAAAGCAATTGAGGAAGAGTAATTGACAGGGAGTAAATGAGGGGGAAAATTCTTGAACGGGCAGCGGCGGCGGTGGCGGAATTTTTGTTTATAATAAAGAGAGATGATAATAATAATATGTTGGGCTGGAAGGTCATACTATAGCTTGTATTTTTCATTTTTTACACTGACTTACGGGTTTTGAATACGTTTTGGTTTGGAATATACAGCATAACTTTAACATATAGGTATTCTTATATTTCAGCGGAATTATTATAAAAATTACTGTAAAAAATAAATATAATTTTTTAAAATTAAAAAAATTTTTTTTAAATTATTCTTTTATATTACCTTAAGGGGACAATTACACCTTAAATAGTCAAAAAATGAAAGATTCAATTTTTTGTTTACATTTTTCCCAAATTATTTAAAAAATGAATCAAACTATATAATATATTCAGGTATAATGTGAGAAACATAAAACCATGTTTATATGTGCCATATTATCAGGTATGACATTTCTTCGAAGGCCAAAATTCAGAATTTCCATTTTTCAGCTAACACAGACCTTCAGTAAGAAGATTTAGGCTTCAAAGGGCACTTTTATACTAATATATATGCTTCAAACACATATAGTTTCCAGATGAGTGTAGAATTTTAAACAAAAATATTATTTAAAAAAGTTGTCTGGATATTAACATAAAATTTGTTACTTTTTTAAGTGTTTGAACAATTTTTGATGATTCTTTTCAGAAAACTTTTTTAAAAATATATTTTTATATAAAACCCCACACTCATCTGAAAACTATACGTGTTTGAAGAATATCTATTAGTATACAAGTTTCCTTTGAAGTCCAAATCGTAAGTAAGTCTGCGGTAGCTGAAAAATGGAAATTCTGAATTTTGGTCTTCGAAGAAATGTCATACCTGATAATATGGCACATATAAACATGGTTTTATGTTTAATACATTAAACTTGAATAAATTTAATAGTTTAATTCATTTTTAAAACTGTTCAAGTATTATTTAGACTCGCAGAGAGTGAGCGAGAAGGTTCGAGAAGCGTGCCTTGTAGATTCAAATTTTGACAGTTTTCGCTAGCCCGCACGGCACCAATGGAGGTTGCCATGGCAACGCGCGCTCACTCGCTCCCACTATCTCGCTCTCTCTTCGCTTGTTGCGCGATCGGTCTTCTGCCGATCTCGCGAATGTTCAGTTTCGTTCGTATTGCCGAAGCGCTGTGAGGACTCGCTTCACAGTGTCGTCCGTTAACAATATCGTTTGTTATCGCGTCGGTATTTCGAATCAAACTTTCACTCATTTTTCCGTTATCACACGCACTTGTAAATACTCATTCTTTTAGAATAAACATTCTAGTTTTTACAGTAAACAGAGTTCTCCCTATCCACTGATTGCAAAAAAGATCCACAAGTCTCTTCCTATTTTCCGAGACTATAAACAAAAACAATTCGGGAAAAATATAAACAAAAAATTGAATTTTTCATTTTTCAGCTATTTACTTGCTTGCCGTGCGTGTTTTGATGCTTTGAAGCGGCTGGACGGCCACCGCGCGCCGTAATATTTTGCTCTGATAGATTTTTTAGTTATATTTATATAAGTATATACTGCAGAATAACAGCGGCAACACGAAGCAAAAGTGTCAGTTGTACAATTAAAAGTGCTGCTGTGACGCATCTCACACATTTTTCGCGCACGAAACTATAAGGCACGTGCGTACTGCGGTCGTGCCTAAAAACAATAATATCTATCCGCTGTACAAATTTTAAGCCATTTTCGCAACTAGTTTTTGAGATGAAAATCAAAAACTAAAAAAAAAATGTTTTCTATGTTGTACGATTACGAAAGTAAAAAGACTTTAATTAAGTTACAATTTTGGGGAAAGATAGATCTTTTACTTATTTTGGCTAAGTTTTTTATGCATCTTATAAAAACAATTAGTTTAAAATATATTAAAATTTAAATTCTTCAACTATTACCCTGTATAACTGAAAATTGCTTTTTTTGTTAAACCTTATCACTCGCTAACGAAAGTTCAGAATGTTTGGAAAAAATTCATGGTTTCATGAAGTTATAAGGACCTTATGGTATTTAAAATATTGACATTCAAGTTTGTTCATGTAAATTATATGATTTGATGAAATATGGTTGAGGTATCAACGTAAATTTCAACTTTTAGTTCACACTTACCTTTCATAATACTATCTTATAAAATGTAAATACAGTATGTAAGTAAAAGACATTTTATTTGTAACGAAATTATATTTTATTAAGCTAGCATAAGTTAATTGTTAACGTGAGGTCAAAATATATTATTAATTGGAACTATAAATTTAGTTGGAGGAAGCTACGTGCCAAAGAATTGGCAGCGGTTTTTTTTTTGTACATAAGTAATATGTTTATTTAAAATTTTGTATTCTGCATACTGAATATGATTAGAAGTATTAACAGTAGTTTAAAATTAGTAATTGAGTGGCAATAATTGACGGCAGCAAAACTTGTTTTATAATACTGAGGGATATCTAATGATATTCTGTTTGCAATCGTTAAACAACGTCTTGAAAAACGGGTATACAGAAAACTTAAAACGTTAGCTATTAGCTTATAACATATTTTTGACCCGCTGTGAATTTTAAATTATATATTTATTTTTATTATTTATTATAAATTTATTAAAAAACTGAAAGCATGATAATCATTGGAATACAAACATTAAAATTCAAACTCTCAAAAGAAGAATGCATTGCATGCGCTATACGGTTTCGACACACGGTCGAATGCATGTCAGTATCGACTCAGCAAAATGATCAATCAGCAATTCGTGACGTTGTAAGCGAGCGCTACTTTTAATGTATATATTTTCCGTAATTTTAAGTTTGTAAATATTGCAAAAATTACGTTACGGACGAAGGTTTTAAAAAGCCTTACACGCGCTCAAACGAGCAGTTCGTAATCAGTCGTGGGCTCCGTACGCGTCGGTTCGACAATCGGCCATACATTATTTGCAAAAGCAGCTTCAATTATAAATATAAAAATCGCATTTCATCTCTGTTAAAAGTGAACAATATTGTAAGAGAATTTTATATAGTTAGCTGAATAAACAATAGAGTTACAGTGGAATAGAATTCTGGTTTTAAAATTTCTTTACAACGAAATCCTACCCATCTAGTACGAACTTGAATCTGCATTCTGTAGATTAGACATCGCAGTACTTAAAGGTAAGTTCTTCTTATTTATTTACTAATAGTGAGAGTGTTAGGCGCGGATTAACATTTATTACAGCCTTTGCAACTACTCATATCATTACGTTTTGACTACTCTATAAAGGGTAGTCAGGATGTAACAATTGGTTCCGATACGAAATTAATAAAAATAAGAGTAAAATCACTCGATATAAAAATAATAATAGTAAAGCCTACTAAACTACAATAATACTGAATAAAAAGAAACATAAATAATAGTGAAAATTTGCACATTCTAAATACAAGAAGATTGAAAATAATTGTCGCGTAAACCGATGCAATATCGTAGCGTGAATATAACCGCATTGAACAAAATAACATCGTTATAAACAGACGTAATACATGTTACGGATAAAAGAAACAGAACAAGCGTAATACATGTGTCGCGATTATACATGGCATCGGATTAAATTTTAGCAGCTACTCGCGTTGCGGCGAATGACCTACTGAACTTGCTAACAGTAGCAAAAACGCGGAAGTAGAGCAAAACGTAAACATACGCTAAATAGGCCGATTTAAAAACTCGATGGGTTTTAGTAAAACAATCAGAATATACTTTTAATCAAGTAATGAAAATTTCAAATGAGCAATAAAGCAACAATAGACGATAAAACTCCAGAAAACGCAAGAATTACTAGGAAGCAAGTTCAACAAAATCCAAATCTAAAAACCTATTAACGGGAGCACTCGAAATTCACGCATTCAAGAAGAGTTCAAAACTAAACGATCAACAAGAATCTTTAAAATCAAGCACTAAACAGGAAGAGAACTTTGACGATACAGCAGGTATAAAGCAGCATAGAAATCCGACATTTCTATCAACTTTAACAGCGTCTCAAACAAATAAGTCAATTTTAGACAGAACATTCGACTTCGGAAAAGAAGAGCGATATTCAGACATAGGAGGATTTTCTGCAGAACAAAGCCTAGTAGTAGAAACCGAGAAATATCCACATTTTAAAACAATTAGGTACAGCAATTATCTGACAAATTTTTTGACAAACACAAGTTTAGACGGAAATTATAATCTGATAGATTTTGATAAGCCAATCGGAGAGGAAGCTCATGGAATACAAGAGATTGGCAATAATAATTAACAAAGCAAAAATAACAACGAAAATAATTCTGAGATTAGGACAAATCAAAGCTTAACTCAAATTAATTTTAGTAGCATTAATAACAGAATCACAAATAACCAACACAATATTCAAGATGAACCGACTGCTATAAACCAACCAGAAAACAACAAAGGAAACCAAAACCAGGAAAGAGACAACACCATAACAATGGCTCCTCTAGTAGCAGAAGAAGTAAGATTAATAAAATTAAATCTGAAAGATGTTCCAGAATACGACGGAAAAAATATGACGGCAACATATTACATAGAAAAATTAAAACAAGTCAGAAGTCTCATAGACCCAATAGACGAGGGAAACTTGACGAACCTTCTTAAGGTAAGAATAATAGGAGAAGCAGAAGAAGCACTCAGCAGCAACGAAATAAAAACCATAGATGACTTAATAAACGAAGAATACTGTACCCGATTGACGACGAGATCCATGAGCTGTACGCAAAAATTGGCAGAATATTTCAGGGAGAAACAGAAACAGCAGTACAATATACAAACAGACTAAGAAAAATAGTATTTAAAATGAAAGAATTGAAAACACTACAAGGGACTGAGGCTGCAAAACTTAAAAGACTCGAGGATGAATTAGACGCAGAAGCAGCAAGAAAATATAAAAAAGGACTTGAACCAGAAATTAAATACGAATTAGGTCAAGAAAACACCGTAGAAAATATTACGAAAGCAGCAATAGAAATTGAAAGCGATATAAAGAAAAAGAAAGACATAAATAAAGTATCGTGGATAATGTGTACGAAGACTACGGAAGAGAAGTAGAGCAAACACAAAAAGTACTGACGTGCCAAATATGCAGAGACTTCTAACACGAAGCTCTCTTTTGTCGTTTAGCAGCATGTGTATACTGCAAAGGTGCGGACCATTTCCCCAATAATTGCAGGAATGTTACAAATAAAATAAAATTATTCTGTAAATTCTGCAGTCAACCAGAGCATTCAATTGTGTGCCGATTCAACAAAAAACAGAATAATCACTGCCAATATTGTCAAGAAATGGGAGATGATGTGGGGCAATGTCCGGACATAGGAGATTACGAAGTATGCTGGAAATGCAAAAAAACAGGACGCAGTCCAAATATATGCTCAAATACAATGACGAATAACGTAGAAAAATGTGAACATTGTGACATTAAAGGGCATACAGTACAGAATTGTCCAGAGTTATTGTGCAAAAAATGCAATAAGAAAGTACATACTGCTAAATTCTGTAACAAATTTAAAAATAAGCAACAAATGCAGCAAACAAATAGAAATAATTACAGTAGAAATTTTCAGGGAAAATTTTGTTAAAACTGCCACGTTGCAAGGAGGACACGTAGTAAACAAGTGTAAAAAATCAAAAGCCCCAGAAAGTGGAGGAAAAAATAAACAAGTAAACTGTAGATATTGCAATGAAACAGAGCACAAAATAGATAATTGCGAAAAAATTAAATTCCTAGCAAGACAACTTGTTATAGTATTTATAGAATTTCTCTTGAGAAATTCTGCTCGATATGCAAAAATAATAATCACACAGCAGAAAGATGCTTCAGAATTACGAACAACCAGGGAAATTACAATGCTCTTCCAGGAGAGAGCGCCTAGGAAGGGAAAACAAGAATAAAGCGTTGCCACTACAAGTAAGAGATAATACAAATCTGGATACAATGTTAGAATAAAAAAATTTAGAAACCACTGAAAACAAAGTTGACAAAATATTACAAACTTACGTAATAAAACTTGAGAATTTACTGCAATACATAGAGGTAGAAGATCAACTCTAGTAAAATAAACAGACTACTAGTAGATAGTGGAGCACAATTAAATATCATTAAGGAACATATCGGTGAATCACATAAATAACGACGAACAAATTCTAATATCAGGAATAACGGAAAACGCCATACGTACCCTTGGATCAATAAAATTACCAATAAACGGAATATATTTTGATTTTCATGTAGCTCTGGAGACATTTGCCATTCCATATGACAGAATTATAGGAATAACATTTTTATTACAGCAAAATTTAAGATTAGACAAAGGTTACTCAGAAATAAACTGTAAGAAAATACAATAAATACTAATACAACAGCTAAGGAATGCAGTATAAAAGGAAAGACTCAAGAAATAGAGACAGAAGAGATAACTGTACAACAAGATCTAGAAAAAATACTAAATATAGTAGGAGAAATTCAAGACAGTATAAATAGAGGTATTCCAAAATATGAGAATAACGCAGAACGCACAGATGACTCGCCAGATTTCATAAAAGAAAACTCGAACGAAGCACAACTGAGCAGCTGGAACCAGCTAAGACTTACAGATTTTATTCATGATTTAAAGGTGCACATGCAGCAATTTATAGGAAACATTAATGAAACTCTCAAAAGTACAGAAAAAGAAGAAACTGAGGAATATTGCAAACAAAATTTTGCAACATTTGTAAAAACACTTAAAGAAAATGTAAATTTCGAAAGTGATGAAAAATATTTACGTCATACAATTGAAATAAATTTTATCACGTTTGGCATAGAAAATATTATATATATATATATATATATATATATATATATATATATATATACCGTGACTTATGCTGACAAAATCGGAATTGCAACGTGAGTTATGCAGACTCAAGGGTACTTATGCAGACGTCCGCATAAAACGAGTGATGATTGCTTTAGCGAAAAGGTACTTGTGCGGACATATCAATACTAATTATATATGAATTAGGACTTATGCAGACTGTCTGCATAAGTATACCTTCGCCGAAAATATATATAAATATATATAATATATATTATATACAAGAAGGGGATTAAGTTTGGCTTATAAAAGAACCAAAACCCGGAAAATTAGAAAAAAAAATCAAAATTTAGGTCCCTTTGAAATACTAGAGGTCGGCGAGAATAGCAATATCGTAATAAACATAAACGGGAAGCGAAACACAGTGCATGCTAATAAACTAATTATTTATAAAAAAAAACTAATATAATTTTCTGTTTTAGGAAAAATAATCATGATCATAAACATAATAATTTTTACTGCAATCATTAAAGTAACTGTAGCAGTTATTGTATATGACTGTGGATCTGCAACATAAGACATTTTCGCTACTCGACTCTGGAGAATGCGATTTCTACACCAAGGAAGTCAACTCGTCAAGCGTCGCAATAGAACTCGTGCAAATAGCAGACTTCAGAATAGTACCGATTACTCAATGTAAAATCGAAATTCATCGAACAATCTTCGACTGCGGGATATTTGGACACCTTATACCAACGGAAAATGCAGAACAACAATACATCGAAGAGATAAGTCATGAACAATGTAAAGCTATTCAAGAAACAGGTATTTTCAAACAACATTCATACTAAATCAAATTTAAAAATCAATGTAACAGCGATGAAAGGCATGGATTTTGCAGGAAGTTTGGATGGCAAGTCTTGTTCAGGTGCTTCCTACGCTGATAGTTTTGCTCTAACTGATTTAGCGTATGTTTACGTTTTGCTCTATTTCCGCGTTTTTGCTATTGTTAGCAAGTTCAGTAGGTCATTCGCCGCAACGCGAGTAGCTGCTAAAATTTAATCCGATGCCATGTATATTCTTGGAATAAAATGTGTTTTAAGAGTATTTCAGCAATTCATATTTTGTGTATATCTACCACTGTTTTGATTCACGCAGTAGAGTGAACCGAGAACAGTGCGAGTCACGACCGTTGACGCGCTCTCCATAGGATCAGATCGCTCTGTGCTATCGTTCAAGCAGGAGCTCGAATAAATGTACAAGTTACCGCGCCTAAAGGTTTCATAATAAATACTCTGAGTGTCTTCTATATATATTATTTTCTCTTGCTTTTATTTATTATACCTCTAATATACCTAAAGAGTGTTTGTTCATGGCTTAATCAAAATCACATTAATAGAAAATACAGCTAGAGTAAACCTTAATAATGACAAGTTAGTGCTAAGTTCAGGCGTAGCATGTAAATTTTCGGATAAAAATTGTATGGAAGGCGGTCATACGTTTTGGGACGTTTTGCCCACGGTCGAATGCTTTGAAAATGCGTACGACATTCTATTTAAAGGTATTGTGACTAAATATACTAGTAATGAAAATAAAGAAATTGTTTATGCGGTTAGATCTAATGATATCACATTCGCGTTATCTACTCACAAGGAAAGGTACCCAACCCGAACTCACCGATTTTGATGATTTTCATATATGTTGTAGAACATAAAAAAATAAGAGACACGTATTTTTTTTTATCGGCTAATTTTCACTTTTAAGGGGTAAAAACCTCCCCTAAAGTTAACCCCCAAAAAGCGTTTTTTTAAATATCTCGGCTTAAAATTAATATTTTTC
>JAZHPH010000135.1:45210-67132 GCA_037356405.1 Nasonia oneida | reverse complement strand
ATAACCTCCAATTTGTTTCATTGAAAAATATTAATTTTAAGCCGAGATATTTAAAAAAAACGCTTTTTGGGGGTTAACTTTAGGGGAGGTTTTTACCCCTTAAAAGTGAAAATTAGCCGATAAAAAAAAATACGTGTCTCTTATTTTTTTATGTTCTACAACATATATGAAAATCATCAAAATCGGTGAGTTCGGGTTGGGTACCTTTCCTTGTCAGAATAAAATAATGCATTGTAATCGAGAGTTTATAAGAACAGAACAGACAAAACTATTGATTGCAGAGAAAGATAGTAAACTAAATATGTATTTTTACGAAACTGATAGAGTGAACAATGATCATTCTGTGAATTCGAATTTATTTACTTACATAAATTCGAAGTTTGTATACATTAAGAAACATTTAAGAAAGCAGATCAATAACACAGGCCCACAAAAAAAATGAACTCGTATGTCCATCGACAAAACCCATGTACCCCTACGTATTTTTGCGCGTCAGTTCAAGATCAAAGCTGTGTACTCTAGGAAAAATGAATTTTTGACTGCAGATTCTGAAAGTGCGGGAAATTTTACGTCCAGATCGATATTCAATTTTTTTTAATATAACCCTCAAGGTCATATGAAGGTCACTTAATCTTGTTGGATGGAGGATTCGTATGACAATAAGATAATGGGTTTTCATGGGGCAAACTACTATGCCGTTATGTTTTCAGGGTCGCCGAATCCAAATCTGGTGCCCGTTTGTCTCCATCAGGCCGAATTGGAGGTCGTTTGAAGGTCAAATCCTCGACAATTAGTGAAATCGAGTCAATTTATCATTCTGACATATTTTTTGGGCCGCTGAATCCAAATATAAAGACCGCTTAGTACCTCAGGGACAAAGTCAAGGTCATCCCAAGGTCAAATATACATTTTTTTACTAAAAAAGGAAATTTTGACTACAGATTCAGGAAAAATGGAAAATTTTACATAAGAGTTTTTATATTCTTAACAATAAGAAAGCATATTTTTAAATCAAACAATAGTATTTGGAATCAGTTTTTAAATCTCAGCTGAAACAGAAATCAATTATGCGTCTCGTTAAAAATACTTCGCCTTTATGAGTAAAATTATTTAAACTAACGCGGTTAACAAATTATAAGAATGTCTACGCGATTTCGTTACAATAATGTTCCGGCGGTTGCGGCATCGGTGTATCGGTTCAGTGGCGGTATTACGGGTCGTCGGCGGATTTCGAGGTTAGGAATTCATTCGGTACGGTGGAATCGTGTGCGCACGGCTACGCCGAACCGAATGTGTCACGTAACGACAATTCTGATCGCTCTGTGTGCGCACAGGAACGGTCGGGATAGTGTCACGGTCTTTTGAGGTTATCCCTCGGACTTGACAAATATTTATAGCTCGTCTCGTTCTTCTCTTTATCCTGTGTGCACACAGCAATAAAGCGAGTCGTGAGATGTCGGCGTAAGGCTGGCTTTGGAGGTTAAGAGTTAACCTTAGATTCACCAGGACGTGAGCGCAAGACCTGGAGAATCGCCGGCGAAACTATTGTTACTTCCTCAACCCTCTGGGCTCACAGTGGCAGAGGGAGGCAGCAATGTTTCGGGATGTAGATTAGGATTTTACGGTGGTACTGGGTATCGTCCACGTGTGCTAACGTAGACAAGGCTCGGTGTCGTTCGGATGTTCAAGGTTGCCTTGTGTGCTCACGGTGACAATTCGGAGTTTTGGGTTTCGGTTCATCTACTAGAACGTCACGTGGGCTCACGAAACTATTTCGTCGGCGTGGGTCTATCTCTCGCTTTTCCTTGTAACAACGTGTGCGCACCATACTACCTGGAGTGGAGCTCGAGTAGAACTGCCTGTTGCGTCGCGCGGTCCGCCTTATAAAGGCGCGTGGTGCAGATGTGTATAGATATGTTTACGCCTGGCGCGTCGTCGCTGAGTCGCTCGCCGGCTGCCGCGCTCCGCGCTCGTGCGAACTCGCCTTGCGGATCGAATTGTCTGGCAACGAAACTATTCAAAATTTTCCGAAATAATCTTTATTCATCCATATATATATATATATATATATATATATATATATATATCATAAAATATGTCAAAAATATAAAAAAAATTTAATAATCGCGTCTATTTTTTTAATTGTTTACCAAATCTTGAAAATGTTTTTTAGTAGGAATATATATTTGTATCATATGTACCTGTTTATACCATTAAATAGTTTTTTATTCATGAAATACATCAAGTTTTGTGGAATAAATGCAAAAAAAAAATCCGGACGGCCGGACGGACATTTTTTAAGTTCTTTCACTGCTAAAAACTAATTGAAATTTGATACATTCGATATTTTTTTTTTTTTTGGTAACTTAAATGATTTAAGTTCAAAAAACATTTTTACTGTAAAATAGATCTAATTTTTTTCTTTTTACGAGTTTTAGAGGGTTTTTATAAAATTGACCACATATAAAATTTTAATATAGTGTAGATATAACAATGTTAATGCGATAGAATTAGAATATTCAGAATCAATTTAAAAGAAAATATATGTATAGAATTCAAACAAAGTGACTGCAAGAGAAAATTTAACTTTAACTTTAAGGTACAGGAATTAGTTGAGATAAGATAAGGAATAAAAGAAAAAGAAAATAACAAAGTGAATGTTGATTGTTATATTACTATTATATACAATTACAATAGTATCGATGTTTTATAATTGGATGGACAATTACATGATAACGGTCCATGAATACCTCGATATAAACGCGTTTATTATTATTTGTATAAACTTTTAACTCATAAAACATCAAAGCAGCTATGCCCCAGGTGTCTTCATCAGGCCCATAGTCACCTTTCAGGTAACCACTGTTGATGAGACGGTCGCAACGTCTCCAGGAGCGGGTGAATTGCCAATCTTGAAACTGTATATAAACAAAAGAAATATTTATCATTATTATGTAAGGAATGGTCAAGATAAATCGAAAATAAAATAAAAATAGAAATACTTACACATATGCGTTGATACCGACGGTAACCTCTAGTTGTTTTTTCTCGCTTCGCTCTTTTGACCGCCCTGGTGCATTGCCAGTCCTCGAACTAAAAGACAAAAGAAAAAAGGAATTAGTTATATAAGCATTATATATTGAAAAATTAAATAATATATATTTAGATACTTACACAGACCATGCTGTAGCGTTAGCGCGGGAATCCATACATGTTCAATAAATATGTTAACTTACAAATTGCAAGAAGAAAACTGTACTTACCTGGTAGTGTATTACGGTTTTATAACCAAAATCTGCCTACTAAACACTTTTGTAACGCTGAACTAACCAAGAGTTAACGAACTTAAATTTTACAGAACTAGCATTTTTTAACAGAATGTTTAAATTTAAAACATAACGTTAAAATTCTCATTAATTGCAATGTTTTGGGCCCCAAGGTGTCACGTCGTGCGACTCATCGCATGAATTTATTAAAAATCTGAAAGCATGATAATCATTAGAATACAAGCAACTCTTAAAAGAAGAACGCATTACATGCGCTGTACGGTTTCGACACACGGTCGAATGCATGTCAGTGTCGAATCAGCGAAATGATCAATCAGCAATTCGTGACGTTGTAAGCGAGCGCTACTTTTAATGTATACATTTTCCGTAATTTTAAGTTTGTAAATATTGCAAAAATTACGTTACGAACGAAGGTTTTAAAAAGCCTAACACGCGTTCAAACGAGCAGTTCGTAGTCAGTCGCGGGCTCCGTACGCGTCGGTTCGACAATTGGCGATAGATTATTTGCAAAAGCAGCTTCAATTATAAATATAAAAATGACATTTCATCTCTGTTAAAAGTAAACAATAGTGTAAGAAAATTTTATATAGTTAGCCGAGTAAACAATAAAGTTACAGTGGAATAGAATTCGTGTTTTAAAATTTCTTTACAACGAAATCCTACCCATATAGAACGAACTTGAATCTGCATTTGTAGACTAGACATCGCAGTACTCAAAGGTAAGTTCTTCTTATTTGTTTACTAATAGTGAGAGTGTTAGGCGCGGATTAACATTTATTACAGCATTTGCAACTACTCATATCATTACGGTTTGACTATTCTATAAAGGGTAGTCAGGACGTAACAGTATTACAACGTATTATTGAATCATTTAGTCCTAGAAGAAGATAACAAAGTTTAGTATTACTTTACATGTCACCGTAAAGTCATCTAATAAGGTCCAATTACTTCTATAAATTATAAAAAGTATATAAAATATTATAGATTAAATTGTTACTTACCTCATTTTGTTCCATATTGAGCTTTCTAAGATATCGTTGCTCTCCAAAGATCCAGTCCTGTACTACATTCTGCGTTTTTTCTGGGTTTACTATTCTGAATGCTGTAATATTTGTTCCTCCGTGCTTGAATTCACTAAGATCCACTGCGTGTAAGTCCTTTAAATATACAAAAAATCTAAATTACAAAAATCTAAATTACAAAAATCTAAAGTATTGGAAACTAGGGGAAATAGGCACGACTGGCGCATATATTCTTGTATACATTCTAACACTCATAACTACTTCCTTTCATGGTCTTATCAGCATATATTTATGCACGTAAAGAGGAAAAATAATATACGATAGTTGTGCTCTGCAAATGTGTATCCACACTCGCTCTTCTCTAAAACTACGCTTGTAAGAAATCACCTGATTTAGGTCCTTGTATCGTAATGTACCACAGTATCAGCGTTTGCTGCAGTTTTTCTACCTAAACAAGAACCTTAAAGTTTATCACGTTGCCAAACTTCCTAAGCCAATACTCGATCCACAGCATTTAAGTATGCAATATTATGTTCTTTACGCGCTGCATCTAGAAGATAAATTTGAATGATGTTGCGTATCAAAAATATGATGATGTTAAATAATTGGTTTATATGGGTAGACATAAGTGTGCAATTTCTTTTACTTTTATTAGTTTTATTTGGGCGAAAATTGCAAGAGATATCGTAGGCACCCGACCGAATCGAAGTTCCTTTCACTGTATGTTGCGTATTCAATAAGAGGCATGATAAAAATTAATTGACAATGTACTTTAGTAATTGAATAAATGTTGTAACATAATGAAGTTCCACAAGGTTTGTAACCCGATTGAAAGAGGCAAAAGCAGATAATTCTAAGATTAAAGAATAGTTAAAGTGCAGAAGATTAATACGGTTGATTTGATTTTGGGCAAACTAGGGTTTTGATCCCTGTGGCATCTTATGGTTTCGGGTCCCGTAACACATAGTGTAAACTCTGAATTATTTGCGAGCAATTGGCTATCTGTTGTAAACTCAAGAGAAACGTAAGCCTTGTCGGCAACCAGTAAGCGCTCGACCGACACTCCTGTCTTAAAAAAAACTGACATTTGAAAATTAATAATAAAGCTTCAATGATCGTCAAAAAAAAAACAGTCAAATTATGCTTACATGATATAAAAATGAAATTTGGTACCTATAAAAATTGGTAAACGGTAATGCTCAATGCACATCTTATTTTTCGTTTATTTTTAGGGTATATTACATCTCAGAAGTATGCTATATACTCTTAAAATACAACCTGCCATGATATTCAAACATAATGCAATTATATAATATAATAACATTAAAATGATGGAAATTATAAGTTTTAAATCCTTTCGTATGAGTTTATCTTTGTATTGTCCTTATCTGTGTTCTTCGTATTCTAGTGTTCATTTCACCTTTGATATCTACTTTTACTATTGTTATGTCCTAAGCTATTGAAAGCTGTCACCGAACAGTAACTCTACGGGTTATTTTGCTTTCATAAGCACGGACGAGGACAAAACTTCAGAGCGCGAAGCTGAGCGCCGTCGGTGCTTGACTACCTTCGCGATCTATTTAATAAAACGGCCTCCAGTAGCCGCCGAAAAGTCTTTTGAAATTGCACTAGTTCCCGTTACACGCACAAATTTAGTTTGAACTCCTAAATTTTGATTCCGCTGCTTTTCGGGTAATTCGTCAAATGGACGTGCCTCTAATCGTGATATCTTTATTGCGAATTCGTCGAATATATTTGAGAAGCTACTTCGATTTCTAATCATGAGAGAGAAAGAGAGAAGTGCACGATTGAGGCATGCTTATTTAATTAAAGTCTCTTACCTTTTTTATTCTCTGCTACTGGACTGATCGGCTACCAGCATGTCCTCTCAGCAGCTTTGGCTCAGCTTCCAAAGCGGCGTAAATGCGAGGGTGGATTGGTTCGCAAGGAATCAGGAGTTTCCAGGTTTAAAATACACTCGCGATTTCGCTTTTTTTCTATTTTATTCAATTTTAAACAACTTGTAAATAATGCTCACTCGCAACTATCTGACATTTCGTTAATTATTTTGGTTTGTCAAGAATGACGAATAACAATGTAAGTATGCTAGTTCGATAAAGTGAAAATTTTATAAGTGTTGCACGGTCGAAAATATTCTAAGTTCTAGGACACCGAAATTATTCTAAGTCGCGAAACACCGAACCGAATTCGGGCAGAGCTTGCGCGTGGTGATGATTTTTAGAGTAGACTGAGGACGTGAGGACCTGTTTCTGGGTTCTTTTATGCTCTCGTAGCAGAGGCGATCTCCGATTTTCGTCTCCTCGGCGGGGTGGGTGTTTGGCCAATTAGGAAGCCTAGATGCAGCTTCTTGCCTTATTTGGAGCGTTTAATGCATGTGACGTTGCAGGGAGGGCCAATCAGAAAACCAGAGTAAAAATCCTCTCCTCTAGTACAAGTCCCCTTGTGCTCCTCTCCTGTCAACTCGCCTCTGATTTACTTTTTCTTATCTGCAAGCTTATAGAAGCTCCTCTTTGCGTTTTGAGCCAACTCGCGCGGTGTCCTCTTTGGCGGCTCCTCGAGCTTCCAGAGCGCGTGACTTATGTGTCACTTGCCGATAGCGCTGCTCGCTCTGTGGGTTTCCCCTTCATTGCACGTGCATCGCTTTCGGGTATGTGCGGTCCATGATGTACAGTAGGCTTCTTATTTTTCTCTCTACTTGTGCTGTGCTGTATTCGTTATATATTTTAGCAGCTCGGTTTTAGTATCGGTGTGTTCTGCTTAGTTTCCTGCCATAGAGTCGTAATGTGTGCGTGCATATTGGTGTGCTCCGCTTGGTCTCTTGCCTCTGCTGTAGAACCGCAATGTGTGCTTGCGTATTGGTGTGCTTTGCTTGGTCTCTTACCGTAGAGTCGTAAGATGTGCGTGTATATCGGTGTGTCTTTACATTATTATGTTTTTGTTCTAATTTATCATTATTGTCTTACGTGAGTCTACTATTATTATTGATTTCTTAACTGATTTTACTTGTCAACATTCGAATTTAATTTTGTTTTTATTCTTACTTCGCCTTACGTTGTCGTTCCTTATTCTTATCTATTTCATTAATTATTTAATGTGTCAATTACTATCGGTTTCGTATTTAGGATCTGTTTAATGATAGTTTGATAGTATCCCGATGCCAAGTATAGTGTTATACTTTGTGCTAGGGAGAGCGTATTTTAATATACACTGTATTCTATTGACCTTAATTATTTTCAATGTATTAAAATGCGAAAGAAAGTGAGCATTTCACACTATTATATTAAAGTGCATAATGTACCTGTAAAGCGATTCACATCTTTTCTCAATAACTTAACAGCTAGGAGTACCCTGACACCTAGACATCATCTATGAGGCGGATATAATTTTGGGCCTTAATATTTTTGGGTCTTAACATATATATAGTGATCGGTGATGACCTTTCGCCTTACTGTCTTTGGCTGGTCTCTCGGGCTGGATCTCGTCCTGGGCCCATTCGTGATTCGGAGTCTCGTCGGCGGCTTCCGACAGCTCCTTGGATATATCGGCCGGCTCTCGCATGAGAAGCCGGTCACGTGCGTTCGCTTTCGCAGTCGAACGGTAAAAGCTCGCGAGTCTTATCTCTCGCTCGGCTCATCGGCCGCTCTCGTCTCGGGCCCTTCGGGTAAGGTTGGCTCGAGACGATCTTCTTCTCTCTCTCTCTTCTGTGCTGCTGGCGCTGTAGCGCTCCCTCTCTCTTAGTGCGCTACTCTCTCTCTCTCTCTTACCTTTCCCTACTCTGATGCTTCGAGTGCGGCTCCTGCCGCCTCGATACTCGCCTCGTCGGGCGTGTATGTGTGAGTGTTGTGTGTGTGTGTACGTGCAATAAAATGTTTCTACAATTATTTCAAGCATATTTCTAAAATATTGTTACAATCTTATTTGTCCTAGGGAAAAATATTTCTAAAAAATATTGCAAAAAAATATTTCAATATCGTTTTTAAATATTTTCAAAACATATTTAACATATTATAAAATATTTTTTAATATTATTTAAAGCTTACAAAAATATTGCGTTGATAATTTGCCGCCAAACCTAAGAGAAACATTTGGAAATATTTGCAAAATCTACTAAAATATTCTGAAATATTTATCAATTATCGTATAATTATTTTTAGTTACTTAAGTAACGAAGAAATATTTATAAATTATTCTACAAATATTGATATACAATATTTTAATGAAATATTTCAAAATATTTTTAAAATATGTGCAGAAAAAATTTAAAAAATTATATGTGAATTTTAGTTTTGCACGGTCTTATCAACATTTTATTTATGTTTTTGGGACATGCAAGTTTCTGTAATTTATAAATTATTTATATATTATAAATATTATATTTTAAAATATTCTATGGATATATATTTGAAAGAATTCAAGAATTAAAAAACCTTGACGTTGCGGGGATTTGAACCGGCGATCTTCTGCGTGACAGTCTGGCACTCTACTCGTTACGCTATTGATGGACTTATAAATCACATTTAAAAATGTTACTTATATACCACTACTAAAATTTCGCGATTGTATACTTACTATGTAGTTTTGTAAATTATTTCTACAATTATATGAATTCAAAATACCATTTTTGGTATTATAAAGATGCTGTCGCGTCAACGAGGGGGATTACTCAGTACTCACTCTTTTATCTCCGCACGGCTATCCCTCGATGATGCTGAAGTCGGCGACGGACGTTAGCCGTCGGTGCAATGCCGACTCCGTACTATGCAGCCGGGTTGTCTCGGTGTACAACTGCGCGGCGTGCGAACCTCGCTGCGCTTTCTTCGCGTATAGAGTCTTTAGAGGACTTTAAAATAACATAATATTCTAGATGGTTTGTTAATAGTGAAAACTAAACATATGAGGCTAAACAAACATTACGTAATTAATCTTTTTATCTGTTTACGTGTTCTCAAATTGGTCTACATACTCGGCTTATGTATGTATTGATTCATCAGTAACTAGTTCTTTAGTCACATCTCCATGAGGTATTTTATTTTCACCGTCTTCACCATCTTCTTCATTTTCTTCAGCATGATGATGATGGGGAGAGAGTAGGACTGGCTTGATATTGTCTATCCGCCAAGAAATTGTAGTTGAAACAGTATAACCTAAAAGCATTGCACTATTAACCTTACAGCAAGTATCTTTCTTTGGTGATTTAGATATAACTTACCGTATTGTTTAGAAAATTGAATGCTTGTTCAGTAGGTTGTACTAGAAAGTGAGAGCAACCACCGTATTAGATGGCTTGTAGAAAAGCAACTAGTCTGCTGGTCGAGGAAATGTTCGGATCTCTATGCTAGACTGGTAGGAAAATTAAAACAGCAGTTCCTTTTAGCACAGTGTAGTTACCTGAAAAAATCAAAATCGCACTAATAAATTAGCTGCAATTGATAAGTGTATAAAAATTGGCATACTAGCATATAGGCGTAAAGTTTTTGCAATAAAATTTTTATAATGTTTAAGCTGCTTTCAATTTATCAAAGTAGGTATTATATTGTAATCTTCAGGTAAAATCATATCTGACTTGAGTAGTCAGCTACTTCTTTGTGAAAATTCAAGTTCTTTATGTATTTCTCGTGACATCCAAGTAAGTATATTATTCAACACGGCAGATGCATAAGTTTTATTTAGAAAGCCATACCTAATATAAAAACTGCGCTTTTAGATACAGCCGCTCATTAAGTATTATACCAAAACTTTACAAAATGTAATAAAATATCACAAACCTCAAATATGAACCTATCCACTTCCTCTCTGTTATCGCTATTTTAAATTGTTGCTCCATTTTCTGAATCCAAAGGCGAGTTAGATCCAAAAAGGTTAGTCGTTTCTTGGATATTGAAGTTTAGCTAAAATAAAATTAATACAAGTAAGGCAGTCACATTTTTATCAAGAGATTGACATTCATCAATAGATCTCGAAAGCATTTTATTATTAACTATACAGTAAATATATTTTTTGAGCTATTCAAACAATATAATCTAGCATTAGTTTTAAAAAAAATAAAAGGTCGTCTAGCAGCTGATTTGCATGAATTAAATTTTATAAATTTGAAGGTTTGATTGATAAGTTTAAATTAAAGGCACTGCCTAGGTACCAGCACCGTCGACGGTCGACGGTAGACGGTCGACGGTAGACGATGCAAGCACAACAGCTGTTTCCACCGTCGACGATCGACGATACAAAAATGAGAGCTTTTTGTATTGTCGACGGTGAACGGTACAATGTGTAATTTTGACTGTCGACGGTGAACGGTGAATGGTAAACGGTGGACGGTGAACGGTGGACGGTGGACGGTGGACGGTGGGCGGTGGACGGTGGACGGTGGACGGTGGACGGTATATTATAAAAAAATTATTTATAAACACTATATTTAAGTCGTTATTCAGTTGTACAGTGAAGGATACTATATGCGTGTATTTTTGAAGACACCATCAGTAGTTACAATAATTTTTTTTATTAATAACACGTTTAGCATTCTTTAATGGGGTTGTAACTAAAAATTTTGATGGCCTCCCTTTAATTGAGTGACATTTGGGCATTTGAATATCTGCAATTGAAGAAGACTCTTGGTTGTTTATTGACAAATTACTTATAGAATTTTCTATTTGTTCCATTGTTTCTGGAGTTTTTTCGTAACCGATTTTAACTGATTTGTTAGCTTTCCATGAGTCGCAAATTTCTTTTAAAATAGTCTTTTTATTTTCAAAATTATCTCCAAATGAAGTACTCACAATATCCATGAGATCATTAATTATTGGAGTAAGTATTTTCCTTTTTTCAGGAACAGTTAGAACTTTTTTCTTCTGCGAAGCTTTGTTATGCCAACCTTTCTTGAGGATGAATTCTGATTATCTGTTTGGATAACTCGTTGCGACTCAGGATTATTCAGTTCAGAAACTTTTAATATTTCAAGAATGCCATCAAAAGTTCGATGATGTTTTTGAACGTACACCTTTGTCCACCTTTCACTGCATAAGCTTTCATCAAAAAGTGGCATATTAAATTGTTTCCTTGTTGCCAAAATGTGATAGCATGGTAAATTTAATCTTTTGAAAAAACTACATTCACAAGATGTAGGTGTAATTGTTAAAAGCACAGATTGAGAAATAATTTTGCACGTACTAGTCTTGACATCAATATCTAAAAAATCTACCCATTTACATCGATCAAACATAGGTTCTAGTTTGTCATATGCATATATAGTCAATAATTCTTCGTACTTATTTTTATCAATAAAGTCAACTAAATTATCTCTTCCTGCGATAGCCATTGATACTTTCTTTGTTGTAAAGCACTTGGAGAGTTTGAAGTCATTTTCAAAATTATGCGATACTTTCCAATCAAAAAGACGCTTACAAAAATCAATTAATGAATTTTGCTTTTCAATTGCATTTTTGAATTTTTGGTTAATTGACTCCAAACGATTATTTGTTAAGTTACCTAGGTTACCATCAACCATCCCATAATCTGTCCATTCCTTCCTTATCTTATGCCATTTGTTGTCATAATAATCCATAAAAGTCTTAGAAATAATATCTTTTAACTTTTCATACAATTCCATGTACTTTTCTTCGGAAGAGCTGTATACTAGTTTATGGAGTATTTCCAAACCTTCTTTTAAAGTTTTATTATTCGAGTGCTTCTTCGGGAATTCCCTTTTAAATTTGTATAGTATGAAACCTACAAATATGCAGTGGTACACCTTCAAAAATTACAGAAAGGACTCCTCTTTCCTTTGTATCCTTGTCGCTCATAATACATTTCACTTTTTGACATGCTGCAGGGCTATGCTTTTTAAGATTAAGGAGAAACCAATTATATGTATCATTATCTTCTGACATGAAAATTCCAATGACTACCACTTCACTACATCCATTTGCATCTTCAACTATTATAACCACTACCGTTAAATTCAATTGTAATAGTTTATACGTTCCATCGATGAATAAAATTTCTGGAAATGCTTCTAATGATTTGAGCATGTCATTTGTACAAAAAGACAATGCTTTAAAAATATTTTCTTCTTCAAAAATGTCTATAATGGCATCTGAAATAATATTAAAATAAATACTATGTATTATTACAAAATTTTCTTAACATAATTATTTGATTTTTACATACTTTTTTCATTCACTAAGTAGTCAACGACTTTTTGCAGATTATCGCCGTCAATTGATTTCATCTTTGATTTCATGTTTGTTAAATCTTTCAGATTAAGAAAGATATTTTGTTTCTGTAACTCGCTTTGAATAACTTTTTTGTTACCTCTGACATTTAACTTTTCTTTTATATCATTTAATACAACATCTGGTAGGTTTAACCTATTTTTCGGTAGCATATGAGAAAAGGCCTGTAAATAACAATGATAAATATAATATAAGTAATCATACAGGAAATTCTTTGTTTTCATAATCTTTTATAATTATTACCTTTGTCTGATTGTGGTTATTATGCCTTAAATTGAGTTCCGTGACACATAAATATTGGTTATCTTTGCTTAAATTAAATTTTATAAATGCCTTGCATCCAAGTCTACATGTAATGTAATAAAAATACCATAAATTCATTTTTTTAAATAAAACTCGCTTGTTATAATAATATAATAGCAGTCGTATTAAAAAAACAAAATACATGACCCACAAATTTGAAAGTGAACTTACCTTGTAGCACGTTTACCTTCTCCTCGAGACCTGGAGTCATCACCAAATTTGCATTTGTAAGTAAGTCTAAAATATCTTAACTTCTTAGTAAAATTTGGATAGGTTCTAACGTGTTTTTTATCTGTTGGGTGGAATACCCCACACCATAGAATACGGAATATTTTCTTTTCTTGTTGTCCATAATCATCAATTTTTTTCTTTAACTCTTCAAAGCTGTGGAAAGTTTGTTCCACCTCGAAAGATATTGGTTCAACCATTTGTCTAAAACCAAAATTTTAATATTATTCGAAAATATAAAAAATATGCATTATCAATTAACTCTACTGTACGTGTTGAGCGATGTCCGAAATCTATTCCAAATATTTAAAAAGGCACTATATGAAAATGTATATAAAAGTTATAAACGCTATGGAGGTTATTGTAATATTTTATACTACTTAAAATCTAAATAACTTCTAAAACCTACCTGGAAACTTTGATATGAATACAATTATATTTCATAAAACAAGAATAACCACATTCACCACACTTATGGGATGTTTAACGAATCACTAGTTAAGTATAATAGTTCATCTTCATGCAGCTTCTTTCAACTTAGATACCTTAACGCCGTGTCAGTGGGATATATAAGTATTCGCCTTAACCGTAAGTATGTTGGTAATCCACGCGCTCTTGGACTCGTTCCTGTTCGTGCACGATCGTGATAGGACTAAAGATAGTGACTGCGATCAAAAAGAACGATAATTATTCATCTCTTGTAAAAAGACTAAACATTTTTCGAGAAAAGATAATTTTCCATCGTTTTAGAATAAGTTTGTGTTCCTCTGTGTTATCCTATAAAATAATAACCTATATAATGGAGGTAATGGAGGGCCTTATTCAGGCGGGAGACGAATATGAATCATATGACAAACTTTTCTTCGAGATACAAAAATTAGGAGAGAAATTTAACACTCTGTACAAAATTGCACACAGTTCTGGTCAAGTGACTGAAAAATATTGGTACACGTCTGTCACGTTCAAATGTGAACGTGAGGGAATATTTAGATCGCGGGGAAAAGGCAAAAGAACAGTGCCGTAAGTTATATATATAATTCTACTATTTATTTCTATGCCTTAAACTGTAATACTACTGTAATCTGTAATAATAATTGCCATGGTATTTCTTGTGCATGTTCTCAAAAAGGAGTAAGAAGACTGACTGTAAGGCTGAAGTACGTGCTATTTTGCAAGAGAATTGTTTCATAATAACGTATGTTGAACACACGCATGATCACACGCCCAAGCAGTGGACAAATGATGTAAACAAATTTAATCTAAATAATTGCATTTAAATTATTTGAATCTATTGAATATTTACATTTATTATTATATACTAAATCAAAACTTTTCTAGGAACTGTCTTCAATAAAAAAACAAAACAATGCAGGAAGTGTTGCCAATGATGAAGTACTTAAGAAAACTGAAGAAATGGTAAGAAAGGATGTGCATATTCAAGAGAAAGAATCTGCTGATGATGTAGTTAAGAAAACTGTTAATGAACAGATGGTGAGAAAGGAATAGCATACTCAAAAGCCAGAATCTTCATTAATGCAATACAATGTTGAAACTGTTACGCAAGATTCATTACCATTTGAACAACCTAACGTGCAAGATCACAATTTTGTTAATGAGTCTACTTTGGATGAAAATATAACAATGTATACGAAAAAAGCAAATGTTGAAGTACACGAAAGTACCATTGACGAAGAACAAGAGAATATTGAATCTGCACACCAAGGGAATAATGATTTTGAAGAACCAGAATCTCCAACAATGGAACAATACAACGTTGAAAGCTCTTTGATAGAGTCATCGACCTTGGGGCATTGTGAAAAATTCAAGGTATGTAATAATTATCTGAAGGATGAAAAAATAAGCGACTTAATTTTTTATTCATTTGTTTTATTTATATAGAACGATCAGGAACTTCATAAGATTATTTCGACGTTAAGACAACATTTATACTTAATAAGAGATCAAGAATCAAAAATATTTTTAAATGCTAAAACAACTATTGAAAATTTAAATAATAATTTGGAGGAACAGATAAATAAAATGTCTAACTTGCAAAATGTTGTAATACCGAAGAATATCAAAAGTATTGGTAGACCAAAAGGATCTGATCTAACCGTAATTGGTTTGAAGAACAAAAAATTGGAAAAAATGTTCACGAACAAAACAATTGGGTTACAAAAATATACCATGTTAGAGTGGATGAAATTATTACCAGAACAAATTGAAAATGTTCTAGATGTTGTTTACCGATTAAAAATTTCTGATCTCAATGACATAGATAGCTTTATACAACATTTCTTAGATAAAGAAGTAAATGTTGATCTTTTGAAAGAGCATTTTGAGGATAAGGCATTCAAAAAACTAAAAAAAGTAATAAATACAAAGGTTAAATCGAATGCCTACACTTGTGGAAAATGCTCTGAAGACATTGGAGAACTACGAACTGTTTTATGCGATGCATGCATGCTGTGGTTCCACTTCCACTGCGCAAATTTATCTAAGAAGCCAAAAGAGTCTACTCCATTTGTGTGTCCAACTTGTACCGGAGAAAAATAGGTTTGTGAAAAAAACGTTTACTGCATATATCAAATAATTAAGATTTTATATATTTTATATTTATCTTTCAGATATATATTTTCGTTTGTACTATATGTACATCCACTACTTGTATATGCATATATATTGTCTATGCATTATTAAATTACTTCATTCTAAGTATTCTTTAAGCCGTTATGTAAAATTTTACACAAAATAATGTTCATTTTTATGTCGACTCGTATGTGAATCGATAATATTATAAATCACACTTCTACCTAATCTATATTATGAAACTAACATTCTATTCACATATTTAATTATGTACTACGTTTATACTCTTATTAAGAGGTAGTTTTATATACATTAAAGTTCTATACGTTTTATTCAAAAAATTGTTATAAAGATAATGATTGTACTAAATAATTAATGTGCTAAGCTGGTCTTACTGTTAATTCTGAAGGTTTCCATTAGGTTCATGAGAATTCAAAGTTCCTGTTAGCACGTTACTAAGCTTTACTGCATACTTTATCCAGACAAACTTGTAAAATAGTAGTTGTGCCTTTATGAATTGATATTACTCACTTTATTTGACTGATTTCAAGCTTGATCCAAATTTGTTGCTACAGCGTCAAGTCCTCAACCTCATCAAGTTCATAGATAATTTTGATAGCTCCTAGATAATCCTATCTACTGAAAAGAGCAGACAGTCGCCTGGACATAAAGTCAAAAATTATAAATATAAAAAATATAAAATACTGTTAACTAAAGCAGCTATCAATTCACCTAAATTTACTCTCTATTGGATCCAAAGTAGATATTTGAACAGCAATTTCAGTAACAGCGGATCATTTCTCATTCCTTATGAGCCTGCTAAACTCGTGCAGTTGGTTTTATACTAGGGCCCAAATCATACTACTGGGCTGATTCGAAATCTGTTATTGTTATGATATTCAAAAGTGCGTATACATCTTAGTGCGTATATATACTTAGTGCCTGGCGCGGCAACGCACCCTTCCCCTGTTTCTCTACCTTATGTATATTTTTTTTTCGTGGCATGTATGTGGATATGAGCATACGTATATTACATTTCGCAAAGATCGTGCCGACCGTTTGGCCGTTCACCGTTCACCGTCGACCGTTCACCGTCGACAATACAAAAAGCTCTCATTTTTGTATCATCGACCGTCGACGGTGGAAAAAGCTGTTGTGCTTGCATCGTCTACCGTCGACCGTCTACCGTCGACCGTCAACGGTGCTGGTACCTAGACAGTGCCTAAATTAAATATATAAAACTTGTACAATTTAGCCTGTAATAAACATTAAAAACTTCAAATCATTATCTTATTTCATCACTTTTTTTAGGCGTTGAATGTAACAAACATAATGCAATCTAATTACATCAAGTATAAGAGTTAAAAACGTACACATTTTTTAAACCTTTACAGCAAACCAATATTCACGAGTAAGTATCTCTTTCATGGCTTCAAAAAATCTATTTTTTAAAATTATTTAATTAAAATCTGATATTGATGTCAATCTAGATCTATTGACACGAGTTATCGTAAACGATTTTTCTTAATAAATTATATTTTTATAATTTAATAATCTAATATGAACTTGAAAGATAATAATTCTAGGTTAAACATGCCATTTTTGAATTTCTAATCAATTAAACAGAGCTGAAAAGTAAATTCTCCAAGCAATATGATAATAAATATATAATATCTTTTGTGTTTAATATGTATTAATTTACACTTTTTACTAAATTTGTAAATCAGCTGCTCCGGTGAAAAATAAATAAATGGTTTTGAAAATTTGTAATCACGACAAATAAACAAGCCTCTGAAAAGAAAGTCTGTTCGTCTGCTAGTACTCAGCTGATGAGGAACGCGAAACGCAATGCTGTGAACTTGTGCGTGATTCACAAGCGGTCAGCCAGCGGCGCCAACCCTAAATTACGGTCGGGAGAATTCTCCTCACTTTAACATCACTGTTACTCACTCTTTTATCTCCGCACGGCTATCCCTCGATGATGCTGAAGTCGGCGACGGACGTTAGCCATCGGTGCAATGCCGACTCCGTACTATGCAGCCGGGTTGTCTCGGTGTACAACTGCGCAGCGTGCAAAGCTCGCCGCGCTTTCTTCGCATATAGAGTTAGAGTCTCCGGCCAGGCGCGCGCTCTGTAGCCGCGCCGCGATGTAACCGGCTTTACTCTACCGGTTTCGTCAGAAGGACGCATCTTTTAAAGTATTATGTGCTATTAGGAAAGCCATTTAAACCTTAATATTGGTGCAAGTAAGAGTTTGATCCAGACTACGACCACCAAAAAATTCATGAAGATAACTTTTTATAGTACAACAGTTCCTGTATGGGTCCCAGAATGGCAGAGACCCTGTATCTTTGGCTAGAAATGAAGATAACCATAAATTTGTTCTAAAATGATTAAAATTCATATTTAAAGCCTGTGGCAGAGCTTATGAATTGTTTAGAGCATCCCTAAAAAAATCACAAAGGTAGCAAACAGGAATATTTGTAACAATAAAATCAAGTTCTATGATTTTTTGGCGATGATTCAAGTGACTCAATTTATTTTTATAAGCAAACATGCATTTAAATAATTTATCACTAAGCTTTGAATTTTTAGTCGATGATGGACATTAAGGAACAATTTTTTCCTACAGTGACTTACTTTATTTTGATGTTTGCTATCTCTGTGATTTTTTTAAGAATGCTCCAAGCAATTCATAAGCTTTTCCACAGGCTTTAAATGTGAATTTTAATCATTTTAGCACAAATTTTTGGATATCTTTATTTTTAGCCAAAGATACAGGGTCTCTTAATGGTCATTTAATGTTTTAATATATCATCAAAAAAATTTGTCAGATTATTTAGTCAGACTTAGCGTAAATTATTCATAGTTGATATGTTGTCATTCTTATCCTATCTTTCCAAAGTACGACATTTTCTCAATAGAATGTCGTCATTATCCGGTCTGGTAATGATTTATTATATGATAACTTATGTCAAAAATTAATGCTATACTTATGCAGTTTGCTTCGGGATACGAAATTGTCGTTCTCATCCGGGCTTAATGTTTTTATTCAATAAAATTTAAAATGTCGTTAATATCCAGCTATTTAATGTTTTAATATATCATCTAAAAATTTTTCAGAATATTTAGTCAGTCTTAGCGCCAATTGTTCAAAGTTAATATATTGTTGTTCTTATCCGGTTCTTATAAAGTCCGACCCTTTTTCTAAAACCTAATTAATAATGCAAATACAGTTTGGCCTGCTACTTCAATTCGTGAGTCTTAGAATGTTTGAAGTATTCATAATCTTTGTATTTTGTCCTGAGTCCCGACATGAATGGGGACGGTTTTGAAAACCTACGATACATATTTGTGATTGTGGGGACCTAGGCTGGAAAACCACATAGGTCCTCAATAACTACGATACAATTCGAAAAAGTCTCCATTCTCTACCTTATACGTACATATGTACACAAAAAATTTGTCTATTTTATGCCCAGAAATATTGCATTATGATTTCAGGTCGTTACATAAAAAATCTAATATTTTATCTGGTCCCCCAGAAATTTGTACGAACTGTTTTATGGAAACCCAGAAAATATAGAAGCAGGAGTTAAAGGGATAAGAGGAGATTAAAAGAAGTAAAGAATCAGAACAGGGGTGTAAGTAAATAAAAGGAGAAGAAGAGGAAGGCGTCGAAGAGCGGTTAGGATAGATAGAAGAGGACAGAGAGAGAGAGAGAGAGATTTTAGATTTTAGATTTAGATTTATATGTTTTGTACATTATGTTATACATATTTAGATATAGTAAATACAAAGAAGAGAGAAAAAAAATATTATTGTGTAAGAAGTGATAGTGTGAAGAGTGAATGGAATGAGGTGAAATGAGGTGGATGGGTGTGTATGTATGTTTGCGTCATGTTTGCGTGTTTTCTAATTTAAAGAAGTATGATTTAGCTGTTTGTTTAAAGTGTGATATGGATAGTGTGTTGCGAAGGTGAGATGGAAGGCTATTCCAGAGGTAGGAAGCACTGATGAAAAATGAGTTCTTCAGCGTCTCCGTCTTGAAGGACGGGATGTCCAGGGAGGTCACCTCATCCATTACAGGCCTGAGCGCGATGTGGAAATCAAAATAGGCTAATAAGTAGGCAGGTACGGAGATGTTGAACATTTTCCTTAGAAAACAGGCCATGAAGTATTTCCTACGTCCGGCGGTGGTAAGCCATTGGAGCTCACGCCTATAAGGGGAGATATGCTCGTCCCTCCTTACACCGTAGATATAACGGATCCCCGTGTTGACAAGCCTCTGCAGCCTCAAGTCAAGTTCCTATGTCAGGTCGCAGTAAGACAGTGAACAGTAATCGATGATGGGAAATAGGAGTGCTTGCACCAAGTGTTGGCGCAGCCTGAGATTAGTGCTCTTCCGAAAGAAATAGAGACGGTACATTAAAGAGTGAGCATGTTTATAAATTTGTGTGACGTGCTCTTTCCATGTAAGAGAGAGAGAGAGAGAGAGAGAGAGAGAGAGAGAGAGAGAGAGAGAGA
This sequence comes from Nasonia oneida, assembly GCA_037356405.1. Classification (NCBI taxonomy): domain Eukaryota; kingdom Metazoa; phylum Arthropoda; class Insecta; order Hymenoptera; family Pteromalidae; genus Nasonia; species Nasonia oneida. The sequence goes on along the minus strand of JAZHPH010000135.1, from coordinate 46,927 downwards.
GAGAGAGAGAGAGAGAGAGAGAGAGCGGGAAGAGGAGAGGCGATGAGAGGTATGAACTACAGTAGCGACCAGATAAATGAGGTAATTCTAGGGGCAAAGAGGAACGACAGGAATGGAGAGTAAAAAGAATTCGGAACACTGCGAGGATTCGAATTCACAAACAAGTCAGAAAAGGGTGCCTTATTATTGACGAAGGCTATTTTTATGAATTTTAAGCCACTGAATTTGAACACGAAGCTTATTTCTTTTGGTTTCTATTAGTTATGTACATTCGATTAAAACCAAATGCCTTTAAAACCTAAATAATTAGATGGACGTACCTTTACTTTATACCTGTTAAAAACATTTTTGGTCGTGTATACTGATTCATGGATTCAAAGAAATAAATAGATGAAATGGACTGATTCCTTTTGGAAAATGATTGTAATACCTGTCATTTTAGAAAATGTATTAGAAAATGTTTTAATTAACTCGATTACGTCAATTCCATATGGCGTTCATAATGACCAAATATTACTAAACTTCATAAGTAATCAGAACAAAGCCTGCGTTGTAATTGAATTTATTCTGAAAGGCGTTAGTTGGGACATTCTAAAAAATACCAAAATAAAAAAGAAATTTAGCTGTTTAGCTATAAAATTAGACTAAAAATAGTAGAGAACCGTAAAGAAGCATGCTTTCCAAGATTTATTTTTTCCATGATATATATATATATATATATATATATATATATATATTAGGCTGTTGGAAGAGGGGCGAGGTACAGCTCTGGACCCGGTCTCCTTATGTGCCCTCCGCGACGCTACTTCACTTGTGGGTAATGCGCAGCCGCCTAGCGGCGCGTCGCGGTACTAGCGCCGCGGTGATAAGCGCTGCAGCGTGCGTGGCGTGTTCGTCGGGTTGCGCGTTAGCAGGGGTATTTCGCGAGAGAGACTGCGGGTTGGTTATGACAAATATCCGCCAATTTATATTGACCATATTGAATTTTGAAATTTCGAGGTTAAAATAAGATTTAGCGGCCCCTTTAACTCCCATTCCGATACTTTAAATTGATCTAAAATCATTTGTTGCGGTAAAATTGATTTAGTGGCGGTTTAATGTCCGCCATTTTGGATCCACCATTTTAAATTTTGACATTTCGAGGTTAAAATAAGATTCAATGACCCCGAAAACCCCCATATCGATACTTTAAACTGATCAAAAATCATTTGTTGCGGTAAAATGGGTTTGGTGGTGGTATAATGTCCGCCATTTTGGATCCACCATTTCGAATTTTGAAATGTCGAGGTTAAAATAAGATTCAATGACCCCGAAAACCCCCATATCGATACTTTAAACTGATCAAAAATCATTTGTTGCGGTAAAATGGGTTTGGTAGAGGTATAATGTCCACCATTTTGATTCCGCCATTTTTGATTTTGGAATTCCGTCAGTATTGTCAATAATATGTCCAATGATAAGTTGTACATGCTTTTTGGTGGGATATTTCACAAATTAGAACATTTTTACTATTGTTTTTGTTGAATGTGCTATGAAAACGTGGGTTTCAGGTTCCATATTTTATGCGCCACATTGGATTTTTGAAACGGCCAGAATTTTTTCAAAAGCCCTTGACCAGACGATCATTTTGAGACCTCAAACGTCTTGTTAGGTTAACCCAAATTTTGGGTGCACTGATGATCCGGTTGACGTGAAACGTCCCATATATATATATATA
>JAZHPH010000135.1:22863-44790 GCA_037356405.1 Nasonia oneida | reverse complement strand
ACTGTACCTTATTCCCAAAAAAATTTTCAGCGCAAATCCTTCACTTGGCTTCGAGTTATAGTTGGTCAAAGTTGAGATTTTAAGCAATTTCGCACTTTTGCCTATTTCCAATGGCAATTTTCTATGGCCTATTTTCAATGGCATATCTACCCAGATACTTTTTTTACGAAATTTTCTGAATTTTTTAATAAGAATAATTTTAAGCCCTATATATATTGTTATGACCGGGTACGGGTTATGTAAATAACAACACGTTATTTATAAAAGCGCTTAAACTCAAACTCCCTTTATTCTAATCGTACACGACTCAGCTCATCAACTGTCACGATCAGACTGAACATACACAATAACATCCGCGACGTCGTTGATCTCGTTGCTAAGGTCGCTATGCGCGATTCTTGGTGTTCGAATCGCGCAACGTTCAAACTCGGTCACAACATTGCCCTCTCCTTTTCAGATTGTCGTCCCGACAATCATAACCATCCATCCTTCAAGCGGGTTGATCCTCTTACAATCCAATGATGACTTACAGGAACTGACATCAACATCCTCTACCTTGACCCATCCTAGGCATCAAGTTACCGAGCAATGCTTACAGACGTTATTCCAATCATCACTTAACAGGACTAAGACGGAGCCGTCTCTTGAACAATCTACTTCAATAATCCTTCTTATTTTCTCATCATAGGGTCGGTCGAAATCGGTCTTCAGACAAGAGGGGGGAAGTTGACATGCCGTGGAACTTCACCTCAAGTCTCTGTTCCGGTATTTACCTTCACACCCACGGGAAAAACCATAGCTCAAAAGAACCGTGAGCAGATCAGTCTTCATTGATGGGTATCTCTCTCATTGTCAGTGTAAGTCCCAAGACGATTGATGTTGACTATCTTGGATTTATGTCTTGGTGAACGACGAATACAATAGACGACGTCATTGATTTTTCTCACAACCTCCCAAGGTCCTTCCCAATTCGACTGTAGTTTTGGTGCTTTTCCTTTAGTTCTTCGAGGGTTGAAGAACCAAACTTTTTGTGCTTGGGAATATTCAACGTTGAGAGCTCGTTTGTCGTACCAAGACTTCGTCTTTTCCGATTGTAAGTTAATCTGGTCTCGTGCTATTTTATAGATTTCGCTGAGTTTCCTCCGAAGTCTGTGTACGTAGTCTCCGTCTCCTTCAATCTCGACCTCCTCTGGTAGACACCCTCGAATCAAGTCCAAAGGAAGTCTCAGATCAAAACCGGTGTACGTCTTAGCTGGAGTAGCTCCGGTCGTTGCATGTTTGAAGGTTCTGTAAGCTAACAGAAATAGTGAAACCCAGCGATCCCAGTCTTTCTGATTGTCGTGTATGTATTTTGTGAGATAGTGAAGTAATGTTTGATGTTGTCTTTCTACTTGTCCATTTGATTGTGGGTGTAATGGTGATGTTCTTGTCTTTTTAATTCCTAACAACTTAGACAAATTTTTAATCAACTTCGAATCGAAATTTGTCCCTTGATCAGTATTTGTTTCTAAAGGTACTCCATACCTACAGACAATCTGATCAACAAAAATCTCAGCAATGGTTTTTGTTCTCATATTAGAGAGAGGAAAAGCTTCAACCCACTTTGAGAAACAGTCTGTCACAACTAAGAGGTATTTATTGCCTAAAGAAGAAAGTGGAAAGGGACCTAATATATCCATTTGAAGTCGTTCGAATGGAACTCCTGAATTGTAAATCTTCATCTCACCATGGCCTTTATTTGGAGGACCTTTATTTGCACAGGATTTGCACCAATTTTCTACATCTCTCTTGCAATAAAATCTTTTTCTAATTTTATCTAAAGTTTTGTTTATTCCGAAATGTCCTCCAGATGGTGAATCATGTGCTTCCTCTAAAATATCTTTGATTTTATCTATAGGAACAACCAATTGACGAATTTTATGATCTAAATTTCTTGAAACCCATTCTCTATACAAAATTCCATTAATTAACACCAATGAATCCCATTGTGAACAATAGATTTTAGTGAATTAATCCATCGAAGAAATTTCTTGCCATGTTGGTTTTTTCTGTAATTCCTTCGTTTGACAAATAAAAGAAATAGCCTCATCTTCTGTTTGACTCTTCTTCCAATCTTCCGATGTATTTTCTTCAAAAATAATTCGGCAAATAGTCTCTTCATTAAATTTTTCTTCTACTCTGGAACAATATTTACATGAAAAATCTTCACAAGGGCGTCTTGAAAGTCCATCAGCATTTCCATGTAAATTACCTTTCCTGTGAACAATTTTATAGTCATACTGATCCAATTTCCCTAACCAACGAGCTAATTGTCCATCTAGTTCTTTAAACGATAATAACCAAGTCAAAGAGGAATGATCAGTCCTAATGATGAAAGAGTTACCGATAAGGTAATGATGAAAATGTTTTAACGATTCTATAATAGCGAGGAGTTCACGTCGTGTGACGCAATAATTTCTCTCCTGTTTAGAAAGGACTCTACTATAATAACCTATGACACGTTCGATTCCATCTTGCTTCTGAGAAAGAACCGACCCAATTCCATGATCAGAAGCATCAGTATCTAAAATAAATTCAGAAGAAAGAGAAGGAAATGCTAAAATTGGAGGCTTTGTAAGAACCTCTTTTAATTTTGGAAAGGCTTTTTGACAATCTTTTGACCATATGAATTTAGTCGATTTTTCAGTTAATTTATACAAAGGTTTTGCTATATCAGCAAATCCTTTAATGAGACGCCTATAATAACCACATAAATTCACAAAACTCAACACAGCCTTTTTGTTATGAGGAATTGGCCAATTTACAACAGATTGAATTTTCTTTGGATCAGCTGATTTTCCTTTTTCAGAAACAATGTATCCTAAACATTCGACTTGCCTGCTGAAGCAAACACATTTTGTCTTATTTAGACGTAAACCTGCTTCTTCAAACCGAACAAATACCTTTTCTAAATTGGATATCATCTCATTAAATGACTTTCCTAATACCATGGTATCATATAAATAAACAAAACAAAATTTTGAGATAATCTCTGAGTAACTTTTCCATCAAACGTTGAAAAGTCGCCGGTGCATTGCATAATCCGAATGACATAACCTTAAATTGCCATAAACCTTTTCTAATTGAGAAAGCCGTGATTTTCCTATCCTCTTCCCGAATCTTGATCTGCCAGTATCCACTCTTTAAGTCCAATGTACAAAACCACGAATATCCTGCAAGTTTATCAAGAGTATCATCAACTCTTGGTAAAGGGTACGAATCTTTAATCGTAATTACATTAATTTTTTGGAAGGTAATACAAAAACGAATTTTTCATCCTTTTTCTTCTTGGGAACTACAGGTGAGCAATACGAACTATCTGATTCTTTAATGACTCCTTGAGAATGCATCTTAGCAATACATTCATCTAATTCCTTAATTTGATGAATAGGGGGTCTTCGAATAGGCTGTTTAATTGGTTGATTATGGAGTAATTGTATTCTGTGTTCAACCAAATTACATTTTCCAGTGACGTCATCATCTTGAAAAATATCTTGAAATTCATGTAGAAGATCCGCAAACTCCTGACGTTGATCTTGATCCAAGTTCTCTGAGTTCTTATCAAAAATTTCTTGTAATGAACCTGGTACAACCTTACTAGAATCGACTATTCTTGAAATTTGTTTATTAATGATCGAACTTGGAGTATTTAAAATAATTTTAGTAATTGAATCTGTAATACCAGTTGCATCAAGAAAATCACTTCCAAGTATACAATCATCAATAATATTTCCAACAAAAACATCTAAATTAGTTACATGATCACCCATTTTAACGAAGCTGAAATCAAAAAATCAACTGGTACCTTCTCTCCAGTTGGATACTTAAGAGTTGTAAAATTAATAGGAATTCTCATATCTTTTGACTCAACAAATTTTGGATTTATAATAGTCACATCTGAACCAGAATCTATTTTAAAAATACAAGCTTTGTCATTAATTAAAACATCAAAATAAAATTTATTAGAGTTCCTATTAATTCTTCCAACATGGCAAATTATTTTTTGCAACAAACGTATGTCCCCTGCCATATTAAAAATTATGTAGAATTTTTTCTAGTTCCAGCAGCCATCTTTATGACTATTTTTATAGTGATTGGATAAAACAATCCAATTTATAGGCATAGATATAAAAATTGAATATTCATTTTCATCACTTTTAATTAAAATTATATCATGATATGTTACTACGAGCCAAGCCTAGCTTCAATAGTGGTAAACTACTTGTTATGAACTGCTTTCCTACTTGTACTTAAAGCTAGGTAGCTGCGTAACTTTGTTGGTATCGATAGACATGAAATGTACTAGGTTATATATACTACCACTTATTAGCCATTATATCATGTTTCTTTTCTATATAACTTCTAGTAGAAGGTCAGACCCATTCTGAAACTTTACAGCTACTTCTTTTACTATAAAAAGGTATCCTTTTACTGTATTGAGGTTCTCGGAGTCCTGATCGAACATTCAGATTTTCACATTTTAAGGTTTAAAATGCAAATAAGGTAGTCTTAACATGTATATTAGGGCTTTAAAAATATTTTTATTAAAACATTCAGAACATTTCACAAAAAAAAGTATTTGGGCAGTTTTAGTTAAAAATGCATCCCTTATGAACTACAAATCATTCAAAATAGGCAAAAAATGCAACATTTGCTTGAAATCCCAACTTAAATCCCAACTTTACACGTTATGACGCCTATTATACAACTATTACACCTATTATACACTGTCAACCAAAAGTCGTGTTATGGAAATGAAAAGTACGATAATGAAAAATAGATGGCCAAATTTCAATCTTATTTATTACATTAAATAAAGGAAGATTTAAGAAAATTCTTTTTCGACGTGAAAAATAAGTTTCATATCTTTTAAATTAATGCCAACAATCACATGAATTGCTACTGTAGCATTTATAAAATAGTGTTAAAAAAATAAAGTAAGGTTAGAAACCACAATTTTAAATAATATAAGGCGCGGTGTTTCCCGAAGGCTCGTGTGTACTTCGTACTTTATACTTGCCATCGTGGCGCTATCGCGCCTCTTGATAAGCATTTGCATTTATTGATGACCACGTATGGTCAGTATAATAAAGTCGATATAATCCGGTAACACAATATTATTAAAAAGTTGACTAACTGTAATATGTTTTCATAATATCGTTATAATCCGGTTTATACACAAGATCGATCACAAGATAGTGAACTTATATCTCTTCATTATCTTGACTATTAGATTTATAGTTTGCTTTGTAAAGTATTTCTCACTAAGCGTTTGATAAGACTTTACATTAATTCGTAAACACTCGCATTGACTGCAAATTCGCTTTGATCGGGTGACTTCGCACTATTCAGAATTCATGAGCAGAATTTCTCTTTATCCTGTTTATTGAGCTTTGATATTCTAATATTAACCTTTTTCTGCATACCCCTGAATAGAGTCATCTTCAGCCACGAATTGCTACGTGCATCATTTCACTCTAAGTTCCTGATAAGCGTTTTCGCTTATTGAAGACCACGCATGGTCGGTATAATAAAGTCGGTATAATTCGGTACCACCATATTATTAAAAAGTTGACCAACAATGATATGTTTTCAAAATGTCGTTATAATCCGGTTTATAATACGCAAGATTGATGAATTAATTCTCTCCATTTTATTAAAACGTATTTTTTCGATACAGTCTATTGAGACTTATTGTTAGTAGTACGAATTAAAAAATTTTTATTTTTTCTACGTATTTAAAAAACTTAAAATAAGTTCCGATAAGGAATTTTCTTAATCCCCGAAAGTAACGCTTATGCATAGAAAGTAAGTCCTAGAAGAAATGCTTATACATAGATAGTGAGGACCGGTGTTTGTGTATATAAGCGTTATTTTGCTTCGCGCGTCCGCATGAGTCACAGTGTATGTATAAGTGTGTTTGTACAACACCCATTGTGCTAAAGCGAAAATCTCTCTGTCCACACAAGTCACTTTTTAAGTTCGGACATTCCCGAAAAGTTATGCACCAGTCCGCATAAGTTCGCAGAATTCTGCATAAGTACCGTTTTATATATAACCGTGTCTGCACAAGACCCGTTGTATGAAATTACACACATATATTATGAAGCAGTGTTTTAATTGCTGTGATAACTAGCTGCATGCACTAAATATGTATTATCTACCTTCTTCAAATTAAAAAAAAATATTTTGTTTTATGTTACTCTGTGTATATTTTTATCTACTTACTAATGATGTGATGAAGTAACTATGGTAATCAGTCATCATTCCAATTTCTTGTGCTTGTTTTAGTACAGTATATATTTTATCTATTGAGCAATCCAAAACTATATGGGATTCAGCAGAATTTTTTATTTGCTTTAATAATGGGCTGCAAAAAATACTTTAATTAATGCTCTATTATCTACATAATTTTAAAATTCTTTATTTTAGAAAACAACGTCTTTTGTAAACATCTCTATATTGCGTAAAAATTAATTATTCAACATTAGTTATAATCTTTGCATATCAACACATAGATTCATCTTAGAAGTATAATTTTTGAATGATTAGTTTTCATAAACATCTCACTTGTTAGATTCAAGATAAAAATCTGCTTTGACTTGAAATGATTCTTCTATAATTAAGAGGAATTTGCTTGAGTTTTTTATAATTATTATTTTACTCATTTCTTTGCACAAGTTGATTTGGATTAGTTTTAAAAGATTCAGAAAAGATGATGGAAAATTATTTAACACAAAGCAACTTGTAATTTTGAAACTATGGTGATAATTAATCTTGGAGTAATGAGAAATAATTGTTGCCAGTGTGCTGATTTCTAACACTTAATATTTTTAAAACTAATTTCACTAAATTAGGCTACATTGATAAAAACACAGAAAAACTTTTGTGAGCTGTAAATATTTGACAACTTCTTCGAGGATTTTATAACTTTTTAGAGGACAAATTATAATTATTCTATTCTATTAAATTATGATTTTAAGATACAGATTAGTGATGCTGAACACATAACTTATAATTGCCACAATTTTACTGTGTTAAAGGTGTTATTTAAATCGATTTCATATACATTTTGTTGTAATATGTAAATTTATACAGTCGTAATACTTAAAACGGTACTCGTCGCGCCATCTACTGGTTGTCAACGATTTGGTGCAACGAGACAAGCTCGATTGAACGCGAGCAAAGTGCGCATGCCTCGCGTATATACTCTAAGCGCATACTATACTGTATACTCAGCTTCGTGGAGTCAGACTATGCGACACTGTTCTATACTCCCTCTTGCCTGTAAGAATCCGAGTAGAGCGGATGTACTGCCGACTAGGCTCTTAAGCCTTTCAATATATTAACATTTAAACCTCAAAATTATTATTATTTATTCCACGTATCCTTTCCAACATGGTAGCAGAGGTCCGTGGTTTGTATCATTATTCTATCCCGCACATTGACTCTCGAGTCATGTGAGGGATATTCAAAAATTTAGAGGTTAGAAGAAGAGCCACGTGGAAAAGTAGTTAACGGTTATTGTTAACAAACAGAATCGCACAGTGAAAAATTGAGTAGTGAAATTATAGGAAAAAATTTTTCAGAAAAATTTTAAGCTTGTGAAGCATGAAAATTCGAAACGTCTGTCGAAAAAAAAAGAAAAATCTCAAGTGAAGATTAATCAGTTAAGAAAAGGTTAAAGTCAAAAAATATATGTGGCGAAGATAAAGTTGTCAGGTACTAAACAATAAGAAGAATTTTGAAAATTAATAAAGATTAAAGTGCGATGTCAATAGATTAAAGTCGGCAAGTGAAAAACGTGGTGACGTGTTAGTATAGAACACATGGCAATTTTGAGGTTAAGCACATGTTTTGGTGGCTAAAGCAAAAAACAAATCCAGAACAAAATCTAGAAACTAAAGATGTCTTTGGAAAGAAAATATAAGAAATCCGATTAGAAAAATATTTTTGAAAGAATTAAAGAAAATTACTGTATTAAAAAATCAAGTATACAACAATATAAGTGCAAAAGAAATTAAAATGGCGAAGCAAGCTAAAGTTGAAGATATCATGATGCCCGATTTTGATGGTGCAAATTACTCCAGTTCGAAAATAAGATTAATGATTTTATTAGAATATAAAGAGTGTAACGAACCTGCAACTAGTAAAATAACTGCTGCATACAAAGTTAAAGAAGCAGATTGGAAGAAAATGGATTTAAAAGAAAGAACCATCATAATAAGCACTGTATCCGATAAACAATTGGAATATATTGGTGAATGTAAATCAGCATTTGAAATGATGGAAAATTTCGATAAAATGTATTCGACGCAATCCACGTCGCTACAAATAATCTGCAGAGGAAAGCTGGAAGAAGTAAAATTGAAGAATTTTGATCAAGTAGACGATTTTTTCGCAGAATTCGAGAAAACCGTGAACGAGTTCAAGGCGGCTGGTGAGAAACTAGAGGAAACAGAGAAGATGAGGTATTTAATACGAGCACTACCACCAAGCTACAGCTACATAGGAGATTTCATTGATGTCATTCCAGAAGATCAAAGGACAGTAGACTATGTCAAATCAAAAATTAAAGAGAAAAATTATACAAAAAACGATTCTGATAAAAAGAGTAATGTAAGTACTTTTACAGCCAAGTTTGAAGGCAAATGTTACAACTGTGGAAAAGTTGGACACTACAAAAATGCATGCACGAGACCACCACAGCAGAGCAACCGAGAACGAGGTGCTCAATCCAGTCAAGGTCAACGAAGTCATCAAAGAGGCTACAACAGAGGTGGAAACTACAGAGGTCGTGGCCGAGGCAGAGGACAAGGTCAACCCAGAGGTGACTTCAAGCGAGCAACAGGGCAATTATTCAACTGAATCATGGACAACACAGGTATGCCATGACTCGAACAATTCTTATACCTACCCTCGGGAAAAGTATAAGAATAATAAAACAAGTGAAGCATATCACGTAACAGGTTGTAGCGAAAATTGTAGCGAAATCGATTGGTTGTTAGATAGTGGTTGCACAGATCATATTATAATAAATGATAAATTCTTTGATAAATGTGTAGATTTGAACAATCCTATTGATGTAAAATTACCAGACGGTAAAATGTTAAAAGTAACCAAAATAGGTACTGTTAAAACTTATTTTAAAAATTATTATAATCAAAAATATGTTGATATAAAAAATGTCTATTACGTTGAAGGCATTAAACAAAATTTGATGAGTCTTGCAAAAATAACTGAAAATTATACAGTATTAGCAAATAAAGATATTGCAAAAATTTTTAATAAATCTAGAGAGTTGATAGCTGTAGCAAACAAAAAGGAAAATTTGTTTTATGTGAAAAGTTTTGTATTAGAAAAGAAAAATAAATCCATGTATGGAAATTCAATAAAACTAACTGACAAAGAAAAATGGCATAGGGCATTAGGCCATGTAAACTTTCAATATTTAAATAAATTGGTAACTAATAAATTGGTGACTAATAGTTGAAGGACTGCCAGAAAAAATCGAAAATGTCGAAATGAAATGCGCAAATTGTATAGAAAGCAAAATGGCGAATATACCGTTTGAAAATAGCAAATCAAAAACAACTAAAATTTTAGAATTGATCCATACTGATTTGAATGGTCCACATAATACTACTGGTTATGGTGGAGAAAAATATTTCTTAACATTTGTTGATGATTACAGTAAATGCACTAAAATCTTTTGTATTAAAAATAAATCAGAGACTGCAAGTTGTTTGAAAGAATTTGTTAATCTAGTAGAAAATAAATTCAATAAAAAGGTTAAAAAATTATGTTGCGATAATGGTAAAGAATATTTGAATCGCGAAATCTACGATTTTGTAAAGTCTAAAGGAATTGAATTATTGCCATGTCCACCCTACGTCCTTGAGCTAAATGGAGTAGCAGAAAGATATAACAGATCTGCAATGGATATGGGCAGATGTTTAATGCGTGAAGCCAAAATACATAGACGTTACTGGCCCGAAATCATAAAAACGGTCGCGTATTTAAAAAACCGTACAATTGCAAATACAGCGGAAAATAAAACTTCTTACGAAATATTTTTTGGTATCAAACCTAATGTAGAAAATTTGAAAATTTATGGTAGTCGAGTCTTTCTAAGAATTCCAGAAGCGTTGCGAAAATCAAATGGGATGATAAAGCCCAATTAGGTGTACTAGTAGGCTATGTAGAAAATGGCTATAAAGATCTAGTCAATGGTAGAGTCATTCATGCTAGACATGTACAAGTAGTTGAGGAAAATACTAAAATTATTTGTTTAGAAAAACTTGATGATGAAAAAGATAGAGATTTGGAAAATAGCGAATCTGAAAACGTAGAAAATGAAATACTGGAAAAAGAATCCAAAATTGATGAATATGATGTAAATTCAAATCAAACAAAATCTCTGATCCCTACTCAGACCTTCGGGGACAGTAGAGATAACACATTAATTTTTGATATTGCTGAAAATGACAATTCAAGTTTAAAAGTATAAAGAAAATCTAATAGAAAGAAAAGTCCTATAAATAGGTATGGAAATCCTGTAACTCATTTTATCTATGTAAATTACATTGATGCAAATGTACCGAATACATTTGAGGAGGCGTTAAACTCAAATGAATATAAACAATGGAAAATTGCGATGGACTCCGAAATTAATAGTTTAAAGAAAAATAATACTTGGCAAATTGTTGAAAGACCAAAAGATAAAAATGTCATTGATGTAAAATGGGTTTATAAAAAGAAAAATAATAATGTTTATAAAGCGAGATTAGTTGTAAGAGGATTTCAACAAAAAGATTATTTAGAAAATGTTTATTCACCAGTAGGAAAAATGCAAACTTTGAAAATTTTATTGTATTATAGTTGTAAAAATAATTTATTTATAGAGCAAATGGATGTTGAGAGAGCATTTTTGAATGGTTATGTAAAAACAGAAGTTTATGTTCTGTTTTTACATAAGTTTATGTTAATGAACCGAAAGGTTATGAAACCGGAGACAATAAGGTTTGCAAATTGCAAAAAGCATTATACGGATTACGAGAAAGCCCAAGGGCCTGGTATGATTGCTTCAACAATTTTATCGAAAAATTAAACTTTGTGCGAAGTAACTACGATCACTGTTTATATGTAAATAATGCAAGCAAAGATTCAATATATATATTCTAGTCTTTGTAGATGATCTCTTAATATGTTGTCAAGATAAAAACAAAATAAATGAAGTCAAATCTAGTCTAAAGGACAGATTTGCAATGAAAGACTTAGGAAAAATTGGAAGTTATATTGGAATAGATATAGATTATAGTGATGATAAACGTAAGATGACTTTAAGTCAAACAAAATACATTGAATCTTTGGCTACAAAATATAATTTAGAAAATGCTAAACTATATGATACTCCAATGGAGTCGAATATAAAACTAGCACAAGCGAAAGAAACAGATGAACGAATTAAATATAGAAATTTAATAGGCGAATTATTATATATAAGTACAGGCACAAGACCAGATATAGCATATAGTGTAAATTATTTAAGTCGTTAAGTTGTTATGATCAAACACATTATAAATATGCAATGCGAATTCTAAAGTATCTGTATAAAACGAAAGACTTAAAAGTTATTGCGACAATGTAAATAGCAAAATATTAGATTGTATGGTAGATTCCGATTTCGCAGGAGATAGTGTAGATAGAAAATCTACAACAGGTTTTGTAATAAGACTTTATGGTAATGTAATTTTCTGGAAAACACATAAACAAACTACAGTAACAAAATGTTCTACTTTCGCAGAATACACTGCTGTCAGAAGCAGTGACCGAGATACTGTTCATAAAAAATCTATTAAGCGAATCATTCAATATCAACTTCGATAGACCGATTAATATGTACGAGGATAACTCAGGTGCAATTGCAATTGCTAAATACAGTAATTTTACAAAGAATTCGAAGCACATTGAAGTGCAATATCATTATATAAATGAAAGCTACGAAAAGGGCGAAATAGATATTGTAAAAGTTGACTCTAAATGTAATTTAGCAGACATCTTCACAAAGAGTCTGGATAAAACAAAGTTTCTAAACAATAGAAAAGGTTTAAGTTTAATCTAAAGCGTTTATATATAAAAGTTCAGAGTAATAATCGCTAAATTCAGTTGTAAATCTCAAGTTCACTTGAAATGATCTTAATTTAATTAATGTAAAATGCGATGACAAATTAAATGCAAAATTGAAAACTCAAATGTGTCGAATTATAATGTAAAAATATCACGACTGTAAAATTAAGGAGGCGTGTTGTAATATGTAAATTTATACAGTCGTAATACTTAAAACCGTACTCGTCGCGCCATCCACTGGTTGTCAACGATTTGGTGCAACGAGATAAGCTCGATTGAACGCGAACATAGTGCGCATGCCTCGCGTATATACTCTAAGCGCATACTATACTGTATACTCAGCTTCCTGGAGTCAGACTATGCGACTCTCTACTATACCCTCTGTTGCCTGTAAGAATCCGAGTAGACCGGATGTACTGCCGACTAGGCTCTCAAGCCTTTCAATATATTAACATTTAAACCTCAAAATTATTATTATCCTTTCCAATACATTTAATGGGCTGTTATTACTTTAAAAGACATCGTCGCTTCCAACGAAATCTATAGCATATCTTTAATTACCAACAAAGACAGGCAGATTTCTCGTAAAATCTAGCGGTGTTCGGGCTTCCTATTTCAAATACAGATAAAATTTATTTTGATACAGGATACGTCATATGCTTTGCGTGTGAATTGCTTTTACGCACACTGTATAATAAAAAGATTTTGAATTTCAGAGCGTTTGGATAATAAGTACAGAAATATACACTATATTAAAATTTTATATTCAGTCAATTTTGTAAAAACCCTTCAAAACTCGTAAAAAGAAAAAAATGAGATCTATTTTACGGTTGAAATGTTCTTTAAACTTAAATCATTCACGTTACTGAAAAAAAATATCAAGTGTACCAAATTTTAATTAGTTTTAAACAGTGGAAGAACTTCCAAAAAAATGTCCATATGTCCATCCGTCCGCCCGTATGGATTTTTTTTTGCTTCTATTCCACAAAACTTGGTGTATTATATAAACAAAAAACTATTGAATGGTAAAGACAGGTATATATAATAAAAATATAGATTTCTACCAAAAAACATTTTCAAGATTTGGTCCAGGTCGATTGGAAGCTGTGAAAACAATTAAACAAAAATAGACGCAATTAATTAATTTTTTTAATATTTTGTACACACACACAAACACACACACATATATATATATATATATATTGTGACGAACGAACGCGAATTCGTATTTCGCGCGCTCGCCGCGTCGCGCGACCATTTCATGCGTGATGCGATGTTGCCGGTTCGGCGACACTCGGGAAGCGAAGCGTGGCTAACCTCCGTCGTCAACCCCCAGCATCATCGAGGGATAGCCGTGCGGAGATAAAAGAGTGAGTAATCCCCCTCGTTGACGTGACGGCATCTTCGCGGCTGTCGCGCTAGAGCCCAGTTGCCCCGTGACAATATATATATATATATATATATATATATTTTGTGTATTGATCAAATAATTGAATAAACAGTGCAGTATTCGTATTGCTTGTTACTTATTATTATTTATAAATTAATATTTAAACTTACAAAATTATAAATAGTGAAGCATATTTAATACATAATTTTATAATGGTTTAGGAGGCAAAACAACCGATCGATCTTCAATAATATAATATTTTTTAAGTACAACTTAAATATATATTAGAATTTAGAAGATCAAAAGAAGTAAATTATGGTCATCTTTCATGAAATTATCATTAAATGAGAAGTTGAGATTACAAAATAAAGATTACAAATTTAATAATTGGCTTCTTGATGTAGAAGAAAATAAAAATGCAACAAGATTCGAATTAGAAAATAATATTAAAAGAATCCCACAATAATTGGTCTGTAATAATGATTTGACCACAGAAATTTTTGGCCATAAAATTGATACAAATGATTCATCTTTAAGAAACGAAGTAATTTTTACCTTTAAATTACAATATATTAAAAATTAATGGAAAAAGCTTTGTTTTTTATAGTGATGATAAAATTAAAAGTGAAAATGATTACAATCAATTATTAACGCAATATCAACTGAATTTTTAAATTCGTTGACACCAAATGGTTTACCACCACATAAATTAATCTTGAAAAAAAGGGCAATAATTAGTTGTTTAAGAAATTTAGATATGGATAGCGGTTTTTGTAATGAAACATTGTTTTTAAAAATATTAAAAAATATTTATTAGTTGGAGAAATCATAACTGGTAAGTATTCTAGTAAAATCGTCTTCTTGCCACGAATCAATCTAAGTCCATCATTAAATGAAATACCGTTTCATATGATAACAGGTCAATTTAAGATAAGATTAAATTTTGCTATGACTTTAAATAAAACTTAAGGTTAATCTTTTGACAAAGTTGGAATCTATTTATGAACTCCAGTATTCAATCGTGGTCAATCATATGTTGCTTTATGAAGAGCGACATCGAGAAATAACTTTAAATTATTTCTAAGTAAAAAGTTTATTAATGAAGCCAATGACGATTTGTTAGACAATAAAATAACAAAATCAGATATTAATATTACTTATCGTTATTATAAAGTCTAAATATATAATACCCATATACAAATTGTTTGGCTTAATTATCACCATTATTGTTCTTAAATATATACTATCAATAACGTGTTCATTTTGTTTTTTTTTTTTGCTAAATTATTGCTATTGTCATTTGTATACATAACATTAATAATTACCGCTTAATAAAGATGTTAAAAAATGTATTACATATGATAGTTATGATACTGGCTGTGTTATTATTTTTTTTATCCGGAGAGTTAGAGAAATACTTGATGCACCTACGCTGTTATCTCACCCCAGTTCTGCTTGTTGTTAAGCATCGTTTCGACTACAGTCTCGGGCGTGAACGCTTCTATCGTCAGCTCCAGTACTCTATGCTTTTCAGCCCAGTGGGGGCAGTCAAAGAACGTGTGTTTCACGTCGTTCCGTTTGTCACCACAGTACTTACATCCCGGTGTTGCCACCCTGTTCATCGCGAATAGGTAACTCCTAAAGCATCCGTGACCGGAGAAAAACTGGGTATCGTAAAAGTTGACCTCTTCCCATTTCCTGTCCACCCACGGACCTACATCTTTTATGAGGGTTCTAGTCCATCTAGCCTTTGGACAATCGGTCCACCTAGTCTACCAATTGCGCATTGTTATTTCTCTTTTTTTCACGGTAATCGAGATGCTAGTCAACGCTAAGCGAGCCTCGTAGATCCGCTTGTGTTCGATCGCAAAAAGATTACCATCGATGCCTAGGAAGCAACCGTCTGGTAGGAGCATGCTATTCTAAGGGCCCCCCTTCGCTGTACCGCCATAATATTTTTCTGATACTTATTCATAGTCATAGCTTCAGCCCATACCTCTGCTCCATATAACAGAATAGAGTTAGTGGTCGCCATGAGTAACCGCCTAACTGTTAGCCTAGGTCCACGGACGTTAGCCATAAGTCGGCTAAGTTGCGCTATCCTAGTCGTGGCTTTTTTACGGACGCGATCTAGGTGTTCCCCGTAGTTCAGCTTTGTGTCTAGAGTTATTCCTAGATACTTGGCTGATGGCCGAGTTGAACGCGTTTTTACGTCCAACGTTACTAGAATCACAATGTCTCCAGTCGCGTGTCTAACTTCTTCTACTTTCTTTATTGTGTCTGTTACCTCTCTAACAGCTCCTATAATGGATCGCCCTTTTCTAAAGCAATACTGTTTATCGGAAAGGTCTGCCGCTTCGCGTACCGCCCTTAGTATTCGCGGTTTAACCAGTGCTTCCCCCGTCTTTCCCAATGTGTCTAAAAGACTTAGTGGCCTATAGAATGTGTCTGTATCCGCTTTTTTCGGTTTTTTAATCAGTACGAGTCTCGCTCTTTTCCACCGCGAGCTAAAAACTCCCTGCACCAGGCACTGGTTGTAATCCCCAAGAGCAACTCAGGCCGTCGCGAGGCGACGATCCTGAGCATTTCCGAAGGGATGCCATCCAGTCCCGGTGCCCTGACACTCTTAAGGGACGAAGTTGCCGCGATGAGTTCACCCTCTGTAAAAAAAGTATCTCGTCTGCCGGTATTTTCGCCGTTTCTGTCTGGGATCTGATGGAGTGTGTGGTAAACAGCCCATCGATTACTTTTTCCATCGTTTCAGCTTCCATAGGTTCCGTGCGTTTCTTTTCGTTCATCTTTCGTGTAACAATCGCGTATTCATCGCCAAATGGGTCTTTCTCAACGTCGTCGATGATCTTTGTTCAGCAGCGGCGCTTACTCTCTTTTATCGCGTCTCTGAGAATTTTTCGTGGTTCGTCCTGTCTTTTGGAAAGGTCCTGGGCTTCAGTCCTTTTCTGTTTCCAAGCTCTTTGAGCCCTTCTTCTAGCATGGAAATTTTCTTTGCTAAGCTCCGCAATGTCGTCTGTTCACCAGTACACCGGTCTTCTCTGGTGGCTGGTAGACACCCTGGGCATGGTCGCATAGCAAATCTCAGTAATCAGATTAGTAGTTCTCTCTACTATTGTCTCTGCTCTTTCGCGTTCGCCTAATTCGTGCTGGAACCCGTTGGATGGGAGGTTCGCACTTTGAATTAACTCCGCGAGTGTCTCTCGGTTCATACGTCGGGTATTCCATCTTGGCGTTCGACTATGATTTCTCCTTGTACTGGTTTGGCGGTCTTCATTAATATTGAATAGAATATATATATATATATATATATATATATATGTGACTGTGATGGCACATTCTGGGACCCAAATTTTAAATTCTTTTAAAAGACAGAGGATACGATTTTTTATCATTTAAAATAGTTAACACTAAGTTAAACATACAAATCTAATTGTTATTAACATTTAAAGGTTTTCTGGGATTCCCAGAAAATTTTCTAGGAATCCCAGAAAATTTGATGAATTTTTATTTTTATGTAATGGCAGATTCTGGGATGTAATAAATTTATATATTTTGATTTCGTGTATTGGCAGTAACTGGAATTTCAGAAGTTTTTGAGTCTACATATTAATGTTATGGCAGAATCTGGGACTCTTTGTCATTTAATGGCAGAATCTGGGATTTTCACGTCATATAAAGGCAGAATTCGGGACATTTTGTCATTTAACGGCAGAATCTGGGATTTCATCTTAAAACATAACTTGTTTCTGGGATACCAGAGAATTTATAAATATTACAAGCATGGGGCTATTTATTCTACGGCAGTTTTTTCAACGACAGAATCTGAGACTTTATTGTCATTTAACTGCAGCATCTAGGAATTTTACGTCATTTAATGGTGGTATCTGGGATTTTCATATGATATAATGGTAGAAACTGGGATTTCATCTCAATGCCTTGGTTGTATCTGGAAAATTAGAAAATTTATAGATTTTTTGTACACCTGGATGAAAGGTATTCAGTTGTTACTTGAACCCCTAAAATATAAGCACTACAAGGGAAAAATTTGACAGCCTATATCTCTCATTTGCCACCCCCCGCATCAGCTTAATACTATTGAAACTATTGATAATAATATTGGTATTTGTTTTATGGCATTCACTGGTACTTTTACGTTACTAGCAAGATCAATGCGCGCTCCTCGCGGTCTACTTTATATTAAACATTTTTATAGGTTAGAAACAAACTATCACGCTCGTCCCGCCATCTATCTCGTAATCTTATTGGCCAATCGACGACCAATCAGAGAACGATAAGAATGATGATTCCTTTCTTTTTTTAGAGTTTCATGTTATTTAATAACAGAATCTGCGATGTTCACAATACATAATGATAGAACCTAGCATTTATGACTTTATATGAGTATTCTCTTTAAAAATCTTAAATGTTTTCCACGTTAAAAACTGGTATATTGTGCATTTTTATCCCATGATATCACATAGGAACAGTTCTAAATACCCTGGGGGCTTGTTTAAAGATTTTTCAATGGGACTCCAGCAGAAATCGAATGATTTCTACATGAATATTACGTCGGCCCCACATTAATAATAAAAGATTCAGTTATTAATATTATCATAAGATTTTGATTTTATTACTTTATCAAACAGTATATCATACTGATATTATATGCTACGTATAAATAAAAGTACCATAATATACTATGTAATATACCATAATATACATTTTAAACTTCAAGATTAAAAGCTAAACTTTAAACTTTAACAGTTAACATATTACTTTATAGATTTTAAACTTTGCATGATATAATTGCCTAATTTCAATAATTTTACAAAGATTAAAATGCATTATAATTTAATCTCTTGCTTTTAATCATTTGTAAAGTTTAAAATGTAGGTTCTAAACTTTCTACTTCCAGATTTTTAACTTTGGGTTTAGAGTGTATTTTGCTTCGAAAATTTCTTTTTCAGAAAAATAATTATGACTGAAAATTAATTTACGATAATTTCTTCAAATTTTGACTATGCGATTCTCATATTTTTAAATACAACAATACAAGAATATGTTATAAGATAATAGGTTACATAAGGTTATCTTCAGCAATCAGTGCTATATGCTACACTACGCCGCAAATATCTCCAGAACATATTATTTATGTGCAACTCTTATAGTAAAAGAATGAGAGAGG
Source organism: Nasonia oneida (assembly GCA_037356405.1). NCBI lineage: Eukaryota > Metazoa > Arthropoda > Insecta > Hymenoptera > Pteromalidae > Nasonia > Nasonia oneida. Next base: position 26,035 of record JAZHPH010000135.1, on the reverse strand, counting down.
TGTCCGCTATGCGTAGCTGTCTTTTACATAACGAATCGGAGTTGCAGAGAGCCGAACGCACGGAGTAAGCATCTATCTACACGTTCGGTCTTGTGTAAACATAAAACATAGCCTATAACAGTGGTGTTACAAAGCTGCTTGGTGAGCACAATCTCTCGCGAATCTGTCTATTGTGCGCGATTAAGCGTGATTATGCATGATTGGGCGTTTATCAAAGAACCTTTGCGCTACCGCTAGTTAACTAATCGAAAAAATTAATGTGTCTAATACTTAGGCGCCGAATACCTGCCAAGACTCGAAGAGAATACTCGCGTGAATCATCACAAACACGACTTGTAAATCCAGAGAGTAAACAACAGCGTGCTCTACATCAGTGAACATCTTGTGACCCTTGGCTCATATCGGTGGAATGAAAACTGGGCACCGGACAATCGCTTCAGGACATGCAGGACTCCCACAACAGAGCTCGCACCATTCAAGCTCCACGACGACCCCGTCCCCTGCAATGCTAACCTAATCTACAATTGTTTCACTCGTACTTTAGCCTCCTCAACAGCAATTATATGCTCTCTCCAAGACCTCTTATGCTTATTTTTTCGGAATCAGTTGACAATGAACGACAAGGTCTTCCTTCTTCTTCCGTTACAGCGATTTCGGTCAGCCCTTACGTACAAGTAGAGCAGAGTTTGCCAAAATTAGCAAACACCACAACGACAACTACCGGAGCTACAACGACGACCAGCTAACAACACTTAGCGCTTGAGACCATCAAGACGAGAACAGCGCATTAGACAACGAGTGCCAGAGTTCGAGAACGAGGAGAAGAAGATAAACGTCAAGTAGATAAACGTCGTAAGTAAAATCGTCCTCGAAAATTTTTGAGCGTTCGTATTAGACTTCTGATGATAAGTAAAATTGTTCTCTCGATGATAAAACTTCTCTTAATTCATAATAACTAAAGTATAACAAATAACTATTACGGTTTATGCGTGTAGAATGGAACTGTTGGTTAGTGTTATATTTTTAAATTGTCAATTGTGGAAAGTACTTCGAACAAGTAAAAGAGTCCTTTAATAATTTTATTAATATTATCGGAGTTCAGTTGGAAAACAAATAATTCTTTTGTATAGGATGTTAAATATTACTTTGCAAATTGAGCGGTATATTCGGAATGAGTAGAATTCGCAATCTGGTCTAGTCAAATTGTCAATAATGTAGATTATTGTAAATAAGTAAAAAAATCCTTGAAATGTTTGAGCTAACAGTATTTTAAATCACTTGGTTACTGGCGTTACTTTCACTTAAATTTACAAGAACAACACTTTTCTCTGCTATAAATAAAATAGACCGCATCAACATTAGACGATATTCATCGACAATCAACCTTATAGACCATCGATAATTAGTATAAACGATAAAAACGACTACTTTCCTGTTGTTAATGCGTTTGTATCAAAACTGAGGGTCCTAGTTATAGGATGGTCCTTGTTCCGTTTTTGTTTTGTATTATAAACCCGCATATCAGGTTAAAACATCGATAAAGTTAACCTAAAATGCAATTATTATTTCCGCAATGTATATGGGTTGGGTTTCGGAAGAGTTTTTCGACTGATTTTGGATTCATTGCATTTTCGACATCGGATTCAGATTCAGCGTCGAACAATACATCGAAAACCCATATCTGTACTTATCTGGAGAATAAATTTTTGTATTCAATCATTTTATAAATTGCGGAAATAATAATTGTATTTTAGGTTAACTTTATCGATTTTTTAACCTTATATGCGGGTTTATAATACAAAAAAAGCCGTATTCTATTTCATTCCTAGGTACATCAAGAAAATTTTGGAAAAACATGCCTTGACAGGAGAAGTCCTTAATTCCCAAAAAACCCATGTTTCAAAATGTGCCAAAGTATGTCAAAGTGTGCTAAAGTATGCCAAGGTAAGCCAACCCCGATTAAGTGATGTCGGCCGAATGACGGCACCGAGACTGCTCGGAATGGGCCACGCGTGACGTCCAGGTACCCCTGCTTCATGACCCGGAAATGACGGCATTGTGCTCAGCACAATGCTGGCATGCGGTGCAAGCATCGTGCGGCACTTAAATTAAAAAAAAAGAAAAAAATGATACCCGAGTAGGGATCGAACCCTGAATCTTTCGGTTAGCAGGTTGGCACGTTACCACCCGACCACGAACACTTGTTACAAGTCTTAGACAATTGTGTCCTTATGTACTGCGAGCAGCTGTTGATGTTAATAAAGTTGCATAAGTTATTGTAATAAACAATCCCCAGAATTATTATTAACGCATTAAACAACATCGATATTCGCCGCTTATTTTGTGTAAAGGCGCGAAACCGGTAGGCTGCTATAAATTCGGTAGTCATATTAATATTAATGAAAATTGGCAATGAACAAAGTCCGGTAAATAAATAATAGACCAAATTAACTAAATCAACAGCCTTAACAATGAAATACATTGAAAAGCCTTGGTTTCGTGAATTGTGCGGTCGAAAATTTCCGCAGCCAACAAAGCCAGCATTCTGCGAGAATTTCGTTTCGGCAGAATGCTGTCACGGCGAGCAGCACTCCGAGCAGGCATTCTGCTAGCACTCTGACAGCGCCAAATGTTAGAAAATTTTGAACACGGGTCGAAAGCACAATGCCGTCATTTAGCTCCTCAAAATGTCATCATAATGCTGCCATGAGTGCCAACACGGCGTGACCGCAAAATGCCGACATTCTGCCTTCGACCGTGCCGGTCTCATACAGCCGGGACACATGGCCATCATTCTGACAAAGTTTCGTGCCGTCGCAATGTGGGCATGCGTGCTGGCATGCTGTGCCGCCAAAATGTCAACATTATGACTTCCCGAATGGCGGGAAAAAAATTTTGAAAATTCCAACAAAAGATGTCGTGGGGACGTTACAATGACGGCACGAGCGGATAGCATGCGTGACCCCGAAATGCCCGGCACGCCATGTTATCAGCGATGTTAGTATGCAATGGCAATGTTTTGGCGCGCAGGCAGCGGAATATACCTCACTGTGCAAAAGTGTGCCAGAGTGTGCCAAATTATGCCATAGTGTGCCAAAGTATGATAAAGTGTGCCATGCTGTGATATATTGTACCATACTGTGCCATACTGTGCCATACTATGCCATACTGT
>JAZHPH010000135.1:0-22471 GCA_037356405.1 Nasonia oneida | reverse complement strand
GTATAGCACAGTATCGCACACTTGGGCACACCTTGGCCAACTTTGGCACACCCAATTATTTCCACCGGGGTCATTGCGATTTTACTTAATAGTCATGTATTATAATGACCTTAGTCTCTAGACGTTGTCATCGGCCACCCTCTACACCTAGACACCGTATTTGAATAATTTTTATATTTAAAGCTCAAAAACTACCTGGACTTTGTAATCGGCTACCCTGGCTACCTAGCCACTGTTACTTCGTCAAAACGCAGAGTATGCACCGGCAACCTCTTAATTCTAAATATCGTAATATATTATTATATTTTCTATAATAAGCAATTCCCATCGGTACATATAGCTGTGTGGTCAACTTTACGTTCACAACACTTCTTGCGGCTAACTTAACGGTCCTAACACATTTCGGACTAAAGAAATAAAACGTGATTTTAGCAATTGTGGATTATATACTGACATAATATAATATAAACAGCCTTTTTAGTAATATTTTTGTTGGAAATCATAGTTCAGCTCAGAAAACATTCTAATAAGCCAAAGAAACTTACCATCAGTAATGTAAGTATTTTTTTTTGTATAATGAAAAATCCGAACACTAATATCGAAGTAAATAGTGTCACAAGCGCTAAAGCTTATGAAAAATATTATTACTTTATTAACTCTAGACACATGACGTTAATAAAATTTGTCCTATGACTATTCTACTTATTCTGGAAATATCGTAAATTTACGACTCAATACCATTACTATAATCATCAGTACCATTCTGCACACCTCACAAGTGATAGTCGTGATAGTGATAGTTAGTGATTGTTGTGTACCAGTTACTGCAAAAGACTGTTATTGAAATGTTTTAGGGACTAATATACTTAACACTATTATTAAAAAATTTCTGAGGATTATTTTACTTACCCAAAATATTTCGCTGTTTACGCAAATAAATAGCACATATCATTTAGACAAATAACATTTGTGCATCAACTGCAGCCGAACACAGTGAATAAAATTATCTGAGGACAATTTTACTTATTCTGGATAGGTCGTAATAGTACATTACGATACTAGTGGCATAAGTCGTACTTTACGACACGGTGCAATAAAGGACTACTTATGCCACGGATATGCGTGACATAAATGCGGATTTATGCGACGCAATGCTATAAATTGACAATTAAATACCATAATTATAATAATCAGTACGATTCCACACACACACAATAGTCGTCCGTCACAATGTTGATGTTATTCATAATCAATAGAGGTTCAATCTTCGTGGGGATAATTTTACCCATTAAATGGATTTATAATGTTTAAATTCAATCAGACATTTACATTGAAAAAACCCCGTGATTTCTCTATGTGTTATTTCAAGCTGAACAATTTGCGGGACTAAAGATAATCAACTTCTAAGATATAGTTAAATAAGTAACTTTTACACGTAAGTGATAAAATGACTAGAAGTTCTAGTTACAAGTCAAAAAACCCAAAGAGCACAAAGATTATTGCATTTTTCCCGTAGTGGGAATGGATTTTCAGCCAAAGTGTGCCAAAGTGTGCCAAAGTGGTCAATAGTCTGCCATAATGTGCTCAAAGTGTTCAAATTCGGAAATTTGCTACACTTTGTCATATTTTGGCATACTTTGGCACACTTTGGCACTCTTTGGCACGTTTTGACACACATGGACTTTGGGGAATTGAGGACTTTTCCTTTGAAGGCATGTTTTTCCAACATTTATGGTGGACAGCAGCTTTAAGGCAATTACGGTCAATTGTTTATGAATATTGTAAAAGTACTTAGTATCTAAAGCTGCTTGAAGTACATAAGTCTAAATTCTTGTATTAACTGTAACGAATATTCGTGGCTAAGTAGTAGACCTCCAGCTTACTAACCCAAAGGATCCAAATTTAAGTCTCACCATCGCTTGAATTTTTTTTTCTTTCATTAAATTATTTATTGTTATGTACTACTGACGCTTTAAGCTCTACGCGTGCCGTCGTTATGACGGTATCGCGCAGTGGCAATGTTTTGGCGCGCAGGTAGCTAAATACTACACTTAAATTATTTTCTTACCTAGATACTAAAAACCATGGAGCGAACCACCTAGACCTCGTCATCAGCCAGCTAGTACATTTAGACACCGCTCTTGAATGAGTTTTACACCTAGACACCAAAAACCACGGTGCGAACTACCTGAACGTCGTCATTGGCCACTCTGTACCCCTGGACACCGCGTTCGAATGATTTTTACTCTTAGACACCAAAAATCACGAAGCTAGTCTCCTAGATCTCGTTATCGGACACCCTGTACACCTAGACACCGCCTTTGAATGATTGTTATATCTAGACAACTTAAACTACGGAGCGCGCTATATAGACCACGTCATCGGCCACCATGTACACCTAGACACCGTACTTGATAATTTTCATACCTAGACCCTGAAAACTACCTGAACCTTGTAATGGGCTACCCCGGCTACCTAGTTACGGTTACTGCTTCGGAACGCAAAGTATTAAAGTAATAGATACGTATGAAATGCTACGTGATTGTCATCCATAATAATTTTTCGGAAAATATTAAATTTGCCTAACATCTAATTTGTTTCAAGTTGTAGTTTTTCATAAATTTCAGTCTTTTATTAGTCAATTTTTTTGAGCATTAACCACCTAGACTTCGTCATAGGCTACTCTATACACCTAGAATCAGTCCTCAAATGATTTTACACCTTGACACCTGAAACCAAAAAGCACACCACCTTGACCTTGGCATTGGCCACCTAAATACTAACCCTGAATTATTTTCTTACCTAGATATCAAAAACCATGGAGCGAACCACCTTTTTACACCTAGCCACAAAAAACCACGGAGCTAGCCACCTCGCGAGAAGATTTTTCCCTCGGGCGCCTGAGCGAAGCGAGGGCAGTAAACGCACCCTCGTAAAATATCTTCTTGCTCGGACAGTAAACCCACCAGCGGGAAAAATCTGCTACTTTCGACCCTTGTTGCATATGTACTATTTTTGCCCGCTTATTGAAATTGCTCAAATCTTCTAAACTCGTGTGAAAACGCGAAAATCAGTACATGCGTTACAAAAAATATGGTGTGCACCAAGGGCTAAGCGGGTTTTTAGCCACGTGTGGTTGCAGTACTCGTCTGCGGCTCGTAACTCGCCTTGACTCGTGCTGCAAACTCCACACTCGGCCTAAAAAAGACCCCTTTATGCCCTTGGTACACAATATACTATTATATAATATAATATACTATACTATATAATATAATATACTATTATTCCTGCAAAATATGAGAAATAAATTCTTTATTCTCGCAAAATGCGGAAATAAACTCTTTATTTTTGCAAAATTTTGGATATTTGAAAATTTGAACATTTTGAAAAGTTGTTAAAAAGTAGAAAAATTTGTTAATTTTGTATAAATTATCAGAATTATTGTTATTTTGTTTTATTATATATGCAATAAGTATAATTGAATAAATATAAAATTTAAAAAAAATTAACTTTTAAAAAAGTAAAATGTTAGGTGAGTTTGATACATTTCGCAACAGAATAACAGATGAAAAAGAACTGAGATAATTCAAACAAAGTCAAGTTTATTATATATAATCATAATGATAATAACTTAATATAATCATAATAACTTAAGTTATATAATGATCAATTAGGAACAACTCTCAAGATACTTACTATGTAACTTGCCATGACTGTTTTATTGTACGTATGGTGTTTTTATGACGTTCTATTACACAAAAAGAAAATTTTAGTTGTTAACTAATAAATAAAATGAAACGGTCATGGCTGGTTCATGGCGAAGTTATGTAGTAAGTATCTTTAGAGTTGTTCCTAATTGATCATTATATAACATAAGTTTAAATAGGGTAAGCCCTTTATTGACCAAAAAAAATTTTGTTGCTTCATTATGATTATATGTAATAAATTTGACTTTGGTTTTATTGATCTCAGTTCTTTTTATCTGTTATTATGTTGCGGAATATATCAAACCCGCCTAACCTTTTACTTTTTCAAAAGTTAATTTTTTTAGAGATTTCAGTCCTTTTTAGTAATTTTTTTGGAGTATTTCATATTTCTCCTAAAAATAAAATACAAGCATCTTTAGCACCTTTCGACCATGACTTTTTTGTAACATTTTGATCACTACCCTAGTGTAAATAAAAAATGAAATAAAATGTAATAAAATATAAGAAAACCCGGTCGCAAAGGCGTAATAAAACCTAATAAGTCCGGGTGCAAATACCGTATAGGATCGCTTTTCTATTAGGTATTTGCACCCGGACTTATTAGGCTTTATTAGGCCTTTGCAACGGGGAATGTAACAAATCGTACGGTTTTGTACGTTTTTGTTGGATTTGGAACCTTTTTTACGTTTTATTACAGTTTGCCACATTTTATTACATTTTGTTAAGTTTTATTACAATTTATTACATATCCATTGATCTAGAATTTCATGGGGGTCTCTTCTTTGAAACGACAAATATAACAATACGTAAAAAAGTATAAAAATGTAAAAAATTGACTGTAAGCGTAATATTATATAAGAAAATGGCGACTTTTTATTTTCTTACTTCTACTTACATCCTTTTACTTTTTCTTACAATTTCTTATGCATTGTTACATTTTATTATAAAATTAATAATTAGAAAAATATATTGACTATATTAGGCGGTAAAATAAGATATGCAATAAAATGTAATAAAATGTAATAAAATATAAAAAAAAGTTAACAAATCTGAAAATATAAGAAAGTGTACAAAAACGTATGAGAAAAAAGGTCCGAAATCCAACAAAAAGATACAGTTTCTTACATTTTCTTACATTTTTTTACGTTTTATTACAATTTATTACAATTTATTACATTTTTCTTTACCACTAGGGTATGAAATGAAATCACTGATTGTTCTAATACACTACCCACGAATGATTTATACACCAAGACGTAACAAATTACAGAGAACACCACCTAGACCTCGTCCAAAGACTGTTATTAAAATGTTTTAGGGACACATTTACTTAACACTATTATTAAAAAATTTTTGAGGACTATTTTACTTACCCAAAAAATTTCGCCGTTTATGCAAATAAACAGCACATATAATTTAGACAAATAACATTTATGCATCAACTGCAGCCGAACACACTGAATAAAATTATTTAAGGACGATTTTACTTATTCTGAGTATGTCGTAACGGGCATGGCAAGTTACGTAGTAATATATTATCATGAGAGTTGTTCCTCGCTTCGTTACGATTGAATGAAATAAACTGGACTTCGTTTGATTGATCTCATTTCTTTTTAATCTGTGATTTCGTTGTGAAATATATCAAACACGCCTAAACTTCTACGTCTTTGAAAGTTAATTTTTTAGAGATTTAAATCCTTTTTGGTAAATTTTTTTGAGTATTTCATATTCGACGTAGTAAAAATAAAATATAAGCATCTTTAGCACCTTTCGACCGCAGCTCTTTTGTAACATTTTTATCACTATCATGAAATCACTAAATGTTCTGATATACATTCTCCTTGGAGTTTTGATGAATTCTGGGTGAGGTTCCGAATCAGCGGCGTTTTCATTCAAGAGTTTCTGTTGTTTCTCAAACTGCCGAGCATTTGAGATCTTGCGAGTTCGATTGCATTCCTGATGTGTTGGATTCTGGTTGAACCTAACTTCTGATGTAGGCTGTCAGGCGTCTTTAATTCTCTCCCTATTAAAAATGTTACTTAAGATCGTATGTAAGAACGTACGTAAAATCATATATCAGATCTTTATCATATATCAGAATATTTTTATTAATAATTAATTCAAGATCTTATGTAAGTTCTTATCTAATATCTGATATAACACTTAAAGAGATACCGTTTTATTGATCACTTACTGAAGATATACAAGATCTTGCATTCGATCTTGATTAAATGTTAAATAAAAAGATATCTCTTTAAGTGTTACATAAGGTCTTTTATAAGAACTTACATACGATCTTGAATAAATTATAAATTACAAGATTTGTATTGACCATGGTGGTAAGATCTTGCATAAGATCTTATGTAGGAACTTGGGAAAGATATTACGTAATCTCTTATGCAAGATATTGTATATGCGTCTACATACTGGTCGATTACAGTTTTCACCACCAAGTTTGTACGTTCGACCGGATTGCTCTGCGGTCTGCACAGTGGAATTTTTCAGTGATTGACTCCGTTATCCTTGCAGGAATTCCTTGAAATCTTTACTAATAAACTGTTAACCATTATCGCTCACCAGAGTATTTAGGCAACCATGGCGAAGAAAAACTTGTACTTTTATATGCCGGATGATAGTTTTGCTATCGGCTTTTTTAGAATTTTAAAATTTTAATATAAAGTCATTTGCAATTTAATTTTAATGGTTTGACTAGTGCATAACGAGTTTATTATTGTTAAATCAATAGAAACTGTTGTATCAACTACGATTCGAGTGAAAAGTTTTATTTTTTTAAATAATGTACAGAGTAAGTTTCCGCTCTTTATGTAATTACATGAATACATATAAACATCCTTTGTTACCGAAAAAAAAAATTAATCATTCTCCAATTCATTTAATATTTAACATAATACTTTGAAGTAAATTACAATGTTTTAAACGATAACCACTTCCAAAAAAGTAAATGCGCTGTATTTACGATTTATAACGGATTAGAGCAGACTAAAACTGATTCAAAGGGCGGATTAAAACGGATAGAATTATCATAATCCGTTTTAATCCTTATATTTTAACAAGGGCTGGCAATGTCTATTCTAACTCGATGTTTATTTCAACGAGAGCTGGCTATTTTACTTTACACTATTATTAAGAAATTTCCAAGGACTATTTTACTTATTGAAAATAGAACGCTGAATTCGCATATTAAATTCCAATATCTTTCACAAAAATATTGTTTGATCATCAATGCAACTGACCGGGTTAATTAAATTCTCAGCGGACGATTTCACTTATTCTGGCTATGTCGTAAATTGACAATTAAATGCCATAACTATAACAATCAGTACCATTTACACACCTCAGTGATAATAGTCATTTGTCACAACGTTTTTATTGTTATTCATAAAAGGTCCAATGTTCGTAGGGACAATTAAACGGAATCAAAAACACTTAGTTAAAAACAATGTCTTTTAGCGTATTATGAATAACATAATATGATTCTAAAGTTGACTTTTTTATAAATCTTAGTTGTTTGTTTAGCTGTAGTTTCATTATAAACAAAATTTATAAATAAGCATGATAATTTACAATACATCAATCTCGCCTAGCTTTTTTACTTTGATTAAAAGAATTTTTTAGAGATTGCATGTCTTTATAAGCGAACTTATTGAAGTATTTTAGATTCATCCAAAAATAAAATGCATGATAATAGCGTTCAGGTAGTGTATACTGAGATTTTTATTGCGGAAATATCAGTATATTTCGTGTATAGTATCTAAGTGCAAAGAGTCGCCGATAATGGGGTCTAGGTATTGCGCTCTATAGCTTTTGGTGTCTAGAATCAGTTATTACACTTAGACAATCAAAGCTTCGGAGCTCAGTACCGCGACCGCGTCATTAGCGACCGCATGGACCTGGACACAAAAATCTACTGCGTGCTCTATATTTAGACCTCGTCATCGAAGACCCTGGGCATGGTTCCCCTCATCCCCAACACTAAAAAAGTTCATGCAGTGACAGTGCAGCAGCTGTTCAAAATTTTTAAAATTTAAAAAATTCGGTTTTTTCAGGCAGGCTAAAAAGAGCGCTATCGATGCCCTGATTATAAAAAGCACGGTGCACAACAAGGGGCGAATCAGCTTTTTCAGACTCGGATGATGATTGCTCTGGCGAGAAAAATCACGTGATTTATCACACGATCAATCACGTGAGCAGTCACTTGATTTCTCACATGATTTATCACGTGATTTCTCACGTGATTATTTGGCGTAATATCTCACGTGAGAAGTCACGTTAAAAATCACGTCAGAAATCACTCATAAAATTGAATTATTTCTTTTCATTAAAATAAATTATTTTATTTTTACTAAACAATTATGTAAAATAGATTTGTGAATAATCCAAATAAATTGGCCGCAAAAAAAACGTTGCCCTAACCGAGGATCGAACCCCGGTCCTCAACTTCACAATCCGTTATCTTACTGCCTGAGCTATTTGTGCTGTTGTAAGTATTGAAACTCTATACTGTTTTTACCTAAAAATATGTTTGATTTATGATTTTGTACAATTTACACGTATACTTCAAGGTAAAAATTGAAAAGATTTAAAATATTTTCGAAGTTATGATTGATATTTATAATCTAAATTTAATATTACCATTAAATTATTTAGCATAGAAGAATCATTCTAATTTATAAAGACGAAAACGCGAAATAAACTTATGTTTAATTGTAAAATTAGATTTTTTCATTTCCTTATTTTATCAATTAGCAGCAGATTGTTTATATACGTAAACGATAGATTACTAAGATTCATACATGATCTTCGAGTCATCATTAGGACAAATAAAAATAGCTCAGGCAGTAAATAATGGATTGTCAAGTTAAGGACCGGGGTTAAATCCTCGGTTAGGGCGTTTATTTTTTAATTTTTGTATTGCGGTCAATTTTTTGGATTATCAATAAATCTATTTTTCATAATTGTTTAGTAAAAACAAAATAATTTTATTTTAATTAAAACAAATTCTATTTTATGAGTAATTTCTGACGTGATTTTTAACGTGATTTCTCACGTGAAAAATCACGCCAAATAGTCACGTGAGAAATCACGTGATACGTCATGTGAGAAATCAAGCGACTGATCACGTGATTTTTCCCACCAGGGTGATCCTCGCTCATCATCATCGCTTGAAAAAGCCAACTTTTGCCCCTAATTGTGTACTATTATTCTGTATATTATTGTGTACTATTGTTCTATAATGTACTATTACTCTGCGCAGCATGTGGAAAACTGTGAAGAAGCGATACCCAACATTATATTGTGCGGCCAACTTTACAACACTTTTATCGACAAATACTTTCGTTGGGAATCATAGTTTAGCTCGGAAAACATACTACCCTGCTAACAGTTGGAGATTAGAACAGATTAAAATATCAAAATGGAGCAGAAATGCCGATTAAAATAGATTAAATGCTGATTAAAATCGATTAGTTTAATCTACTTTAATCGGTATTAGTGCTCCATTTTGATATTTTAATCCGTTCTAATCTCCAACTGTTAGCAGGGTAATCAGCCAAAAAACTCACGAACAATAAAGATAAGCATTTTTTTCGGTATCATGAAAAATCCGAACACCAATATAGAAGTAAGTAGTGTCATGAGCGTTGCGACTTTGTCTACTTCTCAAACTCGTCTACATGGCGCTACCGCGTCACGTGATATTTGTTTATTTAATGTTTCCTTCCAGTTTTGTAAATAATTTTCTCACACATTTAGCGTTGTTACGGACGATTTTATGTATGTGTAGGGATTTGTGCCGAGAGTTTATATGAGCAGGTGCCTATAGAAGCGAATTTTGCAAACGCACACCAATGTACTACCTGAATTGATAAATACGGATTGGGAAAATTTTTGAATATTCGCAGAAGTTTCATCGTTAAGCCCAGACTCTTGCTATCGAGCAGACTGCAACTCGTTCCATTTTTCTCTGAAATCTCGGCGAGACCGGTCAAACTAGGAAACCCGCAACGCTTGTTTTTGAGTTGAATTATAAAAATTTTAAGCGATTTTTCTGATTCGACATATTACTTCTAACCACCATATCGTCCCCTGACTCGACTGCGTAGCTATTTACAGAAGTTTCTCCGAGACCAACCATTTTTGATTCAGCTATCATAACTCCAACACGGTAGTTGACACCCGGAAAAGAGAACCACGTGTGAGGAGGTATTCAGCAGCGTGATAACTAGACGAGAGGTTCATCTTATAATATTTTTGTAAGCGTGTTGTAAACTTGCAAGTCGTCGTGCTCGGTACAAGATTTATGTTATTTTCGAGCATTTAATATATCAGATACTATATTTATTTACACGTATTTGACTGACTAGACGTGAAAACGAAAACGTAGTATTGCATCAGTATTTTATTGACAAAGATAGACTCGATAAGTGAAAATATTAAGTATATTGTGAATGACAAAATATAAAAAAATAAGAGAATTGTGTGCACACATGCGTTAGAACGTTTGAAGACAGATAGTTATTAAAAATTTGTTATCTTATAAAAAAAAAAATTTTTAAAAAGTGAATATTCCTTTTGGTCAACCAAAATCGATTTTGAAGAACCTAATCCTCAAATTTTACAGCGCGTATTTCTTCTTGTTCCAAAAATATCAATAACTTTATTCAGAAAGGCAATAATTTATAATATTAGCTAATCAAAAGCAGCGGATTACTATTTATTGAATGTTTGTAGGATCAGTATAACATTTTAAAAACATATATCCGGGTTGTATCACAATGATTAAAGTATTGTATTTTCTGGGGAATCCTCAATAATAATTAATTTTCTGTGACATCCCAAAAAATTTTCTGGGACATCCCAGAAAACTTTCTGGAATGCCAAAAAAAAAAAATAGAAAAAATTTAAAGTCCTAGAAAATGTTATCATAATTTTCTGGGACGTCCCGGCATTTGGCTTTCACGTGCATATAGCCAAGGCAACGGTACTATCGCGTGACGCTCGCTCGCACCCACACCCGGCAGTTTACCCAACCGATGCGAATCTTTCCCTTTTTGAGCAGGGCAGCGGCCTTAGTCTGGACCAATTCAATTACTGCCATACTCTGCTCTTTCGTGTTTGGCTCGAACAGATAAATTTTGACATCCTCTTCGCTACAGTCCGTCACGGCGGCGATAGCACTGTTGACTTCTTCCTTTGTCGTAACTCCATCGATATCCCTGATCTCTAGTGTTTTTTGGAGATCTTGTTTTCAATCGTGCCTACTTGTCGGATTGCATCTTGGATAGCTTTTTTCAATGACTTCATTTTGTCGTTGCTTTTACCTACCCCCACTAGAACGCCAACTTGTCTTGTTTTACAGACGAACTAGACCTCCGTACTCAGTTCTTATGGCTTTACCTGCACCTTCATCTGTCCCAGAATGTCAGCGTAGGTTTTGCCTTTCTCTGGTTTTATAAGAATAGCATCCATCCTTTGATGTTGAACTTTTTCTTCTTTCTTTTCCGGTTGGGTTTGCCCCAGTTTTTTCTGTTGTTTCTTTTTTGCCTTCCTGTCGGCAGCTACTTTCCATTGTGTTTGACCATGAGAAGTCTATGCATTACTTTCGCTGTCCCTACTTGTTGAGGGGGCACTGTTTACTTCCTTGTTGTCTTTTTTCGCAGGGGTACCGCCGCCTCCGTCAGATGGTACTTGTGCTCTCTTCTTCGACTTTGCCGATTTTTGAGACTTTGTATTGTCTGCTCTAGGTTGTTGGAGAGGCTGCCTCTTTACAGCATCCTCCATCTTGTCAAGAAGTGTAACAGCTTTGATCAACATTGATCCTATTCAGGGTAATCCATCTTTAATCTTGAAGTTTACGCCCTTTTGCTTATCCAGGGTTTTGGTCATTTCCCTGGATTTTTGGATTGAATATACACTGTCTTGTGTTGTTAACATCTGTTGTAATATAGTAAGTATTATAATCTTGATTATAAGTACCAAAACGGTACACGTCGCGCCATCTAGTGGCAGACAACGATTTTGTGCAGTGAGACGAGATCAAGTCAGAGCGAGAGTATCGCGCATGCTTCGCAACTATACTCTAAGCGCCTATTACATACTATACTATACTCCGTGTGTAGAGCCAGACTATGCTGTTCTGTACTCTACACTCTCCCTTGCTTGTAAGACTCCGATGTGATCGGACGTGCCGACTACTGGGCTCTTAAGCCTAACTATTTTTTCAATATATAATATTATTATTAACCTCACTGTTTATTATTTATTCCACCACACTAACAACATCCTTAAGGTTTCAACTTCCAGGTTCTCCTGTAAGTTTCTCATGACCTAGTTTGTGGTTCTCATATTAGAAGCATTTTTCTTCATCTTGACATGTGTCCGACCCCCTGAATCTCCCCGTCAATGGGGGCAGCTGAAATGGCCCCAACACATGACTGTAGGCGGTGCCAGACTGGGTATATCATGTCAGGGTTCGCTATCGCACTAGCCCACCTCTACTCTCTTGAGCCTCCCACTCAGAACAAAGGTGCTCGTCTCTCTGGAGAGTTTCCGGCGGATGTCACACAATATCACGCACTCGCTCGAGCCAGTTGACCGATATTAGATAGCTATGGTTCCAAATGTCGTACGGCTTATTTGTCTTATTGAAAATCAGGCTTGTTTGATTCTTGGTTTCTGTGACGTTTCGTGACCTTGTAGTAGTTCTTTTACTTTGTCAGCATTCCTCGCTGTTTCTTCGATCTGCTGACGTATTTTGGCCAGCTGTTGCTCGTACGGACATGCTGAGTTTATTTGAGTACAAAATGTTTTTTATATACCCAAGTTTCCTAATAACTTCTTCCATCTAGAGAAAAATGTCTCAAGATTTACCCGTTGTATCATTTTCCATGATGTGCTGGAGGTTGCCAATGAGTTTAATTTCTCAACCAATAGTCCTGGATTATGGTTGATGGCCTTAATGATGATTTCTCCATTGGTTTCCTTGGATGCCGCGCACCTGTAATAGCGGTGTCTTATAGTTACGTTCTCACGGCATGATAGCGACCTGATGGCCACTATATTTGTGTTAAATTAATGTGCCCCTCCCTATAATATAGGTCGTTTATTTTGGCATATAGATTGCATATAGATAGCATAAGGGAATCGTACTAAACCCAAGGGTTAGTACGATTCCCTTGTCATAAATTATGGAATAAATGTTATCCTTCTGGAGGAATAAGCGGGTACCTACGCGGCATGGGTAGTGAGTATGGGTACCGTCATGGGGTCTGCTTATTTACAATAGTGTATTTTTATAGTGGATATTATTTTAACCAGCATTTTAAGTTTTTATTTGTAGTGAAATTTTCGTCGCTTACCTGACTCTTCGTGGCTTTTCTGCGCGCTGTTTCGTAGGGCGCTCAGGTTTCGCGAGATGCGATCTCTGCACTTTGTCCAGTGACTTGTCTCTTGGTGGATTTTTTTTGCCATGGTTACATTTTTTATCTAGTTTTCGTGTCTTCGCCGGTTACTCCGAGCAGTTCCTCAATGTAAGTTGTGTCCTGCTTTGGGTGGTTTATTTAGTGCTTTACTATGTTTTTTGTTCTTTCTTTTTTTCTCTTTTCTTCCATTCACCCCATCATTCGCCATGGATCTACTGAGATTCATTCTCGGGTTCCTGACAATTTTCGGAAGGGGTGCCCACGGGTCTCAGCAGACGATGGTAAGTACTGCAGTGATTTCGTTTATGTTGTTTCTCAGCTTACTCTTCCCCTTATCTTATTCTGGGTAGTGAGTGTTCATCTTGGAGTCGGTGGATGACATCGCCTGCATGACAATAACTTGGACTCGAATTGGCATCACGGTAAGTCTTTTGTTTCGTATATGTATATTTATATGTGTATTTTGCGTCCCGACTTTAACCAGGTAATTTTGAATTTTAGGTATCCCTGCGCGGCGTCGGTTTGATCGAGTTCCACGCCCGAAGAGAGACTGATCCCGGAATCTGAATAGAGTGCCATGACAAAACCTGGGATCAACCGGGTTCAAATGAGATCTGCCAGATCTGTCATGTGTCTCAAGGCTCTTCTTCGGAGAGGATTTCTCTCGAGGGTCATGGGGTAAGATTTCGTTGTGATTTTAACAATATTAGTTTTATTTATGATTCTGATTTTTGTATTTCGTCTGATCTCAGGCTTGGATTTGGAAACCGCTGACCGTCTTCTTCACTCTGGCCGAGGTAGAGGCCTTGACTGCTGCTGGTTTCTTCTAATCTGGCAGCAGTCTACTTCAGCGTAACACGAGCTAAGAAAGACATATTTTCTAAGAACTTTCTTTTTCTATTTTTATTACAATATATGATGATGATTGAGCACAAGTGGGAGTCGAGGGTACCGCAGGCGGTTATGTCGATCAGTTTTTAAACGGCTTGGCGCATTAAGAAAATTGCCGTAGGCGATCAGCACTCGGTCATGACGCGTAAGAATGTTTTTTTATAAAAAGCAGCCTAGCTTCTTCTTGTCTGTAGTGTTATGACGCTATTGCGCTTACGCGGACAAGCATCGGCCTTCGCGTATTATACACATTCGCGCGAGCGAGTCTGTTTCTAATCGGCTTGTAATATACGCTTGCTCTCGCGTATATGCTCTCTATTTTTGCGTGCTCACTGCGAGAGAAGCTTTAATTTATTACGTTCGCTTTAGCTCTTGAGGAGCACGCAATGCGCGGCTCCGATTTTTTTGCGTTTTTAATGCGTCTAAGGAAGACACTTGAACGCGGCAGCGTACGGGATTTTCGAATTATCGCGAAACGCGAGCGCGCATCGATTTACACTACCGCTATAAAGATCTACGGTCTCTCTTTATACTGCGCGCAGCCTGATACAAGAGGGAGAAAGAGAAAAAGTGAGTGAGTGATAACTAGTATTTTTACGCCGTGACTTAAGGGCAGAATGGCGTGGAAATAATATATACATCATGATACAAAAAATTTTACAACGAATCAAAATACGTATCTGGATATAAATTCCTTAATATCACATTGTCGTGGTTGAACATAGACAAATTATTTTAACAAATCAAGTAAGCATTCATCATGCCGAATTTTAACCGGTACAGAGTTTCAAAAGTACATAGATCGTATTGAAAACGAGTTGCGATATATTTCGGTCATATCGGTAGGAATCACGAATAATGAGGTACAATTTTTATTTTTGGCCGAACGTCTAATTTCGTCACCCGGTTTAGGAAACATCTTAATTAAATATTTAGGTCGTTTTGTGCGAAAGAATTTGTATAAGACCGTACCCAAATAGTAATTTCGCCTGTGTTCAAGTGATAGCCAACCTAATTTATCGTAATACGGTTTCAACGCCGAGTCTTTCCTTAGATGAAAAATATAGCGAACTGCGGAGTTACATAAACGCTGTAGTTTAATAGCGAGGTAGTCAAGTAAATCCTGATATACTAAACAGACGTAGTCAAAATATGGTAAAACTAGCGCATGAACAAGGTTCCTCCTAAAATTAATAGATAACGAGTAGCCCGGGTAGCGCAATCGGTACAATGCATGGTGAGCCCTAACATAAATTTGCGAGATATGTGCGTCCCACGTGAGTGTAGTATTAAATACTCCTCCCAGGTTTCTCACTGTATCCATGAATGGTATCACGATTCCATCAACAATCACTGGCGCAGTCGTTTTGATGTTAAGGCGAATATGATGCTGGTGCGAGCCAACAATCATAGTTTGCGTCTTAGCAACATTTAAAAGAAGGCTATTCTCACGAGACCATTCTACAACTCGTTGAGCATCTTCATTTAGTAGGTTAATATATGAAATCCACCTTGCGAGGCCGGCATTGAGTATATATCTGGAGATCTGAAGTACAACTTTAGAAAAGAAGTTAAGAGGCGAGTTAGGCTCACTGCGAATCAAGTCAAACTTACGTAGAAACTTCCACACGTTTGGCTGTTCATTGCACCCTTTAATTAGAAAATCATCACGAGCTTAGCGAATCGCATTTTTAACCTTCCACCTAGCGTGTCTGTAGGATTCATACATGCTTCTACGTTCAGATTGTCAGGCACATTCTACGCTTAAACTTGCGTGTTGTGAGTAGAGCATGGACATCAAATAAATTGCATGCTAATTTTTTAAACTTTCCCAGTTTAACTTTAACCGATTGCACGGTGTCAAGCTCTCTTAATTGAGGCAAAAGGTTCTGTAAGAACGTGATAGGTGAAAACCGACGAAAGTCCCGAGACGTGATCTCATAATCTAGTTTGGCCGGCTGGTCTAATT
This sequence comes from Nasonia oneida, assembly GCA_037356405.1. Taxonomy (NCBI): domain Eukaryota; kingdom Metazoa; phylum Arthropoda; class Insecta; order Hymenoptera; family Pteromalidae; genus Nasonia; species Nasonia oneida. The sequence goes on along the minus strand of JAZHPH010000135.1, from coordinate 6,464 downwards.
TGATCAATAATAATATAGTCGTGACAGTTAATATACGGAGCCTTCGATTTTTCAAACGACAACATTTTATCTTGTGAATCGATCATTAGAACATCGATCCAAGTATCAGATTCAGCACAATGATGAGTTGCGCCAGTAGAAACCAAGTAAAGATTATTCTCTTCAACTAATTTACTTAGGTGCTTGCCGTAATAATTATCTGACAGTAAGTCAGAATTTTAATCACCTGCAATTATGATGTGGTCATACAGATGAGTAATTTCCTGTAGATTGGTAACAAATTTAGACAGTGTATTGCCCTTAGGGCGCCTGTAAATATCCCCAACAAGTAGCTTGCCGCAACACTCGACGTTAATTAGCATGAATTCCGTTTGATTAAGCTGAGTAATAGTAGATGCCATTGCAGTTGAATAACGTAGATCCGTGCAAATATAGAACGCTACCCTACCGCCTTAAATAAATACACGCTCCAGTGTATCGCTATTTCTATAACCTTTCTTTACCGATGCAAGGTTCCTGTCATTACGGACTAAGTTGTAGCGCGCAATGCTAAATGCCGAAGAATCATGCAAATGGGTGAGCCAAGACTCGGAAATAATTAGAACATCAATATTTTTATCAATTAACAAAGCTTCTATTTCAGTAAAGTGGCGTTTCAAGGAACTTACATTCATGAGTATTAATAACGTTAACTGACAATGAGTTACACGTAGAGTCGAGGTTCGGCTGGCTTAGTTGTCATTGCATATGTTTGAGATCAGTGCTAGTGATAATAAAGATAACCTCCTAGTCATCACTTTTGCGCGCTAGTACCTTATCGCCTCGAGTCCAAACATATTTGTAGTCGACAGCGTTCGCGCGCACTTTAACGGCCATACGCAGTTTATGCACATACAGCGACAACATCTCGTGCATTTCAATAATATATTTGCCGCTACCAGGAATAATCTGGCTTAGATTCAATTGACCAAACGCACGTTTAGCTCTCAGTACATTGTCACGGACGCATACATTCTTAAATCTAATACAGAACACTGATGACGACGCCCCTTGCGCACGAGATTAAGTGGCGTTTTGCAAGCGTCCTTTTAGCTCAAAAACACTATGAACATCCGCCTGGTCATTAGAGACTTTTAGTATTTTTAGCATTTGCGTCGCAATGTTGTCCAAGGGGACTTGACAAGCGCGTGGCACACCACTGACTTTAATCTTCGCGTACTTATAATCTATCGAGACGCTCCTTGAGGCTCGAAATTTCAGCATCCTTGGTGCTTTCTTCGCGCTCCAGTTGCACAATCCTATTGTCATAGTCCTCAACTTTTGCTGTAAATGTGTCAATTTTTTTACCTAACACCTGGGTTGCTCTAGTCCCCAGGACCACTTGACTAAAAAGCTTGTCAAGCTTTTCATCTAACGTAAGCGTAACCTAATTGTTAGGCAGGACCATGCTAGAAGAGGTAGTGCCGGACTGAGTAACTATAGGCAGTTCGTCAACTACAGGCAGTGCCACAATGTACACACTATCCTCAACGCACGAACTATGACTAACAGTACTCAAACTACTAATATCTAACAGAGATCCCGCTTCAAGATCACGTGCAACGTCCAAAATGTTAAGGCGTTTAACCCTTTCGATCTGCAGTGGCTCGGCATTCGGAAAAGCAGCGCGAAATGTCCAACAACAGCATGGGCTGCAGCCCTTTGAATCAGCGTATCGTGCGAGACAGCCCTCGTGAAAAACTAATCCGCACAAATCAGAAGTTATCACTTTAGTGACGGCGTTTCGGCTGCACTTCTCACATTTGGGCATTAAGCAAGTGGATACGTATGCACTCCAAGGTAGACTAAATTCTCAAATTTAAGTTAGTGTACAAATAACACAATACTAACTAACGATTCGCGCAATTATCAGTGATCAAAATCAGTGCACAATCAGACGTCGGTATAGTAGGGGCCCATTTAACCAGTTGTTAAAGTGGTTACGGTCTTCGTACGGTCAGCCACTGGAAAATTTAGCGTATGCTTACTAAGAAGTAATAATAACCAGTCAATTCAACAAAACACTCATGCCGTAAGAGTACATATCGCGATTTCACGTGGCTAGTCGTACCTAACAAAAAACTGAGGCTAGTCACACCTATCCTAAAACCGAACACGTGGCTAATCGCACCTAAGCTCAAACCGTACTAATGCACTATAAACAGTTGTACAAAAACAGTTAATAACCTAGTAGCTGATTGCACAACTGACATTAAATCGCATTCAACATACTATTGCACACATCACGCATCACAGATCGCTAGGATTAACACAACTAACTGGTAGTCGGTGTCCGTCGCTACATAGTACTCAGGAACCGACCATCCTGAAGATGCGAGGACACGGTGCGGGTTGGAGTTACTGGGTCAATTAACTTATTGCCGTATAGCCCGTCGTGGTTCAGCTGCTGCGATGACGGTGCAAGTGAGCCTGGAATTCCTAAACTCAAATCCTTCAGGAAGACAAAAAGGGACTCCCTGTCCCATAAAAGAGAGACTTGCCGTAAATGCCCTTAAATGCTAGATCCAGCAGGATCCCAATTTGCCTGTAGTAATCAAAACCTCACAAAGAAGTACGAAAAAGCGTTAGGTTTTGCTCGAAATTACGGAGCTCTCCGGAACATGTCTGTACTCACCAAGCGGGGGCAAGAGAGATAGAGAGAGAGAGAGAGTGAGAGAGAGAGAAAGAGAGAAAGAGAGAGAAAGAGAGAGAGAGAAAGAAAGAGAGAGAAGAGAGAGAGCCTTATTTTAGCGTTGGCACTGATTAAAACCATGTTTGTCATTGATTTTTAAATAGATTCATTTATAATACGCGCACAAAACTAACGACATCGAGTTCCGCGTCCATAAGCGTCGTGAGATAAACAGCCTTACTCTTGCGTAGCTAAGCAAGAATTATTATTGCTGCTAAGGTAACGAAATCCGAACAACGAAGGGTCCCGTGTCATACAACAACGGCATGGAACTTGCAAGCTCATCTTGGAACTGCTTCGAGTTGATGTGGACCTTGGCATTATTTTGCTGAGAAGACATAAAAAGCTTTCAAATTCGCTATTAAGAAAATTTTTGTATACGTGCACGAGATAAAGTCGCGGCGGGTTACCACCCTACTGTCGTATCACCGATATCTGTGGCTTGTCTTCCCATCCCTCTCGTGTGAAATCGGCACAGCTGGCGACAAAGTTAGTTGCCCGATAAATCGACGAGGATCACGCGACAACTTTGTTATCGATGTACTCGTCGTCATCGGCGAACTCGATGCCGTCGTCGCCGTCAGCGATGAGGTCGCAGAGGCGATTTGGCTTGCTCTGAGTGGCGTCGACAGCCAGCGCTCAGCACCTTGGAGCCGCTGCAGCAGCCGTGGTCCTTGATCGGTGACTTCCATCAGTTCCTCGGGAACTCGGCCACGAAATGTGAACCGCAGTCCTGCTCTGCTGCTGAGCTGCTTTCAGCTCGAGGATGCCACGATCTCGATAGCGACGTGACAGGTTTGGCGTGCGTGGAGCCAGAGTCATCGCCGAGATGCTGACCTCGAAGTAGTCGCGGTCGAACAGCCTGCGCTTCATCCACAGCGTGTCGAGGTTGTTGACCGCCAGGCTGTCCGACTCACTGCTGTCCTTAGAAGCTCCCCTGCTCGAGCGGCTGGCCCACTTTGTTTGCTTGGGCAGCTTCCTATTGTCGAAAAGGTTCGGAATGATATCCGCAGAGGCGCTGGAGAGTGACTTCTCGCTGACCCGTACCCTCGACTCCTCGAGTTTCCTGTGGATGGGCAGCATACCCTCGCTCAGCCTGGCCTCCATGGTGATTTCGTGGTGAAGCAAAAAATAAACCAGAGTAAGTACATTTTAATAACCTGAAAAGAGAACTAAAGTATATCTCATTCGGTACCCCGAAAAAAGCACCAAATAATATCCCAATAAGTACCCCGAAAAGAACACCAAATAATATTCCAATAAATATCCCGAAAAGAGAACAGAAGTGTATGCTAATAGGTATCCCGTAAAGAGAACCAAAGAATATCCCAGTAATTTTCTCGCAAAAAGACCAAAAGCAAAACCCGAAAAGCAAATGGGAATAATAAGTAACTAACTTTTACACCAAGGTTACTTTATTAATCACGCAGCGCACTATCTGAACTACATCTTCGGAGCACCGAAACAACGATTTCTGCTTCCTGAACTTAACGATGCAGTTGATATCTCTTCACTTCTAAACAAACAAATGCTTGGTTATGCAAATATAAATAATGCAACTTGATGCGCGCGACGCCCATCTGAAGGTGCGCAAAAAGATTCTCGATTCTTTTTGTCGAAAAATAAAAAATTTTTCCGGAAACGAAAATTTTAAAATAATTTTAAATAATTAACGCATTTGTCAATCACATGGCATAAGGGGTGATTTGAACTCAAAATAAACTTATTTTCTCAGTTTTTAAGCAATAACATATTTAAAAATTTTTTTTTAATTTTTTTGTCTTGTTTTCTACCTACGCAAATTTTGGATAGACAAACGTGTTTATTGGATCCTAAAAACCATAAAAATATATTTTATGGGTTTTTATAATATCCGGGACAATGGAATCAAAAGGGGTGGTAACATTATCGTGGTCATACGGTATAGTATATATTCGTGTATATATTTGAAAAAGAGTATGTATAAATGGATATGACTAACGCCTGCATGACTGCGAACCGATACACATGCTGACACCGTATATCCAACTGATCCAAACCAGGTAACTAGATTACAAAACAGGCTGAGCGCCAAAAATCGGAGCAAGTACTCTGACCCCTGCGTCAGCACTCCTCGCGCGCAAACCACGACTGCAAAGCGTACGCATCAATCCTTGGTGTAGCGAATGCTGATTAGACTACCGCGCTCTTTTTCATCTCAATTTCACAACTGTTTGCATCGGAACCAAGGCATTCAAAACACCATTGATCACACCGCTAAGAAAACTATTAGTGATAATCGTAAGTTGCTAAGATTGATTATAAATACAACTAAGAAATCAGACTAAACATCCTAACAACTGTAAAACCGTAGAACTTACGAACATAATAATACAACACCTAAAATCAGTGAAACTCTGTATTCTGAGCGTATGTAAAGTGCTTGGGTCAAATAAAAATATAACAATCTATACAATTGAAACCCTCGTGTATTACATCGTAAATAATAATTCAACCTTAATTGGCATAAATAAATTCCTTATCAGCTACGCTGTCACGACGTGCAGGTGAGAGTTGGATACTTGTGGACAAACCATCTGCATTCACACATGAGGTAAGAATAGTGGACATAACGCTGACTCCCCAAGACAACAGCGGACACTCCAACGTCTGCCAAACGTAGCCGCAAACAGAATACCGTCCGCGCACAAATCCTCGTCCGCATAGACGAGTAGCGTCGAACGTACTTAGATCTCACAGTCCGCGCATAACCGTAATAACAAAAGGCTCTCAAGCAGAAGGCTAGTTTCTCTTAATTCAAATAATAATTTGTAGAACTTGCGCAGTCCGTTTGTGACAGTGCATATGCCTTCACCACAGCTCGGCATAAGCCCAGCACATACACGCGCGCGAAGCACGCACACACACATACAAACACGCATTGCGACGACTGTCGAGGCAACAGGAGCCGTACACGAAGCATAGAAGTAGAGTAGGAGAAATAGAGAGGGGGAAAAGGAAAGCAGCGTGACAATAGCCGACGCTGACTAATAAACACGCAACAAGAGAGAACGAAATAGCAGAGTCGTGTTTGCACGAGAAAACCCGACGCACAGTGGGCCAGAAAATCAAAAAAGTGATCACGGGCCGTCTTCACTCGAAGAAATGCTTAATAAAAAAATTCAAGGGTAGGAAAATCTTCAGCAGAATACCTAGTTTCCGCATCCGTTTCCCCCGAAACCCGCGGACGTCTATATTTTTTGTCCCACCTCAAAACCTGACCTCATTTTTAGAATGTCCTTTTTCGATTTTATCGATAATAAGTTAGATCGTTGTATTTTACATTTTTAACCATAATAAATGAGATGTGGGCACAGTATTTACTAGCGTGCACTTATATACAATATACAGGGTGACCCAATTTAAACGGGCACCGCTCATAACTCGTCAGGGACAGCCACAATCGAAAAAATGGTGGAGACCAAAGTTGTAAGATATCGAAGGGGCAACCCGATGGTGACCTTGGATTTGACCTTGAACGCGTTTTTCAAGGTCATTTGAAGGTCAACTTTGGATTTTTAAATAGGAACCCCATTCTTTTATTGCGGGAATAGAAAGAGCGGTAAATTTTACGTTCAGAATGGTATGTTCGGTTGCGGCACTGAAGGTCATCTCAATGTCCTGCAGCCAGAATGAAACCCCGCCTACGTAATTCCTCTAGCAACGCCAAATTAAAAAAAAGTGGTAGAGACCA
>JAZHPH010000134.1:289513-328137 GCA_037356405.1 Nasonia oneida | reverse complement strand
TTATTGTATGTTATATCAAAACACACACACACACACACACACACACATACACACTTTCATCTCTTACTGTAATTCATGATAGAACTACTTATAATTACAACTCTAACCTATCAACAATACATTTATTGTCTTTCTCTCTTTCTCTTTCTCGTTAAATTCCCTAACAATAAAAGCTACAGAAAACAAAGACAGGGAAGAGGGGAAAAGAATTTTTTTTGCTTATAGATGTTCCTGCATTAAATATTATTGGGGCTCTGAAAAGAGCCGATGCATTTCGACTACGTTAAAAAATATCTGCTCGTAATAGAGGTTTCCTCAATAGTTTGTTTTACGTTAGAATATCGACTCTTGTCGATATCAAAGATTGTTTGGGAAACAAAAAAAAAATAAAAGTTATAATAGCCCTAAAAAAAAAGGGCTTTCATCTCGCAAGAGACCGCGACAGCTTCGCGTTCGAATAAGCTGCCGCGGGTCAACAAAATAGCTTGTTCCCCACGTAGCAACAAAATTATATGCCGCCGCCGCCTCTGCAGGTCGTAATCGTCGGCCTCGGATATTCTCTTCTTCATGCCCCTGGCCGATGGATACTTCTGTCGTCTTCGTAGGCCTTCGATGAAAAACTTCGTCCTCGTCGTCGTCGTCGTCGTCGTCGGCCTTGGATGTGCAGCACCGGTCCTCTTCTTTGTGTGTTAAAGTAGTCGTAGGCCTTGGTTATGCTGCGGTCTTCTTCGAGCAGCCGTTGTCGTCTGTACTGTTCAGACGTTTATTGTTCTAAGAACGATTTTCAACTAATGTTTAAAGCGCGGATGAGGATGCCCTTATAGACTTCGCGAGAGCCACAGCGAGCCAACCGGCGGCGACTCCCTCCACTCACTCGCCCGGCGGCGAGAGCGCTGAGTGGGGGAACTTTTTTCGCGCTGCCCATAAAAGAGCGGCGGTTTCGCGCGAACGCATCAGTTGTTATTCGACACTTCTACTATTCTCAAGATGAGAGTCTATAGAAGAAGAGAAGTTCCAGAAGAGTTTCTGCGCTTGGCTGAGGAGGATTTGGAAATCCTCTACGGGGAGATGGAAGCGTTCCCGCACGAAGATCTCGAAGAGATCGAGTCTTTATTACCGGCTTGGATGAATTCGCCGACTCCGCCGCCAACACCGCCTATGATGGACATCAGCAGCAGTTCTGAAGACATGGACGCCACATTGCCGATGGAGGAGAATTCATCTCCATCACCTTCGGTGTCCTCAACGCAGTCGGCGAAATGTTCACCAATGTCGACTAGCTCGCAAGAGGCTGAACCGGCCGGTTCGCCAATGATTCTCTACAATCCGTTATTGAGGCGCTACGTGGTTGTAGAGAATCCAGTCATCTTGCGCTGTCCCGAGCAGCTACAGCGAAGCCCTAACACCGAGCCGGAGGTCATCGACATCACGTCATCACCGGAGGATTCACCAGTTGTGCTGGCCATTTTTTCTCCAGAGGTCAAAATCCTCTGCGAGTTAAAGAAGTCTCGGCGACCTCCGAAAGGCGGTGACAGCGACGATGAGTCGCCAGTAGCGCGAAAACGACTTGCCCTTTAATCTGTCCTTTTAAGGACAAAAAACAATCAGCCCTTTTCAGGGCTACCAAAATTTTATAGCGTAGTTCAAACTATTTTCTTTTTTAAATAATGAGTAAGAGAGATCGAGTGATTTTTTAAAATCATCTCTCTCCTTACTGAAATGTTTTCTTTCAGCGATAAGTCCCCTAATCCTAAAGAATAGTTCTTTCAGAACTTTCTAGATGAAGAGTAAGAGAGAGAGAGATCGAGTGATTTTTTTTTTAAATCATCTCTCCTTACTGAAATGTTTTCTTTCAGCAATAAGTCCTCTAACCTTAAAGAATAGTTCTTTTCAGAACTTTCTAGATGATGATGAGTAAGAGAGAGATCGAGTGATTTTTTTTTAAATCATCTCTCCTTACTGAAATGTTTTCTTTCAGCGATAAGTCCCCTAACCTTAAAGAATAGTTCTTTCCAGAACTTTCTAAATGATAAGTAAGAGAGATCGAGTGGTTTTAAAATCATCTCTCCTTACTGAAATTTTTTTTTTTTTTTTAGCGATAAGTTCCTTAACCTCAAAGACAAATGTCAATAGTTCTTTCTACAACTTTCTTAAAAAAAAAATCTCGGATGAGTAAGACAGATTTTGAGTCTTTACTACAATTATTCTTTTAATGAATCGCGCCATGTAAAGTTTTATAATTAAAAAGTTCTTTAGCGTTATTTAAACTTTCTTTTTAAAAAGTAATATACCCTGATATTGTAAGGCCGCTGAGAACGTGTTAGATATTCGAAAAATTTTTTCAGCTATGTTTTTGAAAGTAAAAAAAAAAAAAACTTATGAGACCGAGAGGAGGGGGAATCAGTTACCCCCTCCATGATCATGACAGCATATAGCGTGTTCTTATAAGTATAAAAGGGAGGATAGCTGGCATTATAAGTCATTCTGGTTCACTCGCTCTAGCAAGTAACAAGTAAACCATGCATTCAAGAAATATGTTGCGCTTTCCTGAAGAAGAAGATTCTTCACCGCCTGGTTCACCAACTTGGCAGGCGGTGTATTATTTTTCGCCAACCTCACCGTCCTGGCATCAAGACGCTTCGCCTCCTCAATCGACGGCTTCTCCAGACCAACGGGAATACGTTCTAAACCCGTTCTACAATCCAGCGTTGATGGAAGCGTATTATAATCCATCGTTCGTCGAGACAGAAGTCGTCGAGGTCAGCTCATCTCCCGAAGTGGAAATTTTAAAAACTCCGGAGAAGATGACACCAGAGTTGGTGGACCTAGTCTCGCCTCCTCAATCAACAACGAAGAGGAAGCTTGAAGATGACGGCGAGAACAGCACGCCAGAGCGTCGACCTGTGAGGAGGCGCTTATCATTTAGTAGCGATGACGACGACGATTCACCAAATCGTCTAGTCATTTGCGAAAGTGAACCCGAGCAATGATTTAAACAGCTCTTTTAAGAGCTAACACAATCAGCCCTTTTCAGGGCTACCAATATTTTTAAACGTGGACTATTTGTTTGAACCATCTTTTTTTTTTCGGATCAATAATTTTATTACATATACAAGCTATATATATATATTTTGAGAGCCATTATAGCGCAATTGGTAAGACGTCTGACTCTCAGGGCACCTAACAATTCCCGATGGGTAAGTCGGCAAGATGCTCGGCTGGCGACCGAAGGGTTCCCGGTTCGAATCTCCGCACACCCGAAATTTTTTCTTCCTACTTCACCGTGAATTAGGAAGGAAAAGAATTTTAACGCACGTGAATTACAACGCATGTAAATTATTACGCATGCGCGTCACGGTGCTGCAGAATCAACCTGCCGCAGTATCATCCTGCTCCAGTATCATCCTGCCGCAGTATCATCCTGCCGCAGTATCATCTTTGTTTATCTACTGCGTATGACGAAATGTTTGCTTAATCAATTTACCCTAACGATTGTCCTAAGTAATTAAGAAAATTATTTGCCATGTACACAACTTGTCATCTATCATCGTAAGTTTTAAATCGTAGGATATTGAGCATCCTGTAGTTTCAGTTTTTTAGCTCTGAAATTTGCTTTTTCATATCTTCTTCTTCTTGGATACATAAAACATCGTTTCTTTTTCGAACATAATTTTGATTGGTCGACAAAACTTTGGTGAAGATGAACTTTTATTTTCCCAATATACTAAGTTACTTTTCATATCATATAATTTTAGAGGCACGAATGATGAACAAAAAATACTATTGAATTTTGCATTTTTGTCTTCAGCCTTTTGCTTATAAACGTTAGCGTTTGTCCCGTCAAAACCATATTTACCAAGAAATACTAATTTTTTTTTGTAGCCGTTCGATCAAATTTGAGATTTAAATAATTTAATAATCGTTTCAGTGAATGACTTAGTACGTTTTTTAGATAAACTTCACATTTTGTTTCCGTAACTATTAAATTATTCGGATAATAAGACTCATTTTTAGCTTCTCTAACCTAAATAAAACAATTATGGTCATTTTGCGGGATAAGGCCGGATTGAAAATTATATTTGAATTTATTTTTGTTCCCTATAGGTAAAAATATATTTACCTAAAAAAGCTAATGAATGCTAATAAATTTTATTAACAATTATGTGAATAATATTATTTTCACCAGGGTCTCCCAAAGAAAGATCTTTAAATCAATATTTTTTTATGTAAAAAAAAATAGTTTGACCCAAGCTGAACGAATCTGTTTCTCTTAAAAATTTTGTAAAGTGCGCGCATTATTGATATTTACAAATATCAAAAAAGATCACTTGATTGCAAAGTAACAAATAAATAATCAAGTTTAATTTGACATTTATTAAAAACCACTATCTAAAATTAATAAAATTGTAATCTTGTAATTTGATTTATCAGAGCCTGCAGATTTTTCAGACAGCATAGGCACTACAACTATTTATTTAAAAATCTTACCTCGTTATAAGGTGGCAAAAAATCGTGACCATATTCTAGTGCAACATCTTATTGTTTGATAAACTTGTTTAGATAAATTAGTATTGATCATTAATGACAAAGCTCTTTCAGGAGGCAATTGCGTAACAGATCTTTTCTTATACGCATTTTCAATATTTATTGCATAATAAGGATCAACTATCTTAGAAATCAATCTGACACCAGGCGAATTTAACTTTAATTTTTTTTCGCTGCTTCATAAACTTCTTCAGCGCTTAATTGACCACACAAAGCTGTAGTTCATCGTCTTTTTGTTGCTTCTGACGCCTTATTAAATGAAACTTTATATTTTTGTTCCGTCGTTTGTATACCTTCAAAAAATATATAGAAATAAAATATTTTACAATATTATAACATCATAATGTTTAGCCTTCAAATATAAAACTACTTTTAGATAAATTAATAAAAACAAAAATCAAGTTAACCATAAAAATGTCAGTTTTTCAAATAATCATAATATACTGATGAATATATCTTACCTGCTTTCGTAGCATTTTTCTCAATTTGCACTAAATTAAATTCGACATCTTGTTTAAGCCATTCAGCATATTTATTTTCGAAAGCACTATAATTTCTTTAATTTTTTGGGAGAGTATATAATCTACGCTTAACATTGTTGAAGAAATTTTTCCATAATATTAAAGAGACTTCAGTCTTTTCGGTAACACTTAATTCTAAACTATTACTCAAGTAAGACACAACTACATCAGCTTGTTTTGCAAAATCTAATGTATAATTATCTTTTAAAATTAAAAAAATTTTGTGGCGTTTTATATTAAATGAACGCATTTTCAAAATACTGTTTGTGATCGCAAACAATCGTTCTTAACCAAGAATGAATTTGAAATGAGTTTTCATCAGGCAAAACTAAACTACGAGGATTGATTTAAAAACATAAAACTATGTACTTTTGACTTTTACCGCGCATTAATAAGTAACATCCAGGAATATCCTACTCTAAGCTAAATGAAATACTTTCTGCGAAAAATAATAAAATAATTTAATAACGGTAGTTCTAAACGAAGCTATAAACGATTATTAATGAAAGCAGAGTTACAAAAATATCATAACTTGTATTAATATTGTCAAGTTTTGATAAATCAAATAATAAGTTTTATATTATATTATACAATATTTTTATTACATAATTTAATGCGCACAATGATTTTCTTTTAATCAAATCAAGACAAAATTAAACTACGAGAACTAATTTATAAAAAAAAATTTGTACTTTTGACATCTACTGTGCGCAAAAAATAAAAACTAGGAATTATACTCTAAGAAAAATAAATACTTACAAGTGAAAATATCAAATCAATTTGATAATTATAGTTATAAACGATTATTTTTAAAAATACAGTTACAAACATTATCATCATGTTTTTTTTGTTATTATAATTATCAAGTTGATATATGTATATATGTATGTATGTATATGTATAAAAATATATATATAAATATGTATATATATGGGTGCATAGACACACGTGTGTGTGTATGCATTTATTTATTCATGCACATCTTTACACCCTTACGTTGTATAAATAAATATACATATATGACTTTAAGGGTACTTTTATTAAAAAATTCGGAAAATTTTACAATAAAAGTATATTTATGTTTATAGTGAAAAATGCTTCCCTGAAGATCTATGAATTAATTAATTAGTGCTGAAAACCCAATTATTGCCAAAATTGACATCTTTGGCTCCCTACCATTTTGGTAAAAAGTAATTTAAAAATCTGAAAAAATTCAGCTGCACTGGAAACTGTTTTTGGATCATATTTACCGTAGGTTGAAGAAGCAACAAATTTTTTATCTTTGATTTGACCATGAACGACCTATATATACATATATGTGTATATATATATATATATATATATATATATATATATATATATATATATATATATATATAGTATATAAGTGCATGCTAGTAAATACTGTGCTCATATCTCATTTATTATGGTTAAAAACGTAAAATACAACGATCTAACTTATTATCGGTAAAATCGAAAAAGGACATTCTAAAAATGAGATCAGGTTTTGAGGTGGGACAAAAAATATAGACGTCCGCGGGTTTCGAGGGAAACGGATTCGGAAACTAGGCATTCTGACGAAGATTTTCCTACCCTTGAATTTTTTTTCAAGTATTTCTTCGAGTGAAGACAGCCCGTGATCACTTCCCTGGCGGAAAAAATCACTGTTTTTTTCTATTTTTTTTTTTTTTTTTTCTGCTTTTTATTGTTTTATTCTGTACTTTTATGGTTGTAATTTGAATATTTATGTTGAAATTTGTTAAAAAATGTACAAATTTGTAAAAAGTTATAAAAAAATTTGTATAAAACTGTTTTTTTTTCACCGAAATTGGAAATTTGAAACAATAAAATGTATTAAAATGCAGAAAAAAAAGCAGAAAAAAACAGAAAAAAACAGTAAAAAGCATGAAATAATGAGAAAAAATTGGTAAATGCGATTAAAAACTAATTAAATCACATAAAAATAGTTCAATATAAGTGAAAAATAATAATTTATGGAATTTTTAAAAATATACAGACTGCACTGCCTCATCTCACATGTATTTATATTCAACTGATTCTTGCATACAATGTTTAGTATATAAGACCGTTCAATTACAAATATAATTAGTAGTAACTTGAACTGTCTTATATACCAACCATCGTAAATTCTTAGCGCTTGCGGGTGAGAAAAGCCGGTCGCCACCTGGCGGTCAGTCCGAAAATCTCAGTTTGTTTAACCTATATGTTGTTTTTGTCTTTTTATTGATTATTACTGTTTTTTTATGTTTTTTTCTGTTTTTCTCTGTTGTAATTGGTTTTTATTTGATTTTTTCTCTTTTTCCCTGTTTATTTTTGTTCCAATTTTCCAAATCCGGATAGATAATGACAACTTTATACAAAAATAAACAATAAGCAACAGATAATAATAGAAAAAAAACAGAAAAAAACAGAAAAAAACAGTGACTTTTTCCGCCAGGGTTGTTGTTGATTTTCTGGCCCACTGAGCGCCGCCTAGCACACTTACTCCTATTAAGATTGCTGACGCGGAGTATCCGAAAATGGTTGTGTTCTCGTCAAGGGCTTGCACCTTGCGGGCTGTTGCCTTGCTTTGCGCTAGCTCGTGGGCTTTTGCGGCGATGTCGCGAAGGCCTATCCCCGATTCTAGTGCTTCTAATTTTATATCGTGTATATTCACGGCCCGAGATTCTGCTTCCGTTTTAATTGCTGATTCGAATTCAAATAAAGCATATTTTGATTGGTTTAATTCGGCAACGATTGCTGAAAGGTCTAAGTGTACCGTATTAAAAGATGACACTTTTATGCGTGCTTCGAGGGATCGCGACGCTGTTAATTGCGCGTTTGTCGTGTGCGCCGAGCATCCAGGCCGTAGGGATAAAATCCTTGCGCCCCTTATGGTTGCCGTTATCTGTTCGGCTCTTAGACATTGGATGTATATGTTTTCGGCTGAATAAGTGGAGAATACCCACGAGTTAGCTTTGTGCAGCCGTAGCCAGAATGTGTCCTTGAGCTGACGAATTCTGACGTCGCAGTGCCCGGGGTTGTTCACTGCGCGCCCGGCAGCTATTATAATCACGCACGCCGCGTTGGCGTGCACCTCCCTTACGGGTTCCGGGTTTATGGCTATGAGCAAGTTATTAATTTTCCTAAGCTTTCCTATTTTTTCCTGAGGTAGCGGCATATAGGTACGGTTTGATTCGCTCATTACAAAGTACTGATGTTCTGGCCAATTATAAGCTGCTACCTCCGAGCTGTTTAGAATTCGTTGCATCGCCAGTAGGGGTGATGCTTTGTATAAATTAAATTTTTATGTATCCAGGAGAGGGATTGCAATTTCGTAAATTAAGTAACCCTCGGCATACAATATTGATAATTTTGAAATTTTCATAATTGGGAGCGCCGAAAAGCTGCCCTTTGGTAGTGGGAATCTTGCGTTTGAGATTGCGCTTTCGACTGTTTTCGCTGCGCGATTGATTGTGTTAGGAGGTAGAATTCGCGGATGGACTAATACCTTGGCCGTGAACAGGATCGCGTCAGTCAGGACCTCGGTGTCTAGCTTAAATTATATTAGGGTGGTTTTTAGGCTGCTCATCGCGCTGTTCATTGCTATGTCGTTATTATTTGCCGCAGTTCGATTGGCTAATTCTACAACGTGGGCTTGCAAACGTGCGGTTTTTTGGTCCAAGTCGGATAGCGCCCGGTTGACTATTTCGGTCTGATTTGCTAGGAGAGCTGCTGTGAGGCGTGTGTCGCCCTCTATGGCTTGAATTGCGGCTTTGATTTCGCGCTCGTCGTTCTCGTCTACAGTCTCGAATAAAAATTTATGCACTGTAATAATATGTATCGTCCGAACGGATGATCCCCGGCAGGGGTGTTCTGCCAGGGGGGATGGGCGAACCCTGCGATTCGGTAGCCTCGGTATACCTCCCACGAAAGGAAGGGGGAAGGTTCAGTAATGTTCCGAGCTGGAACTAGTCTAGTGATTGAAGGACCATCAGGTTGGTGAAGATCAAAACTAGTATACCCAGGCCCTTGTAAGCTATTCGGGCTCTAACTAGCTACTTGGGACTCTAGCCCTGGGAACGCTACGTCGTACTGTATGGTTGGCCAATGCCAAAAACGAGTGGGACGTTTAGAACGTGGTAGCATGCTTAGTACGCTTCGGCGGAAACGTTTGTGAACTCTCTACTGGGGAGGATAAAATCAGTACCACGGGGTTGGGGAGCCGCAGGATAGTGAATCCTGTCCCGACAGGGTAAAGGACTCGTGGTGGCAGTGGTTGCCCGTATGCTGGGCAGAGAGTTTATCTTTCGATGTGTGAGTTGCAGTGCACAACTCGGGTATTGACCTGCAGAGACATGAGGGATTAGATGGGTCCCGCCGCCCATCCGAGCGGCAGGTTGACTTCCCACTTAATGTCACCTGGCAGCGGTAGGCCGTTGAATGTAAACGCGTGCATTCTTTGGTCGCGTTGGCCGAGCGTACCTCGGCCCGTTGTCCTACGGCATACCGAAAGTCAGTGGAGGCTCGCCGGGCATGTTGCGAGGTGGTTAAAGTGTGTGTGTGTGCATAAAGTAGTGTGGATGTAAAAGAAGGCCGAGTGGTGTGTACTGGCGTGTCTAAGCTGATCACTAAGTGTGCCAAGAGGGCCATGTGGGTGAGCCATAAGGCAGGTACTGCATGTAAAAACAAAAACAGGAACTGTAATAATATGTAACCTGTATGATTTCCTACTACACGGTGCCGCAAAGCCTACTCTAAATTTCAGCTTTGGGGTTTATTGATGAGATTTGTACACATTAAAATAGAGAAATTTTTGTTTGATGCACTCTTATATTTATTTAATAAAACAGTAAAAATTGAATACATGATATATTTATGCGTGCGCGAGTGTGTATGCGTATGTGTGTGTGTGTGTGTTCGTAGAACAATGAAGCATATTTACAGCTTAGAAACTAACGATAGATGAATAAAAAAAGTTATAGTGGAAACATAACGTCGTACACATCTTTTGCGATTCTGGCTAAGCCAAACGCAAAGATTTCTGTTAAAACTACATCTAAAACGTCGACGCTTATAGTGGCGAAATTTAAGTTTGTCTTAACAATTTCGTCGATTTTATATTTATGAAGGGCGTAATATTGTTTGAACGAGTTTACATTTTTCAGAATTTCACGACACAGTTCTGCCTCTTCTCTTTTCAAAGCGTCTTTTATATAATCTAAAATTGAGCCCACGTCGCGATTAACTAATCGAAACTATCTCGAAAGCTCCACGAGCTGTTTAAAACGTAAATTGATGCACTCTTTTACCTGTCTTAAGCCAGCGAATGTTTGTTGATGCATAATTACACTAGGCGGACTCTCGTACTTTTTCTGCTTCTTGCACGCAGGCTGCGCAGGTGGATGCTGTTGTGTTTCCTCGTCATGGCCGCCGAGACTGCTGATGAACTGCTGACCGTTGTGGGTTGTTATTTCTGCTGTAGGTGCTGATGTTGGTGTTGGCCTCTCGTCGATGCCGATCGCCCTTGCTCCGAAGCTGTTTGTGAATGTGACATCGTGATATAGAAGGAGGATCTTGCTAGGATTTCCAAAATCCTGGTAGAACGTGAAGGAGTGATTCAGATATGCATCCATAGCCTCCATCTGATCTTTGATCACTTCCCAGCTGTGTATGTCGAGTGTCACATACTTGGCTGGCGATCCATTGGCACAAATTTTTAACACTGCTCTGTAGTAACCGCCGTAATACTCCAGGCCTATGGTTGCACGCTTGCAGTTTGATTTGTTGAGCACGTACGTCGTCGAGTACAACAAGTTGCAGGTGATCGGCTTATTTTTCCAAGACTCGGCACTTGGTGGTGGTGCTGCTGCTGAATCCATTGCAAAGATTTTTTACACACGAGATCTACTTGACGAGAGTGTTCTTACGACTGATGGCTGGCGACTACGCCACGAAACCTTTATAAAGAATGGGAGCACAAAGAGCGAGCGTCAACGAGTCGCAGTTCTTTCTAAAAACGACCGTTACAGTATTTACATTCCATAGTGAAACGAGACACGTTTGATATCGATAGAAGTTGTTTTGTTTAACGCAACCGTCACAGCTAGTACGTTTGTATAAACTGCTCAGATAATAAACATCCGGTCTTGGCTGTGCAGATCTGATTACAGTAACCCCGTCCTGTAGAACTCGTGCGTGGGAATGCGTTGACTCGATGATGGCGATGACGCATTGTTTTATTTTGCATTCATCAACTCCTATTGAATCGGCTTTTAATCATCTAATAGCTGTAATTATTTGACGCGTATTCATGTTGATGATACATCTACGTACTCTTCTTCTACCGCACCGTCTTTTTTCTCGTCAGCTTCTTTTTTAATTCCGTCCACAACGTCGCTAGCACGAAATCTTTCGGGATA
Organism: Nasonia oneida; assembly: GCA_037356405.1. Taxonomy (NCBI): domain Eukaryota; kingdom Metazoa; phylum Arthropoda; class Insecta; order Hymenoptera; family Pteromalidae; genus Nasonia; species Nasonia oneida. The sequence continues at coordinate 316,649 of JAZHPH010000134.1, read as the reverse complement.
GTGATATCTCTCCATCTGCAGCCGATCGTAATCTAATATAGCTTGGTACATTACTTGGCTATTTATGTCGTACGGGTCGCTTCGATGAGGACTGGCAAGGATTGAGTGTATCCATCTTCTGATTTGATAGGCTCGACGCAGTGCGCAAAAATTTTTCTTGTTCTCGAATTTCTTGATACCGTGGCTGGTACACAGAAAGACGTTAGGGAATTGCACAGAGAGTTCGTCAAACGAAGGCGCACTAAAATCTTCTAAATTGATGATTCTTCGAGACACTACTTTTTCCAAAAACTTGGCTTTTGCCTGGCCATGTACGTATATACGGCGCGCGTCTTTCACCAAGTTGCACAGATTACAACGCAGATTCTTGAATCTGCGTTGCTCTCTCTCTCTCTCTCTCTCTCTCTCTCTCTCTCTAGCGATTACGTTTAAAGTGAAGCGTAACCGTCAGCGTTCAATATTCGAATGGTATTCGCACTCCGTGCTGATCCCTTATATCTATGACAATCGAGCGAAAACTGTGATGTAAAAGCGGAATATAATGAGCAGGTGCAAAATGTCTCACGATATTACTGCCGAATTTGTACTTTGCACTATCCACGGAAACTATACGCAGTAGAGCAGCTTGAGTGTCGCCTACAGTGTGTGGCTCGCATACATCCGTGTACACGTAGAGCTGATCGGGAATAGCTCGGGAAAGCGATGCTGGTCTGTTTCCTAGCGCGACTACACTGCCCATTGACGATGTGACAAAGGTGCCGTTTTTTCGCCGAGTCTCGGAATCTTCGAAACCGAAAATACGGCAAATTTTTTCGTTAAACGTTGTCTAATGCTGAGCATCGCAGACACACTTGCGCTGTAGCATGTAGTAGCCCTTTTGAAAGGGTGCAACTTCGAGACGCAGATGATCGTGAAAGGCGGCTGATTTATTTATTTCGTTGGCTAGTTGCTCAATGTTGTCGTAAATACCGTGCGGAAAAAAATGCGTTTCCCGCTTTGCCTTTTCCGACTGTTTAAACGTGTGAAAGGCGTCCGATTCTTGAATGTGCGTGACAGTGCTCGACACGTGTATTTCGACGAGCGCAACGGACCAATTCCCGCTGAGTCTGAGCTCGCGCGAGAGCTGCGTTGTAAAGCAGCTGATGGCGTTTTTGTTTTAGTACGTCATACTGCTGTTGCTAGGCAGAACTAGGTAAAAATCGTTTTGGTCCATTTTTTTAGAAACCAGCTTTTTCCAGCTCCTGTCGGTCCTGCTATGCACGCCGTAAAAGGATGCTTCCAACGCGTATCCATCATCGCTCTCTTCCCGAAAAGCGCTTTTTATTAATATTATTCCTTTACCGGGCGGGCGGCGGCGGCGGGCACGGACCGCGTATACGCGTGTACTCTCGCGGACCTCTTATACGCGTATATTCGCGCGGGCCGCTTATAAGCGTATATTAGCGGCCACGAGTATCATCCGCGGACGAGCCGTCTATACGCGTGCATGTACGGCTCGCCTATAAGCGTGCGATGATGAGTGGGTAAAGGAGAGAGAAGGATATTATAATTACAGGAAAAAGTTTAAGGTACTTTTTTTTATTATAAATATATTAAACATAACGCAGAACAATTTATATTACTTAAAAACTAATACAAAAACGAGATTCTTAAATTTACTTTTATTTATTCACAAACAACTTACATACTATACTTAACTTTTGTAACCCTACGGGAGCGATAACCCGAGAGTAACATACCTACGCTTTGTTAGAACTATGCTACACGATTTGACCTCTTCTCGCGGGACGACAGTGTGATCTGGCAATCTTTTAATAGAATTAAACTTAAGATTAATGCATTCATTCTCTTCATCAGGCTTAAAATAATTTTCAATCATACTCTTAATGCTAGGATAATTTATTCTCAAAGAATTCGAGAAATTTAGCGAGATACCCTTGACTTTACATTTTTCGGATACCTCGCCAGTTCTCGAATTCACGGTTCTGTAGCCGTAAAATTTCGGACCACCCGAGAGGAAGCTCGTAATATAAGTCCCTTCGTCGAGCTCGTTGGTCATATCGCCGAGCAACGAGCCCAACGGGGGCCTGTATTCTTGTGCGTTGTCGTTACACACGAATATGCACGAATCAGTGTCGCAGTACAGCGTTCGCTTGGCGAGCTTCTCCAAATACGAAAATAGTTTCAAGCGGGCCAGAATTGTTGTGTAGGCTGCTATAACTACGTTCGTATATGGAGTAGACTCTACAGCATCGTCGATGTACTGCCAGCTCGCGTACATCACCTCCTCGTTGACCAGCAGGAGACTCAAGACCTCTTTATCCTCGGCCGTTAGAAGTTTAAGGAGGTCTTCGCGCTCCTTGACGATCACCGTCTGTTTTAAATTATCGCGCTGTCCGAACTTGCCCCAGAACGAGTTCAGACAGAACTTCGCAAGAGTGCGCAGGCCAGGGTTTTTCGCGATCTTTTCCAGATCGAGCGATATCCTCTCATTTTCGCGATACTCGCGAACGTAACGCGCTTTCGATTCCGTGTCAACGCACCAAGCTGGAAACCCCGATGCTTCCTGCTTTAATCGCAAGAAAGTGTCGATGTAGCCAGCGAAAAGTCCTCCTTCACCTGTGAGTGGATCGTACTCGGTCATACTATTCTGCCATATGACGAATATTTCTGTTATAGTATAGCCGAGTTCGATGACTTTTCGCAGCTCATCCGCCACCCAGGTTCCGCTGAACTCTCGCTGACTTGCATCCGGGTGGCAACAATCGCTCTGCCGCATCTCTTCGCAGCATGTACGACACAGTGCGAAGAGAAGCTTGCCGTGCATTTTTATCGGCAAAAGAGGCTGATACAATTTTCTCGGCGGCAAAACCTTACATTTTACCAGCCCATCTATGGCTGAAAAATTGTTGAGATTGCCACCCGTCAGCTCATCAGATTCCTCGCCGACGTAAACCTTTGGATGACCGAGCAGAAATCTGCCTCGTTTACAAACGTAAGGATACAGCGAGCATGTATCTGTATACAGAATACGCTCGCCTGGCTTAGCATCGTAAACTGCGACGAAATTTTCGGTCCGTCCGCCGAAGAACGCGTCACGAGGATTAAGCGTTATTTTGCTGATGAGCGGATGCTCCGACACGTACTTGGCGATTTCGGGGTTTTCACGCTTGACTCTGTCAAACTCGTACTCCCAAATCTCGCGCGTCTCATAACCGAGCTGTTCGATCTGCGCGATTTTAGCGCGTGTACTTTCGAGCAACGCGTCGAAAGTAGGACCCCAGACCATGAACCTTTAGGATATTCTCAATGATGTGTGTTGAATTTAGGAAGAGCATGAGCATGCTTGGCACACCCAGCACAAGATTTAGTAATAAGTTCAATATCTGCATCAATTCCTGGCCAGTAAACAAATGATTGTGGCAAACCTTTCATTTTGACAATGTCCAAATGCGCTGAATGAATGTCGTTTAAAATTGCTTGACGAAGAGACGATGGAATCAAAACTCGATATTCAAAAATCAAGCAATTTAAAGATTTTAAGAATTAAAGACTATTTTAACAATTTAAAGACTATAAGAAGACTCAGGCGCTTTGTATCCATGACGAGATAGATCTTGACCAGCTTCGAGTAGTTGAACAATTTTACCTAGGTTAGAATCTTTACGAGTTTCCTTCGCAATCTGCTCTGCTCGTACAGGAAACTGATTGATCTGGTTGATAATAAATGTGTCAACAGAATCAAGTTCTGTAATTTCTTCAATAGTGTCAACCGTTGAAGGAAGTGGAGAACGTGAACAATAATCTGCATTTACATTAGCTTTAGTTGGCTTGAACTTAATATCGTTGTTGAAATGAGCTAAGTAATCAGCATAATTAGCCATTTGACTGATACAAAGAATAGGAAGTTATTTTTCAGGATGAAAAATCTGTGTCAATAGCTTGTGATCTGTAAACAGCGTAAAATGACGAGCGTATAAATAATTAAACAATTTTCGACCTGCCCATACAATAGCTAAAGCTTCCTTGTCGATTTGAGGATAGCGTTGATCAGTAGCAGTTAATGTACGGCTCGCATAAGCAATTGGCCTTTCAATTCCGTTGCTAAGTTTATGTGATAAAACAGCTCCGAGTCCTACTTTACTTGCATCAGTGGCGAGTATGAGAGGCAAGGATGAGTCGTATGGCATCAAAACTTGAGGAAAAATGAGAATATTTTTAAGCTCTCCGTATGCTTTATCAGCAGTTGGCGACCATTGAAAAGATGATGTAAGAAGCATGTCCCGAAGTGGTCAAGCTTTTGTAGCTAAGTCAGGAATGAATGAATTGTAGTACGTAGCTTTACCAATAAACAATTCTAATTCTTGAGGTGTAGAAGGTTTAGGTGCATCACGAATCGCCTTAATTTGAGAATCAGATTTATGAATGTCTTGTGTATCTATTTTGTGACCCAAAAATTCTACAGAATTGGTAGCGAAAACACATTTACGTCGATTAAGACGAACACTAAGAATCAACAATTCTTCGAAACTTTCAGCCCATAAAATGATGTCGTCGAAAAAATTTTCAACGTTTTTTAGACCTTGTAAAATTTCTTTTAATAGATGTTGCCAAACTGCAGGAACGTTAGCTGCGCTGTAAACAGCTCGTGTAGGACGAACCAACCCATGTGTAGTAGTATTGAGGGTTAAAGCATGACTGTACTCGTCGTCAGGAAGATGAGTATAAGCATGTGTAATATCAAGATGTGCATAAATTTTGGCTCCTTTAACTTTGTTGAAAATCTCACTAGGTTTTGAAATTCATCTATTATTATACGTGGATTCAACGTAGGTTTATAATTTTTCAGACGCAAGTTTAGCATTAACTGCTTTAGAATATTTGTCGCGTAACGCATATGCTATATCTTGAGCACGAGCAAAAACAGGAGAAGTTTCAGGTTTAAAATATACCTTAACTGAAGGTCCAGTAAGCTTTTCAGCTGTATCACTGAATACTTCAGCGTACCTTGTAAAAAGTTGATCCACCTGTGCTTGTTGATCACGAATTAATGAAGATGAAAGGGTAGAAAGGGACCTTGATTGGAGAAAAGAGTTCGGTCCAATCAATTTCGTGACTGAATTGTGCGATCCATTCACGACCAAATAAGGAATCGTAAGAGCCTTGAATAACGTAGACCGGAAGTTGACGAGATGTAGAACGAAATGTGACTAATCCACTGTCCTACGGAGGACAAAGAAGAAGAAGTTAAGGATCTCTATTACGAAACTTTAGAGCAGGTAATCGACCAGTTCGCGTCTTACTACACAAGAATAGTATTAGGCGATTTCAATGCTAAAATAGGTAGGGAGGAAATGTTTAGGCCTACTATAGGGAAGGACAGCCTGCACGAAGCCAGCAATGATAACGGTATTAGGGTCATAAATTTCGCGGCGGCAAAAGATCTTATAATCAACACTACGTGTTTTAAGCACAAGGACATACACAAGGCAACGTGGACATCGCCGGACAGGGCTACGCAGAACCAAATTGATCATTTCCTCATTGAAAAAAGACGCCATACTAACGTTCTCGACGTAAGAGCTTACAGAGGGACAGATAGCGACTCGGACCACTTCCTAGTAGTAGCCAAATTAAGAGCTAGACTAGTAGCGAATCAAAATAGTAAGCGAGCAAACAAGGTAGAAAGCTTCGATATTGAGAAGCTACGAGATAGAACAGAGCGAATTAGGTACCAGATAGAAATTAATAACAGGTTTCAGGCACTTGAAGAAGCAAACACATCGCCGGAGGGGAATGACGAACCGAATAGCTTATGGGGGGACATCGAAAAAACGGTAAAAGAGGTCGCGAACAAAGTGCTAGGTAAAAAGAAAAAACCAAAGAGCAAACCATGGTTTGACGAAGAGTGCAAACTCTGGGTTGAAAGGCGCAAAAAGGCTAAATTAGATAGCTTACAAAATAGAAGCGATAGGACCGTAGAAGAGTATTCTAACGTAAGGAAACAGACGAGCGCGATCTACAGAAATAAGAAGCGGGAGTATCAAAAGAATCTTATTAGGAGAATAGAAACTAACAGTAAGGAAAATAACCCACGCGAAATGTACAGAGGGATTAACGCCATTAGAAAGGGTTTTAGGAGTAGAGCGCAATTGATGAAGGACGAAAACGGGGACCTCGTAACAAATGACAATGAATTACTGTCGCTGTGGAAAAATTATTTCGATAAATTATTAAACGTGCACGAAAATAGCGAAGAATTAGGGGACGAAATTCACACTGCTGAACTCCACGTGGAGGAACCAAGCTACCAAGAAGTAGAGGCCGCGATTAAAAAACTAAAAAACAACAAAGCCGCGGGAAATGACTCTATACCAGCTGAGTTACTCAAATATGGGGGCGTCGAGCTCACTTTCAAAATCTATAAACTAGTATGTGCCATCTGGAAAAATGAAACAATACCCGAAAATTGGAAGGAATCTAACATTATACCGATTTTTAAAAAGGGGGATAAGACAGACTGCAATAACTATAGGGGTATCTCACTTTTAGCAACGTGCTACAAAGTTCTGTCAAACGTAATACAAGCTAGACTCACTCCATTCGCAGAAGATATAGTAGGAGATTATCAGTGCGGATTTCGGCGCAACAGATCGACGAGCGATCAAATGTTTACCATAAGACAGTTGTTAGAGAAAAAGTGGGAATTTTGCGAAACCGTACACCAACTATTTATAGATTTTAAAAAAGCGTACGACTCTATTAAACGAAGCAAAATGTATCAAATTCTAGTACTTCTCGGTGTACCGAAAAAAACTCGTGAGATTGATTCAAATATGTCTGAACGGAAGCACGGGAAAGGTCCGAGTAGGCGATAATATATCAGAATCCTTCACGATACGCGATGGTTTAAAACAAGGGGATGGGCTAACGTTAGAGTATGTCGTTAGAAAAATGCAGGTTAGCCAGCTGGGCGCAACGCTTAATGGAACAACGCAGATACTAGGCTACGCAGATGACTTGGATATACTGGGGGATTGTAGGGAAACGGTAGCAAGAAACGTGGAAATCCTCATAAAAGCGGCAGAGTATACAGGGTTAGAAGTTAGTGAATCAAAAACAAAGTACATGATTGTGGATAAACTAGGCATCCTCAGAGGGGAGGGAGATCTCAGAGTTGGGGATTTTACTTTTGAAAAGGTTAGCGAATTCAGGTATCTGGGTACGACCATAAATGATAGAAACGAGATTAATGTCGAAATAAACAAGAGACTCCATTCGGGTAATGCTTGCTTCTACGCCGTGAGTAATTTACTTAAGTCGAGGCTGTTGTCTAAAAACGTTAAAATAAGAATATGCAGGACAATAATGCTGCCGGTGGTTCTGTACGGGTGCGAAACGTGGGCTCTCACTAAGCAGGCGGACAACCGTTTTAGGGTATTTGAAAATAAAGTCTTGCGAAAAATATACGGGCCGAAGAAAGATGAGGAAACCGGGGAATGGAGGAGACTACACAATGATGAGTTACACAATCTGTACGCGTCACCAAATATTAACAGAATAATAAAATCGCGCAGATTGGGATGGGCAGGGCACGTAGCGAGAATGGGAGACGACCGTACAGCAGCGCGTGTCATGAAGGGCAGGCCGATAGTAACGCGACCTCTAGGTAGACCTGGACGTAGATGAGAGGACAACGTAAAAGCGGATCTAGTAGAAATAGGACGGGTGGGTGTCGATCGGAGAGGTGCATCTTGGGTGGGATTGACACAAGATAGGGCAACGTGGAAGGCTTGCGTGGATGAGGCGATGAACTTTCGAGTTCCAAATGCCACGTAAAAAAAAGGGCTACTCTGTCCTTCGGCAGGATAGGAATACCCAGGGAGGAGGTGTGGTACTATACATCCACAATAGTTACAACGTGACCCTTTTGTTCTCATCTCCAACAACGACGGATGGTAGAAAACCCAGAATTTCAGAGTACCTTATGTGCAAAATTCAAAAGGGCTGCATGCCCCCCATCTTTGTCGCCGTTATCTATAGACCACCAGGTATTTCTTTCACGATCAACTCTGACCTGGTTGATAAACCAAAACTGTATGCGTATGACTATAAACATCGTATGATCATGGGGGATCTAAACGCAAATATGTTGTCGACGTCTCATAATGCGAATTTTGTTAAGGATTTGGGCTGTGAGTTAAATCTCAAACTAGTTGAACATGGCATGACGCACCACGTCGGGGATTCTCATACGTGAATTGACGTAATCTATACTGACGACAATGAAGTAGTGCTGAATGCGAATGCAGTTGCCCGAGCATGACCACAGACAGTAAATAAGAAGCACTTAGTAGTAATATCATGACTGTCATCGATAAACTTGCCCTCTTAAAGAAATTTAAACCCAAAAATAAAAAAGTTTCACTGTCGGTCAACGCTGAGCTTCAGGACCTTTATGATAAACGTGATGCGGTATAGCGAAGATTCAAAAGGACCCGTGACCCAAGGTTCTCGTCGGAATTTCAGTCTCTTGTGGCTCAAGCAGAACAGCGCACAATCGAGGCGCGAGAGACTTTTCTTGGACTCTTGTTCACGACTAAGAAGGAACTGCAGATATTCGAGTCAGGGAGGCTTCTTAATACACGGCAGACGAGTTTTCGGCGTTATCACAGCACGCAAACAGCACTACTGACTCTGTCAGAGGACATTAGGGCGGGTATTAATAGCAAAAAACAACTGCTTTCTATCTTCCTGATGTTTGATTTCAGTAAGGCGTTTGACACGATCTCGCACTTCAAACTTCTTCGAAATCTATACGTCATACATTACAGGGCGTAACCATCAAGCGGTTACAAAAACAGTTGGCAATTCTGATTGGCTCACTACCAATCTTGGCGTTTCAGAGGGCTCGGTCCTGGGTCCTCTTCTTTTTAGTCTTTACATCAACGATCTCAGAGACATTTTGGCTTCTTTTAAGGGTCCTAAGGGCGAATTATCAGATAGTGTCGAGCATTTGCTATATACTGATGACCTACAAACCTATACGCAGGTGGCGAAGGACGACTTGAGCGGGAATGTGGACCGTCTGTCAGCTGTGGCGCGTGCAGTTTCGGTCTGGGCGTCTGAGAACGCGCTTCGCCTTAATGTCGGAAAGACTAAAGCTATTATTTTTGGGTCGGACAGTAATATTAACAAGGCAGAGTCTAAATTTGCCTGAAATTGAGATCAAGGATGGTGTATTTATACCCTTTGCCGATACTGTAACTAACCTCGGTGTTGTGATGGATTCGAAGATGACATGGAAACCGCGGGTGGATGCGATCAGCCGAAAGGTTAATAGAGTCCTTTATGGACTTTGATTCTTTAGATCCTGCACCACCGAGGAACTGCGTAGGCAGCTGGTGGGCGCCCTTGCCACCTCGCACCTGGATTACTGCTCTCTTGTCTACCTTGACGTATCAGGTCAACAAAGCACACGACTTCAGCGGAAGCAGAATTTATGTGTTAGGTATATATGTGGTGTTAGAAGGGACAAGCACGTCTCCCCCTAGGAGGAAGATAAGCTGGGTTCCAGTGAAGGCAAGAAGGGAGTTCTTTGCAACGGTGATGCTTTATGAAGCAGTTGTAATGGAACAGCCGCTCTATCTTGCTGCCCTTTTTGACAGAAACCAGTCTAGAACCTCAGCTAGGGATCCGCAAGAACTAGTGGTGCCTAGCGCGCGTACCGACGCGAGGCTATATTCTTGCAAAGCCTAGGGTGCGCGCCTCTACAATTCTCTTTCGCGCAACGTGAGAGATCTTCCTTCGTTTAAATCTTTTAAGGCTGTGATGCATAGGTCCATAAACCATACCGAGTATACGTTGATTTACTTTTCTGCTTACTTAAATCACCAACTGGTATCTCCTCGACTCGACTTCTCTCTCTGAACTCTTGAACTGCAGTTTAAAAAACTGTGGAATGATAAGGCATGTCTACTCTCAATGAGGATTGAGACTATTTTGGACGAGGAGGAAGTCTCTCTCGTCTCCGAAGTCCTACGCGTACTCGGAAGCCTGAATCCGCGCCCTCTATAACCGTTGCCGGCGGCGCGTCATGGTGCACGGGACTCGCGATAGCGCACTGGCGCAGTCTTGGCTCGGTTAGTGGTGCGCGCTAGTGATGTAGGCGCGCTGCCCCCACTAGTCGCGCTGACTCCGCGTCTTTCTCTCTCTCTCTCTCTCTCTCTCTCGCTCTGGGCGCTGCTATCACGTGAGTACTACTGCTTCGCTTACTATCTCCTGCTTTCTCGAACTATTACCGCCGCACGCTGCCTCCGGGTGTCTTCTTTTATAGACTGTTGCACGCTACTAATTGCAACCTTCAGGCCAATTAATAAATTGCTGGAGGCTGTATACTACTCTTGCCTGCTTTTCCCAAGAACATCTGCCGTAATTTTCTAAACTCCAAACACCTCGCACGGCTTGGCTCTTTTCCTGCACGGCTTTCTCTCACGTTTCGACCACCTGTTGCCATCTAGTGAGTAGACTGACCACCACCGCAGCCCCACACAGTTTAAGGTCGGTAAACGCTCTTTCTCCTCTCACCTTTGCTCCACGGCAGAGGCACTGAGGTATTCATTTCACATAAGCGCCGCATACCTGTGGAACTCATTACCCTCACGTCTACGCGACATCATACACATCAATCATTTCAAAAGCGAGGCTTAAAACTACTTTTTTAGCCTCGAAAACTCCTAATCATCCTCATAGCAAATCATGCACTCATCTCTCATACAGTCTCATACATCAGCATTCTCTAACACAACTATAAACACACACACACCCCTTCATCCACACCTACACACAAATCTTTATTAATTAATCTGTAAAATCTATTTATCTATTTACGAGTATATTGTACAACACATTGTACAGCAAATAAAACCCATTTAATCTAATCTAATCTAATCTAATCTAATCTCTCTCTCTCTCTCTCTCTCTCTCTCTCTCTCTCTCTCTCTCTCTCTCTCTGCGCCTGGGGTTGCTCCTGTAGAGTTAGGTGAAGGCTCATAGGGAGAGGGGGGTCGCTGGGCGCAAAGATGTTTTCCCCCGTAGCCGCAGGTGTTGGCGATGGCTGATCGATGCCTCTTTCTACGTAGAATTCGTTTGCTGATCGACATTGTATCTTCCATTTTGCGCCGACGATCAGTAAACCTCTATTTGCCAACTCCTGCCGTAATTCATTACCTGACAACGCAACTATTGCGACGGGGTGGCCGTCGAAGTAGAAATCTCCCTCTCTCTCTCTCTCATGCTACTCTCTACCGGGGCTGTACCACTCTATGAGTTGGTAGTAATAGAATTGGAAATCTGTTTGTCGGATGCTTGCCACTAGCCGTCGGAAAGAAAGAGAGACAGAGAGTAGCAGACCAAGCCGCGCTATACTGCGTAGCTTCGCCATCAGCTTCACTACTACACTCTCGCCAGCCTTCACGCACGCACTACAGAGAAGACCTCAGCACAGCACCGCACCAGCGTGAGCGAGAAAGAGAGCGAACGCTAGGAGGGGGAAAACCGCGTCGTGCGGACCTGCTCGCAGCTCACCGATAAGCCGAGCGTGTGTGTGTGAGAGTCGTTGCATAAGTATGCGAATTATTTAGCCAGAATGAGATAATGTAATTTGCAAATAGAAAATTATGTACTGAATGAAGGAGTGATACGAACTCGCAAGAGTGTGTTTCTGAGCAAAATGTTCTGCCAGAAACGCTTTCTCGTTTATGTGTCAATATCATTGCTGCCGTCCCCATCTCCCAATCGTCCTTTATTAGGGCGAATTCTAGTTTCGTGTTGTCACCCGACATCGTGCTCTCGTTGTTTGACTCTTGCTCTGGTTTTTGCGAATTATCGTACGAGTCGATTGTATTAAAAACAAGCGTAACTTCTGGCTCTGTTGCCTTGACCTTTTCTGAAATGTTTTTGCTTACTTGCGCGATGTTCAAACTGCTACTTGCTTTTACGCTATCAATGTCTGCACTACACACAATTTTTTTCATTTTCCTTAATTTTAATATCAATTGTTATTTGTTTAACTTTTGGACCCAGCCAATTCCACTATTTTCTTGCATTTGGTCGCACAAGTCCTTTTACTAGCACTTCTAAATTATAATCGCGTATTTTTCACTTTTACTGCATTTATTTTCCGAGTGCCTTTCCACTCAGCAAGCACGTGCGAATTTTTTTTGGTCACTTATTGTGTTGCTTTACACAATAGAGTTCGTTTTGTTACCTCGCCGCCATAATTGTAATATCTTTGATAGATATATACACACACTGTTGAAGAATATTGAAATATTTATCAGGTTTCTCAATCGTAAGCCCATAGCCATATGTGCGACGCTTATAGTTCGCCGGCGTAAATGCGACTAATTCGTATTTGGTGATCACCGTCGGTAAAATCCCTTCCTTACTTACAGCTTGCTTTGAACTCTCCCAAATACACCACCCTAATAAAAGTAACTATATACTGTAGTAAAAATCTGGTATTTTATTAATTAAAATATATTAATTCATATATTGTTTTCAGGGAAAACATTGCATTCTTGATGTAAGTGGAAATGCAATTAAAAGATTATATGCTGCTCAATTGTATCCTATAGCTTTATTTGTAAAAGTAAATTCACCTGATTCAATGTTGTAAGTAAAATGTAACAAATAATTTCTTATGAGTTTTTTTTTCTTTTCATACATTTAGAATTAAAACTCAAACAATAATGTAAATCAAGATTTTCGGTTTTGAGGCACGACCGTGGTATGAAAGTGCTATTTAGTTTCGTGTTCACAAGTAGATTATGCAGCAAGGAGCAAACGTAGCAAATTTTTCCTGATGGTGGTTTTCACCGGGGAGAAATATTACGTTATGCAATACGAGACAAAAGTAGAGGGAAAATCCACTTTTGTTCCGTGTCGCATATAGTATTTTATTCCACTTTTTGCCCAAAGGCCACTATTCAAGCCTAGAAAGCGAGATTAATGTTTTGAAAATTTTGAAAATTTTTTCTCACAAATTTTCTTATTTTTTCCGCAAATACTTTCGTCTTCAGTTGCAAATGCTGATTCTGAAAATAGAGCCAACGCGTTTTTCATATTTTACTGGGTTGATTTTTAAAAATAGTTAAATATTTATTTTCGTCCTTCTCATTTTACCTTTATCTTGCAGAATTTACTTTCCTTCCGCAAATTTCGTTCTTGACCCGCAAAGGAAGATAGAGATTGCGGGAAAAATATACTACTTATGCCCATATTTTGAAGTGAATACTTCTATAGGCTCGCTAGGTACACATTTTTACCGGGGAGTGAATCGAGAAAAAACCGACCGTCATGCAGTTACCGAACGGCAGGATGGGAAGCAGGGGCAGCTCTCTCTCTCTCACTCTCCCCTCCACCGCGCTCTCCTTACCGCATCTTTCCGTTGGCTTTCGGCGCTCTCGGCGTTCTTTACACACTATACTTCTCTACTATACGCTATACTCTGGACAATGCTATCCCGCGTCTAAGCGTCAGTTGTACGTAAACATATCTCGTTCTTATTATTAAAAGTGAATACTTATATTTAATTACTACTCGTGTACTAATAAGATCACATTGATTTTCATAACGGAAAGTGACAAAAACAGTAATTTAAATTCAATGAGTGACAGTGAAAGTGAAACGCAAGAACAAAGCAGTGAACAACAAAAATTTACTCATCCAGCTACTTATAATGCTGAAGATGAAAACGAGAATCTGCAAGACAGCAATATCAACAACGACAAAAAGATGTTAGTACCACTGAAAGATCAAAACGGTAATTTATTCGTGCTTAATTAATTCATAATAACATAAATTTTTAATAATCTCATAATTTTTAAAACACAGTAATGCTGAACGCTGCAGAGAATATCGACAACGTAAAATACATGTAAGTCAATCGAGCACTACCACCGAAACATCACAACGGTTGTTTGTTCATACATCATTCATTATTATCATAATAACATACATTTTTAATAATATCTTTTATCTCTTTTATTTATTTTAGAGATTTACAAGTTGAAACTGTAGCATTAATTCTTATTAGACATGAATAATGATGCGCAACAATCAACTACTAAGTATGGCACAACATTAGATGCAGTATTTTCAAGATTTTTAGATAAAATCGATTCTAATACATTTATATCATACTTAGTTACCACCAACCAATTGTTTCTTTTATTGAATTAAAAAATGAAGATACCTGTGATTCTACCATTTATTCATTTATTTATTCACCAGAAAATGTTTACAAGGCCTGGTTACAACAAAAACATATATAAAACTTAAAATTAGAACTTAACCTATGTAAAACTATTTATGTACATAAATATATTTTTCGCTGTAGAATTCTTATTGTTGTTTTAAACAACAATTTACAAATTTTTTAATCATTTCTTATTTATTACTATTCTTATTATTAATATATAAAATGTATTTTTCAACAATTGGATCTTATCCATTCTATAATTTTTCTCTTTTGTGAATATTTTTCTATATTTAATACTTTTAGTTGATTTGGAAGCTCATTATAAATATTTATTGCTTTCATATAGCTATTTTTATTGCTAATTCTTTTATTAGTCTTAGGTATAATGATACTTCTATTTCTAGTAATACTATCTGATGCTAAGTATTTTTCTTTTAGACCATTATAATGCAGCTTCAAAGATACAAGAAAGTTGTACAATATTCAGAGTATTGTCGTTTGATGGAAACTTATTTTTATTTATGATTTTTATAATTTTGTTTTGTAGCTTTTGAACTTGGTCTCGACTATTTCTATATGCTCATCCCCAAGCAACTATACCATAGCTAATGATACTATGGAAAAAAGCATAATAGATCATTCTGAGAGTTTCAGTAGGCATGGTTTTTCAGATTTTGTAAAAAGTATATACTAGGTATTTTGTCATCCCGATTATATGTTTCATGTGATTATCCCACCTTAGGTTGCAATCAAAGACAATTCCTAGATACTTAAAACTTTCTACCCTAGTTATATTTTTGTCAAGAATTTTGATGTTTACTTGAGCTGGTACACTTCCGACACTGCTCCCAAAAGTCATACAAACAGTCTTTCCTACATTTAATGACAACTTATTTAATGCTAGCCACTCTGATATCACACTTAGAAAATTGTTCATGGTAACTTGGGCTTCTATCCAATTATTACCAGTGGCTATAATAGCAGTATCATCTGCTTACGAAATTATAGCCTCGGGGGGGGGGGGGGATCTCCTTCAAGACATCATTTATGTATAGAATAAAAAGTAGAGGTCGTAAGATCGTCCCTTGTGGAACGCCTGTGTTAACCACAGAGCTATCGCTTCGAATACCGTCTATTTTGACTACTTGGTATCTGTCACTCAAATAGCTGGAGAGGAGATCCAACGCTTGGCCCCTAATTCCAATGCAATAAAGTTTTGCCAGTAGTATGCTATGGTCAACAGTGTCGAAAGCTTTCGCCAGGTCAAGAAAAGTTATAATCGTAGGCTTACTCTTATCAACATTATTGTATAGTGCATTAGTTATGTACTTTAGAGCATCTTTCGTACCAATCTTTCTCATGAAACCAAATTGTTGCTTCGAGATTATATCGCTCTGTTCTACAAAATCATGAATTCTATTATATATTATTCGCTCAAAAATCTGCAACATTGGATATGAGAGAGATAGGTCGATAATTCGTGATTTTGTGTTTCTCTCCTGATTTATAGACTGGCACTACTTCGG
This sequence comes from Nasonia oneida, assembly GCA_037356405.1. NCBI lineage: Eukaryota > Metazoa > Arthropoda > Insecta > Hymenoptera > Pteromalidae > Nasonia > Nasonia oneida. The sequence continues at coordinate 300,860 of JAZHPH010000134.1, read as the reverse complement.
CCCTTTTTAAAGAATCTGGCCATATCGATTTCTCAATACACTTATTGAAAATATGGGTTAGAGGACCTGCAATGTGTTTACATAGCAGTTTCAAGGTCTTTGCATTTATCTTATCAACTCCTCCATTTTTCACTTTCAGTGCATTGATTATACTTGCTGTACTTGTTGGCTTTAGAAAAATAGAAATAGGATTCATGGTAGGCAGTTTAAGTTCAGTATTTACTGGTTTAACGATATTTGCACTTAGATTTCTACCTATATCACAAAAGAAAGTATTCATATTTTGCGCTATCTGGAATTTATCAGTAATTTTTTGGTTATTTATTTTTATGTAATTTATGGCATCATTGCATTTTTTAACTTTCCCAATTTTCGTATTTATTTTTCCCAAAGTTTTTTTGGGTTATTTGAATTATTTTGAATAAGATTTGATTCATATTTTATTTTAGCGTCGGTAATTACCTTTAAAAACTCTTTAGTTTCACACGACCTCACTATTGCATCAGTTATCCAGTTTTTCTAACAGTGTGTTTTTTAGCCTTTTTCTTTGGTTTTGCCAACTCTACGCATAGCTTGATCTCGTTCAACAATTTTTCTATAGCCAGATTTGGATCATCCATCGACATAATCCCATCCCAGTCTCTAGCAATTGCATAATTTGTTAATTTTCTGTAATTTAAGAAAACATATGGCTTTTTATTTACTTCCTTCAGCTTATTTACAGCAATTATGATCGGGTAATGGTCTGTTATATCATGCCTAATCTTATATGTGGCTGTGTTTATGCTATGAGACTTGATGAAAATATTGTCGATACATGATCCCTTGGCTCTACCAATAGGTGGCTTCGTAATACCTACAAAACCAGGAATATATCCCTTATCAAGAAAATTGCATAAAAAATCTCGACTATAGTGATCACAGTCTAGTAGGTCAATATTAAAATCACCAATCACTAGATGATTTTTTACATTTCTCTTAATTAAGTACTTATTAAGGTCTAGTATAAACTCAGTCTTTGGTATCCCAGGCGATCTGTACAAAGCCGAAATTTCAAGACTACTTTTATCATTTAAGGTTATCCTAGTATTTATTATCCTAATTCTATCTGCTTCAACAACTTCAGTATGTTGGACTAGATTGTTATTGACAAATACAATGACGCCATCATTCCTATTTATCCTACTGTCATTATAGTATATTATATAATCATAATCTGAGCCATTCAGTTGGTATAAATTATAATTAATTTTGATAATCTAATTTTTAGTTTATCAAAATTTGCATAAATACTTCGAATATTTACATGTAGGATAATATCTTTTTTGTTGTTTATATCTTTATTAAAATTTTCAATATTACTGCACGTTTTCCTTTCTTTTTGCATTAATTCTTTTTGAAACCTATCTAAATAATCAAAAGTATCCATATTACCTATTTTTTAATCTTGTTTTTTTCGCTTTTGTTGACTGGTGTTGATGCAGTGGATTGCAGCTCACCATAGATAAATAAAGTTTGTAAGAAATAAAATAATGTATGAATAACGATAAACATATTTTTATTATTTCACCTATATAAAAAAAACGAAGTCTACAACACACCTAATTCAGTATTCACTTCTATCGGCTGTCCCCGAGACAGCCACATTTTTTTTTATGTACAAAGGTGACTTTTTGGTAAGGATGCGAAATAAATGTGTGAAAACGATCGTACAGAATTATTTGACTGATTAAGTTGAAATTTTAGGAAAAGTCTCTTCTCGCATAAACTGAAAACTATTATTATTTATCCTGATTCTCTACGACATTTTAAATTGCAAGCATAATTTGTTCGATTCTTAATAATTCTACGTATTCTAAAAATGTTGATGTGATGCAATTATCTCCGCGACATGTATACTACCGATAGGGTCCGAAATTTTATTTGCGACTTAATCATAATAGTAAGCTGACCTTTGTATTTTGGACTTCATTGTCCACGTATACACAGAATGCGGTAACACCCAAAAATCGCTTAAAACGGTACTTGAGATAAACTTGAATTCTAAGCGTTCTACAAACTGAGAAACTTTCACTAATTAAATTAGCAGTATTCTCCTTTTTAATCAATAAGGTGCTGCCCAGCTAAAAATAATCACATGAGAATCATATGAGAATCATATGAGTACTACAAAATTAATAATCATACTACTTATTTTTACCACGCTCCGACGTTTATTAGATTTCTTTTTTTGTACTACTGCTTTGTCAGCTGCTTCTAGAATTTATTTTTGAATCAGCATGTAAAAAAATCCGGACCCTCGGAGACTTAAACCCGGGATCTTCAGATTATGAAGCAAGCGTTCTACCACTGAGTCTTTGATATTTTTACATTCGAATCGTCATCAAGTGTCACATTAGCGCCACGAAGGCGAGTTTGAGAAGCAGACGAAGCCGCGGCGCCCGTGACACTATTTACTTCTATATTAGTGTTCGGATTTTTCATGATACAGAAAAAAATGCTTATTGTTACTGTTTATAAGATTTTTTGGCTTATTAGTATGTTTTCTGAGCTAAACTATGATTTCCAACAAAAATATTAGTGAAAAGGCTGCTTATCTTTATAATATGTGAGTGTATAATCCACAAATGCTAAAATTACGTTTTTCTTCTTCAGCCCGAAATGTGAAAGAACCGTTAAGTTAGCCGCAAGAAGTGTTAGGACCGTGAAGTTAGCCGCAAAGCTATATACAGATGAGAATTGCTTTCTCAAGAAAATATAATAATATATTACGATATTTTGAATTAAGAGGTTGCCAGTGCATACTATGCGTTCCGGAGCTGTAACAGTAACTAGCTTGCCAGGGTTGCCGATGACAAGGTCTAAAAAAAAAATCTAGGTGTAAAAATCATTCGAGGAAGGTGTCTAGAGGTACAGGGTGGCCGATAACGACGTCTAGGTAGTTAGCCTGGAAGAAACAGCGACTCGTGCTTCTGCCAAAAGGTAAGAAGCCACCCCAGGATTCCTCATCATACAGACCGCTCTGCACGTTAGACACCCTGGGTAAGATCCTGGAACGCATAATCTGCGTCAGAATGAATCATTTAATAGAAGGAAAAGGTGGATTAGCGGAACACCAATATGGCTTTAAGAAGAATCGTTCAACCCTGGACGCAGTTAGCCTAGTGATCGACACTGCGCAAACAGCGATAGAGGGGAAAAGATGGAAGGGAGGAAAAAAGAAGTACAGCGCCATAGTTACATTGGATGTCAAAAATTCATTCAATTCGGCTAAATGGAGTGAAATACACGAAGCACTCCAGAAACAGGATGTGCCCTTATATATAAGAAGAATGATGTCCGACTATTTAAAAGACAGAATCCTATTATATGATACGGAGGACGGTACAAAGACCTATAAAGTTACAGGAGGCGTACCCCAAGGGTCAGTGCTTGGCCCACCGACGTGGAATATCATGTACGATGGGGTACTAAGCCTACAATTACCTGATGGAGCAACAGTCGTGGACTTCGCTGACGACATAGCAGTAATGGTAGTAGCGAAACATAAAGAAGAGGTGACAGAAATAGCGGAAGAGGCGACCCGTATAATACATGAATGGCTAACGGAGACGGGTCTGGAACTAGCCAGCCATAAAACGGAAGTTATTCTTATCTCTAGTAGAAAGAAGATGGAGGAAATTAAACTGACGGTAGATAGACATGAGATAGCTTCTTAACCAACCATCAAGTACTTGGGCATCACACTCAATGCAAGACTAAATTTCGAACAACATCAGGAAATAGTCAGCGATAAAGCAGCAAAAGTTGGCGCTGCTCTATCACGATTGATGCCAAATGTAGGAAGCCCAACATAGAAGCGAAGGTTACTCTTAGCCAGTGTAACCACATCGATTATGCTATATGGAGCCCCAATATGGGCAGATGCGATGCGGGTGAAATCGCATGCCCGAATGCTAACCACTGTGTACAGACCAAGTGCACTAAGAGTGGCGTCCGCTTACCGTACAGTATCGGAAAATGCGGTGTGCATTATTGCTGGTATGCCGCCGATTGACCTATTGGCGATGGAAAGTAAGGAAGTATTCCATACTAAAAGAAGAACAAGTGACAAAACTCAGAAGGAGATCTGGGATGCAGCAAGAAAGAAGACAATGGCCGAATAGCAAATAAGATGGGATGTTAGTGACAAAGGGCGATGGACACATCGCCTTATAAAAAAATAGAGGATTGGACTGGAAGAGAACATAGGGAGGTCAACTACTACCTCACACAGTTTTTAACCGGGCACGGATGCTTCCGGGCTTATTTGCACCGATTTAAATTAGACGACAGTCTGAACTGCCCAGCTTGTTTGGACGCTAACAAAGATGCGGAGCATGTTCTCTGTGACTGTTCGCAGCGAGAAGAACTCGAGTGTTATCTCCAGACCAGAGTGACACCTGAGTCAATGATGACAACTACGTTGACGTCGGAGGATAGTTGGAACGCAGTAAACAACTACGTAAGGACTATCCTCAAGAAGGTTAGAAATGACGAAGAGAAAAGAAGGCAAAGACAAGGCAAAACAACGGAATAAAAATGTAGCTAGACGACGGTCACTGAGCCGTGTCGGGGTTGAGGCTGTCCAGAGGATAGCCGGACGATGCCGCACGAAGCAGACGACCAGACGATGCGGAAAGAAGCAGACGCCCGGACGACGCAGAAAGAAGAAGACGTGATGACGACCACATCAATTAGAAGAGGGCGTAAAGAGGCATTTCGCCCCCCCGCGAAGCACTACTCGACGGTCGTACCGCGAAGAACAAGGGCACAGAAGATGGAACTAGGTGCGCCTTTACCGAGGGTTGATGAAGGCAAAGAGGGCGTTCCCTGGTACGGTTGGGTGTTTTTCATCTGGCCGTAAAAAGGATGGGTTTAGTCGGTGTGAATCCGACACACGGCTGACATTGCGGATGGGCCTGTTTCGACGACCCCATAAAAAAAGTCACGCTATGGTCTGTCTAAAATTTTCCCTCACACCGCTTCTCCGAAAGAAAACGAAAAAAAACACACACACAATACATGCGTACATACAATCACACATACACAAAAATACGTTTTATCAAAAAACAAATAAATACCGGTATTTGCGTATCTTCTACATCTTCACTATATTAAAATGATAAAATTTTGTAAAAATTTACCAGAACTAGTAAATCACTATGTAATGACAATTATTTTATGATAGATAAGTGGCAAAAACATAAATACATTATAATACTGCAAAAAAAAAAATTGGATTGAGTAATCTTTTCTTAATAAAAAATGGCATACAAAAAGTGACCAGGTCATGAAACATTTCACATAAATCAACTATATTCACATACGGATATAAAATTGTATGTATTAATGAAATTTTTCTTTAGTAATTAATTACTTATAATGTATATGTATACATATACCATACAATATCGTAAGATTGGTCCAGATATGTCGGATTTTTTAATATTTCACATTTTTATCAATTATCTATAATCGTTTGTATTGATAAATCTCGAATGAGATCTCCACTATTAGGTATATTGCTATATAAGGTTAATTTCTAAAATACTTTTATTAAGTTTGTCATAATTGAAAATTATTTCTGGAATACTAAATCCTTATACAAAAATACATTCATTAAAGCACTTTGGGCAGTATTTTGATTTCAAATATTAGACATGAATATTTAAGGTAAGAAAATCATAGTGATTTTATAATCAATAAAGTGTTTTGATTATTACTAACTAATCATTATCTTCATAAAATTTCAAAAATCCGTAATCAAAAACATAAATAACATTTTGACTGAAGATCTCACTTGAGATTTTTCAATAAGGATTGTTAAAATATTCTAAATACTGACTTACTTAATAATTTAATATTGTATAAAGTAATAATTAAATTAATTGATCTTTATGTAAGAATATAATATATGATTTTATATAAAATTACTTAATTTTTCATACTTATAATGATCCCTAGTGGAAAAAAAATTCTTCACATAACAGTTTTTATCTGAAGCGTTTAGACTAAAACAGCAGATAACTGAACAAAACAGAAATTTTTAGCATAAGAATGTCAGAATGGAGACAAAGACAACAATTATTTACAGGTATTATTAGCTTTTATCAGTTTACTTTAGTTTACTGCAGATGATACCAGATTTTGACAGTTTTCAACAGTTACGTTATCTTGATTCTATTATGTTAATTAAGGCGTGTTTTTAAAAGAAAAATTAGTAGAAATCTAAAGATAAATGTTTTGTTTACGAAATAACTAGTAAATGTAAAAGATAACAATTATAAAATGAAGAAAAACTGTTTTAATCTATGAAAAAACTGTTTTCTTCACTTAGTAGTAGTTATTGTCTGTTGTATTCATTTTTGTTTCATTTACAAAATTGTAAATTTTTATACCTGAAAAAAAGTAAACCTAACCGAAGGAAATTCTAGCAAGTGAATAAAACTGAAGACAACAGAAGATTATTGTTTTTTGATTGATTATTGGCCGTCGAGGTAGAAGTCTCTCTCTCTCTCTCTCTCTCTCTCTCTCTCTCTCTCTCTCTCTCTCTCTCTCTCTTTTCCATGCTACTCTCTGCCGGAGCTGTACCACTCTATGAGTTGGTACTAAAAGAATTGGAAATCTGTTTTGTAGAAAGGAGAGAGAGTAATAGCAGTCGGATGATTTCCACTAGTTCCCATCGGAGAGAAAGAGAGAGAGAGAGAGAGAGTAGCAGACCATGCCACGCTATACTGCGTAGCTTCGCCACCAGCCTTACTACTACAATCCCGACGGTCCATACGCATACACTACGTGGAAGAAGCCAGCGTAGCGCCGAACCAGCGTGAGTGAAGAAGAGAGCGAACCGCTGGGAGGGGGAAAACCGCGTCGTGCGGATCCGCTCGCAGTTCACCGATATGCCGAGCGTGTGTGTGTGAGAGTCGTTGTATGAGTATGCGAATTATTTAGCCAGAATGAGATAATTTAATTTGCAAATCGAAAATTATGTACTGAATGAAGGAGTGATACTGACTCGCGAGAGTGTGTCTGAGCAAAATGTTCTGTCAGAAAGATTGTAAAACAACAATAAATTAACGAAGTATGTATAGCGCATGCGCACAATTGTATGCGAGACCTCGTGTCGAAATTCGCCGAGATGACTCGAACACTTAGGTATGAGACTTAGAAGAAAGCATTTGAAGATTTGTCGAAAATACATTATAGGTTTCGAATCGCTGCCTAGAAGAGACCCCCCGGTAGTACCGAGAGTTAAAGTAGTTTTTTTTCTATTGTTCGCGACGAAATTTTCAGAGCACGAGACAGCACCAGTACGAGAGGAAGAGCTGCTTTTGCCGAGAAAGTTGAGGTAGAGAGTGAGGTATCCGCATGCCTATTTCATAGCCGTATTGCCGGGTATTAGATTTGCTCTAGTCGCGAAGCCATCGTATTTAACCGTCGGGAGGTTAGTTTGTCGTGAAAGTGTATCGCACGAATGTAAGTTTGCCGCCGAATATCAGCCGACGTTTCGCTGTGAACCACATAGTCAGTTAAAAATAAAAGAATCGTGATTTTAGTGTATTAAAATAAAGTGTCATAATTTTTCTTCCGACTTTATCCACGGCGGAATCTCCTCAGGGATAAGAACTCTCCAATAGCCGGCAACGTGTTAGTGAATGTTATCTAAAGTTAAATTTGTTCGACCTGGCGCCCGTTTAATAAATACGGTCGGGCGATATTGAAACTAATATTAACGAGTGAATGGCGTAATCTCACACCTGGATTTCCCCGAAAATCCACATCATTACAGTGGCTGCCCAACGCGTGGGGCACGGTCGTGAAAAGTCAAAAATAATTAAATGCGGAGAAGTCGAAAGTGCGTAGTGCGCGACATTTTTGCAGCCAGTGAGACGCTTAGCCGCCATCTTGGGGACTCGGCGTCGACCACGTATTAAATTCCAACTTTGTGCTCTCACAGCCAACAAAGTGAATAAAATAATTTTTCTTGTGTGCCGTAAAACTCGTGTTGTAGTGCCGGCATAATTAAAACTCACCGTATTGCCAAAATTCCCTGACCACGTGGAGTCAGATAAAATAGCCGAAAAACTGGGGTTCACAGAAGTGATTTTATGGTTTACCCTAATGTTCTTTTTTCGACTCTAGCGTGGCGATACACGGGTTTATAAATTTTCTTACAGTGAGTTGAGTGTGTAGAATTTTCCCATATATAATACGAGACCGTAGAAAATTTATTATTTCTTTTTCTTGCAAAATTCGAAGTCGTTGTAGGAAAAAAAAATTAATACTTAGCAAACTTGTTTCAATTTTTTCTTTGAGTATCGACCTAGATTTTACGAAGTGTTGGAAACGAGAAAAATAAATTTTCTTTTTTATCGTCACGATAATTCGCAGTCGTGTAATAAGCCGTTGACCACGATCACGTGGTAAATTGAGGTTCATATAAGTGAACACTTGGTTTACCCTGATTTGCGCATTACAGCAGTAATTTCACGAACGTTAATGAAAATTTCGTTGTTATGGAATTTTAAAACTATATAGCAGTAGTTGAGAAATAATTTTGAGATTTGAAAAATAATTTTCCCCGTTGGTTTATGTGTTGAGAAAGTTAGAGTTCATAGAGATAGTGAAGAAAAATATGCTAACAATTTTTTTTGAGAATTCAGCATCGGAAAAATTTTTGCGACAGCAAGCTTGATTTTATTGAAAAATTTTCAAACGAAGATTCAATTCCAGCCATCCTTTCGACTAACCTTATAGTCCCGAACGAATTAATAAAGAATTGACGTAGCTTGACCGGGTGCACACGAATTAACACAACACTCCTTAGGATCAACTGTATCACGCAAACTGCGCTACTCTTTATTAATAATATTTTGAATTAACAAAAGGAACTCGGCAATAGAAAACACTCTTTAGCACTCGGGCGGACTTGCGCACGACTCAAGTGATAGCGAGCAAGTGAGAGCGCGCCTTGCGACGCTCTCCGTTGTAGACTTTAGTGTGCAGAAGGCCCCGGTAAGGTCCCGGGGAGGCTCGGCGATTGCCAACATCCTTTTACTATCTGTATACCTCAAAAATAATAGAGATATTATGTATGCATAATAACTTTATCATTATTAATTGAAATCTATTTTTATGCTCATATTAATTTTGAATTATAATTTATATACATGTACGTTTCGCAGTCGAATAAGTTATGTACCGGTCAGACGATCAATTCAATAATTATTGCTTGCCTTTGCTACCTGAAAAACTCCGAAAAAATGTTAAGAAATTGGTCGAATCAATAGTCGTGGTAACTGAATATTGTGAGTACTATCTACGATAATATCGGTGATTTGTCTAAATTAAAGCATTGTGATCGGGATGTACGCCGGATCGTGACGACGAAAATAATTATTTTCCAGGCTGATCATTTTGCAAAAGATTGAGTCATATAACGAAATTGTAGACCCGTGATACAGAGTTTTTTTGTCGTACGTCAAAGCTGAGGCCGGAACTTTTAAAATTTCTTAAAGTGTTGAGAATAATTGCGAGCTGCAGATTTGGTTTGAAATTCGATTTGAATTCGTGCTCAAAAAAAAAATGTTTACGGTGAAAGTATTGTTGTTGAAAAAGCATGTGCTAGACAATAGATTAAATTATTTGCCGCCTCTTAAAATTGACGAATTAAATTCAAGCCGAGTTATTAAATTCGTTCTGAATTATTCGTAAGAAGATTCGTCAAAATAAGCAAGTGAGCATTGTTGTTGTTAAGTTTCTAGATAGTGAACGAATTCGAATTTAAGCCCAAAAATGTCCTAATTTTTGTTTACCTTTGTATTCGCTGTTTTTAGCGAACAAGTCAACTCATATATTATTCTAAGAATTTACTGCTAGACCTGCTGAATTTACTGCCTAATTTACAACCATAATTTTCCGCCTTGAGTTCTGCTTACCGCCGAGACCAGCAAAGATTTTTTCAGTCACAGCCAATGTTTAATATTGTCAGGCTTGACAAAAAAAAATACCTGCTCTGTGCAAAAATACAAGCTGCTGTTTTGACGTAAAAATGAGTTCTCATTTAGAAATTATGGCAAAATTACGGAAGAATTCAGAGGTGAGGAATCTCAGTCAAGAAATTCGAAAACTACATACAGCCGAATTGAAAGCCAAACTACGATCCTTGAGTGCTAGTACGAATGGCTCTAAAGATTTACACCATGATAGACTGTTGCGTGCCATGCTATGGTATTCCGGTTATCAAGACCCGGTACTATGGTACGGTTGGGATAACGGCGAAGAATCACTATGTAAATTGCCAGAAACTAGCACGAAAAATCGCAGCGCCAAGAGAATTTGTAGACAAATTTATGGAGAGGAGGCCGATAAAATCCGAATAACGAAGACGAAATCGCTATGTCACCATGCCGGTAAAAGTGAAGACCATGTTAACCAATGCAGCTCCGGCAAAGCCAAAGCCCAGTACCAGGAGAAGATGACGAAGAAAAAGAGTCGAAGACTGCGTGGTCGAGTTAGAAGTCGAAATCGAGGTCAAAGTCGGAGTTTTAGCAGCAGTTCAAGTCGAAGCAGCAGCAGCTGCAGTCTGAGCAGCAGCAGCAGTTCGAGTAGCAGCAGCAGCAGCTCGATCAACAGCAGCAGCAACTTGAGCAGCAGTAGCAGTAGCAGAAGCTCTGGTATTAATAGACGGAATAGTAGTCATAATGACAATCATGTCATCCAATCGAAGCTAGATGGAGTTCAAGGTAGAATACCTTTCCAGCCAGTGTATCAAAGTCAGAACTTCGAGGAATGCCAAGTCTGTGGCCAAATAGGAGTGGTTTTTCAAAACTGCCCTACATGCGACACACTTCGTCATCGGTTGGGAAATGGCAACGCGGGAGCAACACAGAGGTCGATGCTACCCGCACTGCCTCACAACAGATCTCTATTAAAGCGCAGAAAACTGGACATGCGAGGTCTGTGTTGCAGAGAGGTATGCCAGTTTTTGGAGGGGGAGGGAGTGGTCCAAGCCCACTAGTGTCGCCAGGGAGGAAGCTAACAAGGAAGGTACCCGAACCCGACCTCACCGATTTCAATGATTTTACGATATGTTGTAGTACATGTGAAAATAAGAGATACGTATTTTTTCTTATCGGCTCATAAGCGTATTTAGGGGGTGAAAACGACCCCCAAAGTTAACCCCCAAAAAGCGAGCGTTTTTTCTGAATATCTCGCCTTAAAATAAATATTTTTTAACGAAACAAATTCGAGGTTATTTCTTACAACAAGAGCAAGTAATTCATGGTGATTTGAAGAGTAAGGG
>JAZHPH010000134.1:266162-284632 GCA_037356405.1 Nasonia oneida | reverse complement strand
CCGAAAGACGTCAACTTTATTTTATTATTATGGATGTTTTCAAATTGTTTCCAATTTTTTTTAGGCTTTTGAAACTTTTTTATTATTAAATTATGCCAAAAAATATATGTTTTCGATCCCTAAAAAATAGGGGATGCCACCCTTACTCTTCAAATCACCATGAATTACTTGCTCTTATTGTAAGAAATAACCTCGAATTTGTTTCGTTAAAAAATATTTATTTTAAGGCGAGATATTCAGAAAAAAACGCTCGCTTTTTGGGGGTTAACTTTGGGGGTCGTTTTCACCCCCTAAATACGCTTATGAGCCGATAAGAAAAAATACGTGTCTCTTATTTTCACATGTACTACAACATATTGTAAAATCATTGAAATCGGTGAAGTCGGGTACCTTCATTGTAAGAAGGATGTATCAAGAGATAGCGAAAGGAGATGTAAAAGAAGAGGAGAAATTGTTTGTGGACGAAGAGAAATTTTGTGTAGGGAAGAGAATTTTTGTAGAGAGGAAAAATTGTGTAAAAGTGAAGAAGAAAATTTTCAAAGAGAAGAAGAAATGTCGTGTAGAAGAGTAGGAGCAAGATTTTGTAGAAGAGGAATTTTTTGTAGAAGATACATTTTTTGTTGAAGAAAATACATTTTTTGTGAACGCTGACATGCCCTATCAGCAAAAACAAGAGGTTATAGTCGGAGAATTGGAGGAGCAGAAGATGTTTGCAAACGCTGGTGTAACCCGTTGGCTTAGCAACATCGTAGTCTCGAAGCAAAGGACATCCGCTGGCGCGCTGTCACAGCCCGGCCGTCCAGTAGTGACGAGAAAAGTGAAAAGAGTGGAAGTGCAGTGAAGTTAAATCGGAATGTGATTCAAACCTCGAGTAAGTTATCACATAAGGCCAGAGATCGCCATGAAGACACGAAAGCACAGCCAGTCATGTTAAGTCAAGCAGTTAACAGCCGTGGCGGGATTAGGGAAACCCTAGCTCAATACAAGAGGAAGAACGAGTCGGACAAAGAACCGACATTCTTACCACTTACAAAATTGCAGACTAGAACTCAATCCCAACCGGTGTTACAGCCTGATCAAGTCAACAGACAAGATGCCAGTAGTACTTCAGATTTTCAGCCAGATGATAAAATCAAGAAGAGTTGGGAGAGAGAATTCGTCCATAAAGAGAAAATGTAATGGAGAAGGAGAATGTTGGAGTTTGTTGAGGAAAAGAAGACGTGTGCCAATGCTGACGCAACCCGTCAGCTCAGCAGCGTTACAGTCACAAAGCCAAGATCTGCTGGGGCTGTTACAGCCTGGCCGTCCAGTAGTGACGAGAAGAAGAGTAGTAGAAGTAGTGCAGTAAAGTTATATCGGGATGTGATTCCGACTCTGAATAATAATTGTCTATCATCACACAAGGTTGCAGATTGCCATGAAGATACGAACGTACAACCAGTCCAGTCAATACCAGTAGCGCACAGCTGTCGCCGAATAATGGACTCAATAGCTCAAGACGAGAGGAAGAACGAGTCGGGAGTCGGGAAACACTGTTGTTCTCTTGCTAGTCAGAGAAGTTGAGGTTATGAAGGGAGACGTGAAAGTTGTAGACTTTGCTGAACCAAAGGTGAATTTAGCTACGCTTGACGAAGTATCTGACAGTACTGACCGGGGTTTCGCTGCATCTGAGAAAAGTAGTTCAGGAAGAGCCATGTTTCGAAGGACACCCGTTGAAGACGTCTTACCGCCGAAAGAACCAAGAATCCGGGATATTAAGCAGAGGATATTTGACCGACTGGCAACTGCAAACGATGGCCCAGAGTTACAAAGAATATTGGCTCTAGTGGAGAGAATGCTGAAGGAAGGTGTAGATGAGCATCTAGAGAAGAAGAAGATTGTGAAGTCGACGATTGGAGAGAAGATCAAGAAAGAAAACGTAGATGACCAGACGAACCACACGAAGAAGGAGTTCGTGGGTTCGATGGTTGGAGTGGAGAGAGAAGAAGAAGATACTGTAGAGCCTCTACAGGACGTATTTAGTGCACAGGCCCTGATCGTAATTAAGCTAGAAAAACCAGAAGTGCAGTACTCGTGTATTGAGCCAGTTCATGAAGGGAAAGGAGATTTAAATGACAAGGAGAGAAAAACCTTATTTGGGTAAAAGTCAGTTGCCCGACGGTCTTCGATCGAGGGAAAAGTCTCAATGAGATATACTTAGCAGCCACGACCATTACGGCTATGAATAAAGACGTTTAGCCAGTGGTAAGAAGAGTTGCTTATCGAGTCCTCTTCGATCGTGGCCGGAATCACAGCCCAGACCATCCAGAAGCCGAACAAGGAGGCAGTACGCTGAAAGGGTCGATATCACCGCCAGGGTCTAGGATACTACATCATAGCCTAAATGTGAATATTCTTAATCTATTCCGGGCCCCTCAGCCCGTAAAACCTGTCGATTTCGGCACCCTTGTATTTGAGCTAATCATACCATTCTTGCAGCCATGCAATCTCGGGGAATGGTGAGAGAAAGAGATAGAGAACCTTTGACATGTTTGTTGTGGAAAACTGAAACATTCAGAGTATGTTTAGTTTTGGGAGGAGGAATGCGACGGGGTGACCGTTGAAGTAGAAATCTCTCTCTCTCTCTTTTCCATGCTACTCTCTGCTGGAGCTGTACCACTCTATGAGTTTGTACTAAAAGAATTGGAAATCTGTTTTGTACAAAGGAGAGAGAGTAATAGCAGTCGGATGATTTCCACTAGTTTCCGTCGGAGAGAAAGAGAGAGAGAGAGAGAGAGAGAGAGAGAGTAGCAGACCATGCCACGCTATACTGCGTAGCTTCGCCACCAGCCTTACTACTACAATCCCGCCGGTCCACACGCATACACTACGTGGAAGAAGCCAGCGTAGCACCGAACCAGCGTGAGTGAAAAAGAGAGAGAACCGCTGGGAGGGGGAAAACCGCGTCGTGCGGATCCGCTCGTAGCTCACCGATAAGCCGAGCGCGTGTGGTGTGAGTCGTTGTATGAGTATGCGAATTATTTAGCCAGAATGAGATAATGTAATTTGCAAATCGAAAATTATGTACTGAATGAAGGAGTGATACTGACTCGCGAGAGTGTGTTTCTGAGCAAAATGTTCTGTCAGAAAGCTGTAAAACAACAATAAATTAACGAAGTATGTATAGCGCATGCGCGCAATTGTAGCGAGACCTCGTGTCGAAATTCGCCGAGGTGGCTCGAACACTTGGGTAAAAGCAGTTGAAGATTTGTCGAAAATACATTAGTTTTCGAATCGCTGCCTAGAAGAGACCCCCCGGTAGTGCCGAGATTTAGTGCCCGGTAGCCGGCAACGTGTTAGTGAATGTTATATAAATTTAAATTCGTTTGACCTGGCGCCCGTTTAATAAATACGGTCGGTAGATATTGAAACCAATATTAACGAGTGAATGGCGTAATCTCAGGCATGAATTTCCCCGAAAATCCACATCGTTACACCTTATTGCGACATTTTTCGGCTGTCATATGCAGTTTATAACTGTTTTCTTCAGTTGTTCTTATTTTTTTTCGCTAGAAATTTAAGATGTCGTTATCATTTAATATAAAAGTCAATATTGTATTATTCATTACATTTAAGTACAGAATATAAATGTTACTAAAAAATCTTTTTTCAAATAATTTTAGCAAGAAAAAGTAGTGAAATCTATAAATATTAAATTTATATTGGCGCCCGCGACACTATGTACTCTTATATTGGTATCCGCAATTTTACTTTTAAGAAAAAGGATACTTTCCATAAATGATTCTAAGTGATCTTTATATTTTATCACATTTGTGTGCTAATCAGTGATTTTTAATAGAAGTTGTCAAAGAAAAAGCTATCATTTATAAAATATAAACAATCTTGTATATGATTTGCTCAAATCATTATCTTTTTCTCTAGTGTGAAAGGATGGTGAAGTTAGCCGCATCCAGTGTGAAAGGACTGTAAAGTTCGCTGCGCATAAAAAATGATAGGGAATTGCTTTTCCACCTTTTACGCAATATATTACGATATTTAGCATTAAGAGGTTGCCAGTGCATACTCGAACCGTGGTTTTTGGTATCTAGGTGTAAAAATCATTCAAGGGCAGTGTCTAGGTGTACAGGGTGGACGATGACAAGGTCAAGGTAGTTTGCCTCATGGTTTTCGGTGTCTAGGTGTGAAAATCATTTGTACGCAGTGTCCAGATGTACAGGGTAGCCGATGACAAGGTCTGGATAGTTCTCGCGGTGGTTGTTGGTGTCTGGGTGTACAAATAATTCGAGGGTGGTGTATATCAGAACAATCAGTGATTTTATATTAGTGATAAAAATGTTACAAAACAGCTGTGGTCGAAAGGTGCTGAAGATGCTTATATTTTATTTTTACAACGTCGAGTATGAAATACAATAAAAAATTTACTAAAAAGGAATGAAATCTTTAAAAAAAATTAACTTCTAAAAAAGTAAAAGGTTAGGCGAATTTGATACATTTCGCAACGAAATTACAGATATAAAAAAACTGAGATTAATCAAACAAAGTCAAGTTTATTATACTTAATCGTAATAAAGCGAGGAACGACTCTCAAGCTAATAACTACGTAACTTGCCATGCCCGATTCATTTTGTTTATTGGTGAACAACCTAAATTTTCTTTTTATGTATTAAAACGTCATACTAACACTATAAGTACAATACATAGCATTACATGCTTGGGTGATGTTTACCGAAACCTGCTCCGCCTTGCTGTTTGCCATTCCAGACAACTGCATTTCTTCTAGTGCTAACAGGAACATCTCCTTATCATAATCCTTTGTTTTTCAACTAACTTTATTGTCGTTGTACTCGCGCTGGGTCTCTGTTTTTATATTCCTACCTCCATTATTATGGCCTGTTGATCACTATGTGTGTAGTGTGATTGAAGTCACCTGCAATCAGTACCGGTTTCCTCCCCACTGCGTCTTGTATGAGCTGATCTAGCAGTCGTTCGTACTGCTCAACTGGAGCGTTAGGTGAAGCGTAGTAGCTGTAAACAGTGACACCTGCTACCTTAGCCCTTATAAATCCTTCTTCACGGGTCTTCATTTTTCCATAAAAAGCAACGTTTATACATACCCAGATCACTGCTTTACCCATAGTGTCCACTTCCCACGATGGTTCGTCTAGATTCTTATATTGTTTGCACACAGTAGCTACGTCTACCTCTTTCTCGCAGACATACTGGTTGTGTAGGTCCTGTGCTGTCTCACAGTGATTTAGATTTAACTGCACTATGTTTATTTTGGTTGATTTTTAGTTGTTTTAATGCGGCTCAGTAGGCTGGGCATGTATAGCTACCAGCTACATGGTCACTCGTTAATTCTTTATCCTTTTCCCGGTAGAGAATGCAACTCAGCTCGTTCGTGCAACTTTTCGCTGCATGTTCTTCCGTTCCGCACTTAAATCAACATTTAGTTTTGTCGTACGTCTCTGTACACCTTTTTGCGATGTTGCCAAAACCCAGGCATTTATAGTATCTAGGTGGTAGCATCTCTTGACTAATCTCCCTGATTCTGCAATTAACCCAACCTACTTTGAGCTTTTCCCTTGCGATCGCCTTTTGGGCAATCTGAACAGGCAGCTGTACGATGGCGGTCTGCGTATCTCCATAGATTTTTCGGAGGGCCTTTACGGACGTCTTCTCTACTACTTCCTTTTTTTTGAAAACTCTCTATTCAGGGCTTCTAGAATATCCTGTTTAGAGGTAAGCATGTCAAGGTCTTTAATTTCAAAGACCACATCATGCTAAAGTCTTTTGATTGTGGCTTCTTATATCAGCACCACTTAAACCGCTTCTTGAAGTTCCTGCGTTTTCAGGCCTGGTAGGTCTCTCTTGTGGTTTTCTAGTGTTATTTTTGTTCTTGGCACCAGTGCCTTCATGTATCTTCTTATTCCTCTTCTTTTCTTTATTTTTCTCCTTTCTGGTGATAACTTCCTGCCAGGGTGGGTCTGCCTTTTCTTCCGTAGACACCTGTGATTGGCTGTTTGATAAGACTACCACAGAGGCTACTTTATTATCTTTCCTCGTTTTTTTAGCGTAGTTTTTGTCGCTCTTTTACCTGGCTTGGTGACATTGCCTTACGCTTATTTAGCGTTCCTGTCGTCACCGTTTAATGCTTCTATCGTTTGTTATGCCTTGTCCTTTTTCTGGATATGCTACTGGTTTGGTAACATTTCCGCTTTACTTAGCATCAATCCAAGGCTCTCTTTACTCTTTTCCAGCGCCAATTGTCCTCTTTTAAACCGCTAAACTTAGATTATAAATGCCGATAGATCGCTTTTAACACACTTATGAATGTTGGATGCGTTTAACACAACATTATCCATATAGTCCAGCCTGTCTTGAATCTTCTCTTATATGCTTTTCCGTTCTTTCTCAGCATCCCGGATTTTATTTCAGATCTCGAGAGCTCTATCTACAGCTTTCTCTCCTTGCTTAGTTAAATTATCCATGCTCGATAATAGTCTTCATCCTAGTATGTGTCAGACTACCCTTAATCCCCCCGTCTATGGAGGCAGCTGACATGGTTCTAAGACATGACTGTAAGCGGTGCCAGACTAGGATCATCATACCAGGGTGTAGCACGCGCTACTGCCCTAGCCTAACTCTACTCTCTTGAACCTCCCACTCCGAACAAAGTGCTTGGCTCTCTGGATAATTTTTGGCAGACATCAAGCAATATCACGCACTCGCCTCAGCCGATTCACCGGTACTGGCTATGTGACTGCCCTCCGTCTTGCCGTAAGCGGGAGCCAAAGGTGGTTTAGGTCACTTTGGCTTGCAACCTCAGATTGCCTTCCCAGCCAGGATCTTCTTTTGGCAGCTTACGGGTCGCACTGCACGGCAAACGTGGCAGCCTGATTTGGTTCACCAAGCATATTTCATTTTTGCTTTACCCTCTGAGGAATACACCCCAGGCGAGACTACCCAGGTGCAGCTATGACAGTGATGGGGTCGTTAGGACTTCAGATTGCACTGTGCGATGGCCGTCAAGCACAGTGTGCAAATGGTCAGACGTCGCCGATCGTAGGATTTGTGGACTTGCCGTTCGAAGTCGCGGGTATACAACGCGACATAACGGTGGCGATCATGCTCGAAGCGACCAACGAATGTCTAGTTGGGACGAATTTCGGATGCCTGTTCGGTGCAGTCCACGATCTAAATAAGGATATATCTAAAGAAGGAGCGAAAGATTGTCCAACTTCAGGTGGCTACGATAGGTACAGCAGGGGCGATAGATATCTCTGCGGTTAGACTCGCGTACGTCAGTGACGACGAGCACGCGCAGATTCGCAGAATGCTGGACAGCATCCTTCCTAAATCCAACCGTACGATCGGACGGACGCAGTTGATTGAGCACGGGATAGACGTTGGATCGGTCAGGCCGATAAAACAGAAGTATTATCCCGTGTCGCCAAAAATAGAGGAGAAGATGTATCAACAAGTACGAGAGTTGCTTGCTGCGGGAATCATCGAACCCTCTGACAGTGCTTGGTCAAGCCTGGTAGTGATGGTGCGCAAAGCGAATGGGCAATATCGTTTTTGCGTCGAGTTCCGGAAAGTTAATGCGCCGTCAAAGGCTGACGCATATCCATTACCTAACATGGATGATATCCTTCGCAAACTGCAGAAAGCGAAGTACATATCGACGTTGCACTTTAGCAGCGCGTACCATCAAATACCGTTGAAACCAGAGGCGAGACCTCTGACGGCCTTTACAGTTCCTGGGCTAGGTTTATTCCAATTCACGCGTATGCCGTTTGGTTTAGCCTACGTTGGAGCGACCTTTCAGCGAATGATCGACGGAGTGATCAGCCCAGAACTCCAGCCATACGCGTACTCGTACCTCGATGATATCATCATCGCGACAGAGACGTTCGAAGAGCATCTCGAGTACTTAGAGAAAGTACTCCAGCGAGTGAACGCGGCTGGATTGACGATCAAAAGTGTCTTTTGCCGAGAAGAGGTGAAGTACCTCGCCGTCCTGGTTAATCACGACGGTTTTCGGCCAGATCCAGAGAAGATAGCGCCCATTGTAGCGTATCCAGCGCCGAAAAACCTGAAACAGCTGAGACGTTTCTTATGAATGGCGTCGTAGTATCGCAAATTTTTGCAAGAATTCGCGACTGTCGCTGAACCGCTTCATCGCCTGACGAAGAAAGGCAGAAAATACGAGTGGGGAACGGAACAGCAAGACGCTTTCCAACAAGTGAAAGTGCTGATAGCGTCTGCACCGATTCTTCATCGCCCAGATTTCGAATCACAGTTCGTGTTGCAGACGGACGCCAGTAACACCGGTCTCGGCGCGGTACTTTTTCAAGTAATTAACGGAGAAGAGCGAGTTTTGGAATGTGCTAGCTGCATAATGTCGAAAGCCGAGAGAAACTACCGTGTCACAGAGAGAGAGAGAGAGAGAGAGAGAGAGAGAGAGAGAGAGAGAGAGAGTGTCTCGCTGTCATCTGGGCTATACGAAAGTCAATTTAAGGTCGTCACGGACCACAGTAGTTTACGGCGGCTATGCAACTTGCATAATCCCGCCGAATGCCTAGCATAGATGGGCGCTAGAAATGCAGGGCCACGTCTACACTGTGGAGCATAGAAAAGGCCTGCTAAATGCCGTACCAAACGCATTGTCGCGTATGTACGAAGAAGACGGAGTACCAGTCGATGCAGTCGGATAGGCAAGCGAAATCCAGGGCAAATAGTACTACGAAAAACTCCATGAGATACAGCCGCATCCGAGCAAAGATCTGCTGTATAAGATGTACGGCGGGCAGCTGTACTACTTCTGCCTAGATGAGCAATTGCCAGCGTCTATGAATGACGATACGGCATGGAAAATCGTCGTGCCAAAAGAAAAGCGAGCAGAGATCTTGTGAGAGTGTCACGACGAGCCATCAGCCGGTCACCAGACATATCATAGTAGGAGATGTCTGGGGCCAAAACCAAAGACGAGTCATTTTGCGGGATAAGGCCGGAATGAAAATTATATTTGAATTTATTTTTGTTCCCTAGGTGAAAATATATTTACCTAAAAAAGCTAATGAAAGCTAATAAATTTTATTAACAATTATGTGAATAATATTATTTTCACCAGGGTCTCCCAAAGAAAGATCTTTAAATCAATATTTTTTTATGTAAAAAAAAATAGTTTGACCCAAGCCGAACGAATCTGTTTTTCTTAAAAATTTTGTAAAGTGCGCGCATTATTGATATTTAAAAATATCAAAAAAGATCACTCTATTGCAAAGTAACAAATAAATAATCAAGTTTAATTTGATATTTATTAAAAACCACTATCTAAAATTAATAAAATTGTAATCTTATAATTTGATTTATCAGGGCCTGCAGATTTTTCAGACAGCATAGGCACTACAACTATTAATTTAAAAATCTTACCTCGTTATAAGGTGGCAAAAAATCGTGACCATATTCTAGTGCAACATCTTATTGTTTGATAAACTTGTTTAGATAAATTAGTATTGATCATTAATGACAAAGCTCTTTCAGGAGGCAATTGCGTACCAGATCTTTTCTTATACGCATTTTCAATATTTATTGCATAATAAGGATCAACTATCTTAGAAATCAATCTGACACCAGGCGAATTTAACTTTAATTTTTTTTTCGCTGCTTCATAAACTTCTTCAGCGCTTAACTGACCACACAAAGCTGTAGTTCACCGTCTTTTTGTTGCTTCTGACGCCTTATTAAATGAAACTTTATATTTTTGTTCAGTCGCTTGTATACCTTCAAAAAATATATAGAAATAAAATATTTTACAATATTATAACATCATAATGTTTAGCCTTCAAATATAAAACTACTTTTAGATAAATTAATAAAAACAAAATTCAAGTTAACCATAAAAAATGTCAGTTTTTCAAATAATAATAATATACTGGTGAATATATCTTACCTGCTTTAGTAGCATTTTTCTCAATTTGCACTAAATTAAATTCGACATCTTGTTTAAACCATTCAGCATATTTATTTTCGAAAACACTATAATTTCTTTTATTTTTTGGGAGAGTAGATAATCTACGCTTAACATTGTTGAAGAAATTTTTCCATAATATTAAAGAGACTTCAGTCTTTTCGGTAACACTTAATTCTAAACTATTACTCAAGTAAGACACAAATACATCAGCTTGTTTTGCAAAATCTAATGTATAATTTATCTAATGTATAATTATTTTTTAAAATTAAAAAAATTTTGTGGCGTTTTATATTAAATGAACGTATTTTCAAAATACTGTTTGTGATCGCAAACAATCGTTCTTAACCAAGAATGAATTTGAGTTTTCATCAGGCAAAACTAAACTACGAGGATTGATTTAAAAAAATAAAACTATGTACTTTTGACTTTTACCGCGCATTAATAAATAACATCCAGGAATATCCTACTCTATGCTAAATGAAATACTTTCTGCGAAAAATAATAAAATAATTTAATAACGGTAGTTCTAAACGAAGCTATAAACGATTATTAATGAAAGCACAGTTACAAAAATATCATAACTTGTATTAATATTGTCAAGTTTTGATAAATCAAATAATAAGTTTTATATTACATTATACAATATTTTTATTACATAATGTAATGCGCACAATGATTTTTTTTTTTTTAATCAGAATAAATTTAAAATGAGTTTTTATCAGACAAAATTAAACTACGAGAACCAATTTATAAAAAAAAAATTTGTACTTTTGTCATCTACTGTGCACAAAAAATAAAACCTAGGAATTATACTCTAAGAAAAATAAATACTTAGTGAAAATATCAAATCAATTTGATAATTATAGTTATAAACCATTATTATTAAAAATACAGTTACAAACATTATCATCATGTTTTTTTGTTATTATAATTATCAAGTTGATATATGTATATATGTATGTATGTGTATAAAAATATATATATAAATATGTATATATATGGATGCATAGACACACGTGTGTGTGGATGCATTTATTTATTTATTTATTACACATGCACATCTTTACACCCTTACGTTGTATAAATAAATATACATATATGACTTTAAGGGTACTTTTATTGAAAAATTCAGAAAATTTTACCAAAAAAGTATATTTATGTTTATAGTGAAAAATGCTTCCCTGAAGAGCTATGAATTAATTAATTAGTGCTGAAAACCCAATTATTGCCAAAATTGACATCTTTGGCTCCCTACCATTTTGGTAAAGAGTAATTTAAAAATCTGAAAATATTCAGGTGCACTGGAAACTGTTTCTGGAACATATTTACCGTAGGTTGAAGAAGCAACAAATTTTTGATCTTTGATTTGACCATGAACGACCTATATATAATATATTTTTGTTATATATAATATATAAGTGCACGCTAGTAAATACTGTGCCCACATCTTATTTATTATGGTTAAAAATGTAAAATACAACGATCTAACTTATTATCGGTAAAATCGAAAAAGGACATTCTAAATGAGGTCAGGTTTTGAGGTGGGACAAAAAATATAGACGTCCGCGGGTTTCGGGGGAAACGGATTCGGAAACTAGGCATTCTGACGAAGATTTTCCTACCCTTGATTTTTTTTTCAAGCATTTCTTCGAGTGAAGACAGCCCGTGATCATTTTTTGGATTTTCTGGCCCACTGTGCGCCGCCTGCGCAGTAGGTCGCAGAAAATTGTAACGACAAGCGAGCTGCCGGAGGAGCAACGAATTGATAAACGTAAGCCCGGCTGACCGAAGGGCTCGACTAAGGCGAAAGTCGAAGATAAGGCAGAAATATCACCCCGAAAGACGCGTGCGAAGTGTTGAAATATTAAATTTATTTTGTCAAGCGTATGTCGACTAAGCAGTGCAATACACTAGATAGAATGCCACAGCTAAGCTGTGCGATGGACTGAGCATCAGAGAATGCTGAATTGTAAAACTGCGCTAAATGAAGAGTGAATATAAAAGCGGTAGTGTAAGTTGAGAAAGTTAGTTGGAATGTAGTCGTCATAAGAAATCATGTATCGGTGCTTATATCTGTATCAATAAAAAAATATTTTACACTTTTTTTTACATGGTAGCAAAGCGTGGTTGCGAAGAAGAGATCCGTGGTTGTAAAGAAGAGATCCTTAGCTGCATAGAAGAAATACATTTTTATATATTTATAATACATTGAGCGTATACAGTTCGCTCAATTCGTTGCGAGGTTGTCGTCGCCTCTCTATTGCGCGGCGCAAATTATCCACTTGTAACGTGCAGTCGAACTGCCTGAATAGGCAGTTATTCAGGCAGTTCGACTGCACGTTACAAGTGGATAATTTGCGCCGCGCAATAGAGAGGCGCCGACAACCTCGCAACGTGGCAGGTCGAGCCGCGAGTAGGCGCACAGGAGGGGGAGCAGTTCGCGTGGGGAGCGCGCGCAGCGCTGGCCCCGCGGCCACGTGTTGCCGCGTCGGGAGAGCTCGGCCTCTTTCGCTCCGCAACGCTGCTACGGATAGGACGTCTGCGCTGCTCACCGAGGTTTTCTATTGTCTCGTGACACCTGTACCCGCGCGCCATTGCAGCTCGTATTCGATCTCGCTATCGTAGCAAGTAAGTAAAAGTGTACTTAGCGTGCGAATACATTAGTGCGGCTGTGCCTCGGATGAACGCATCGCGACACGGTTAGTGCGACGCAATGCACTTTGACGGTCGTGGCAAGGGCGGCGAGTCGAGTGTCGTGAGGTCTCGTCGCCTGTTTCAAATTTTGTAAGCTCTCGTTTTTCCTCGCTATCGTTCATTTCACGCTATCGTACTCTCCGCTCAAGCTACCGTTTGTCTTTCCATGCTCTCGCTCTCGCACAATTCCCCGCTATCGTTACCCATGTATTGTGCATATTCCCTCGCTATCGCTCTCACCTCGTATTGTACCTCCCCACTATCGTTTCCTAACCCCGCCATCCCTATCAGCTACCGATTACTGCGTGCTATCGAGCTACCGTTAGTAAGTAAGTTAGCGATTAGGTTAAACTAGCTATTGATAGAGTTTCCGTAAGTAGCCGTCAGAATGCACGAGGTGCGCGGAGAGGGCGGACAAGTGGTGTGTCGTCGCGCGGTCGTGTCGAGGTCGTCGCCTCGTGAGGTGGCTTTCGAGGAGTCAGTATAGAGTACGGGTTTTTCACGATGCGGTATGTGGAAAAATAAGCGTCTGATGGGCCGGGGAAGTCACATAACTCGCGAGGATACGCCGCGACGGACGCGCTGGTCGTCGAGGCCGGTAGACGACCAGAGAGGCGAGGCGGGTATTCGCCCGCACAGACAAGTCGGCGGACGGCGCGCTGACGAGCGTGGCGGTGGCGTCGATTGCTCAGTGGTCGCGGGTGATCTCCCCGGAGGGGGGTTAGAATTATTAAAATCGTTGCGGGCCGGCGTGTAGAAGTTCGCTCTTACTCACGAGGACCTCGATCGGCGGCGTGGCGTGCCGTATAGTGGTTTAGTTAGTTCAGCGTAGTGCCTCTGGACTGTAGAGGCCGCAGGCTTTCGGCAGGTTGCCGTGGTTGTTAAGAGGAGAAATGAAGAATAAATACGACATATCATATCCGCAGCAAGCCTTAATGAGTTTTATGACCCACGACCCTGTTCGATACTCCACCCTTTCCTTAGAGCTAGCCGAGCTCATCTCCCACGCCGTCGGGTCCCAACACACGGTGGCGCTCACACGGAAAGGGGATCGCGGAATCCCTGGCATCTCGATGCCTGGCGCCCTGGGCCGAGGCGGCCCGCCACCGTGTATGCATTGGAGCGTGACAGCGCGCGAACATAGATTTAAGAACGCTGGACTGCGCTAGCAGACCCCAGTGTTTCAACAAATAGATCAGATAATCGGAAGAAAGCGAGAATTGTTGTGAGAGGTTTCCAATAAAGTGAAGTTTTGAAAGATATATATTCACCAGTAGCAAGAATACAAACATTGAAATTATTATTAGCTTAATTTTGTCAAAATGATTTAATGATTGTACAAATGGATGTAGAAATAGCGTTTTTAAACGGTTATGTAAAATCAGAAGTATAAGTAAAACAACCGAAAGGCTATGCTCATGGAACAGATAAAGTTTGTAAATTAGAAAAAGCATTATATGGTTTGAGAAAAAGCCCGAGAGCTTGGTATGAGTGCTTCGATGATTATATAAAAAAATTGAAATTTAAAAGAAGTGAAAGTGATTATTGTTTATATACAAATGATGAAAAGATTAGTGTTATTTATTTAATATTGTTCGTTGATGATTTATTAATATACGGGAAAAATAAGAAAAGACTCGATGAAGTCAATACTGAACTATCAAAGAAATTTGCTATGAAAGATTTGGGTGAAGTAAATACGTATTTGGGTATAAATATCAAATATATTTATGAAATAGGGTAAATAACACTGGACCAAAGTTAATATATAAAGTCATTTGCCAGGAAATATAATATCGTAGAAGCCAAACTATATTGTATACCGATGGAACAAAATTTGAGTTTAGAACCCGCACAGGCAGCATCAAATGATTTAAAATATAGAAATATAATCGGAGCATTGTTATACATAAGTACGGGAACAAGATTAGATATTAGTTATAACATAAATTACTTGAGTCGTTTCCAGAATTGTTATTATGAAACGCATTATTAATATGCATTGAGAATTTTAAAATATTTGTACTTAACAAAGAAACTTAAGCTAACGTACAAGAAAGATATAAATGCTGAGGATTGTTTTGTTGATACTGACTGGGCTAGAGATAAGAATGATAGAAAATCTACGACTGGATATATAATAAGAATTTTCGGAAACGTTGTTTACTGCAAATCCAGAAAACAAGGAAGCGTCACGAAATCGTCGACAGCTGCAGAATATGTAGCTTTATCAGAATCCGTGAGTGAAAGTAAAATAATTAAAAAATTTATTGAATGATTTTAAAGTTAAAATTGAAAACCCAATTAATATTTATGAAGATAATTCTGGAGCAATTGCGATAGCCAAATTTAATAATATGACGAAAAATTCAAAGTATACAGAAATACATTATCATTTTGTAAATGAATGTCATGAACAAGGAATTATTAAAATTGTAAAAGTAGACTCAGAAAACAATATCGCAGATATTTTAACAAACGCTCTAAGACGTAATCAATTCGAAAAATTTAGAAAAGTATTAAGAATTGTTTCATAAGTCTTGACGCATAAATTTAAAAAGGTGTGTTGAAATATTAAATTTATTTTGTCAAGCCTATGTCGACTAAGCAGTGCAATACACTAGAATCCCGGTTGAAAATAATTAGGTGAATTTAGTATATTATATTGTTACATAATTTTATTACATATTTTTATTATATGGTTCTCTAGTCCCAAATATTCATGTAATAAAATCATATACTAAAATTATGTATAGTAAAAATATATATAACAATATGATTTATGAGGGAAATGACACATATACATATAGCATTACAAGGTAAAAAGTAGACAAAATGATAATGAATATTTTAAAATTAATATGTACACATATTTTTTACATATTTACCATATTTTATTAATAATATAAATTAGGACCAATAGATAAATATGTACAATTATTGGCATTCACAAAATACATATTTTTTTAATTCTATCAGTTTTAATAGCTATATCATCGTGAGAAATATTTACAACTCTTTTTACAGATCAACAGTCTATTAAGAAATTCTCAGCATTTACAATATTACATATTACATATTTTTTCGTTGTGATTTCGACAACAATACATTGCTGTATCCAAATGAAACGATCGTCGTCAGTTGTTGCGATTAAATTATTCGACTTAAGCCTTGGTCTCCTGCTGGACGTGTAGAGGAATT
Organism: Nasonia oneida; assembly: GCA_037356405.1. Taxonomy (NCBI): domain Eukaryota; kingdom Metazoa; phylum Arthropoda; class Insecta; order Hymenoptera; family Pteromalidae; genus Nasonia; species Nasonia oneida. The sequence goes on along the minus strand of JAZHPH010000134.1, from coordinate 268,758 downwards.
CTTCTTGAATCATTCTAAAACATCGCTAAAAGCGAAACGGTTTGCTTTTCACATAAGGCACTCGCCGATATTTAAAGGTTCGCTGATAAACACACACATAGAAACACATATGCACATAAAGTATGCAGATATTCAATTATTGTTGATAAATTCATTTAATTGTAATGGGGTAAGACTTGACGATGAGAGGAAACATCGTCTTTTTATGTTCTAATTACCGGTTGTGTTATCGGATGGTTTTTTCAATATACTGACCATGCTTTATACAAGAAATTCGTATTCTTATGAAACAGATCAATTTTTCAGATTCGTCAATTGCATAATCTAAATAAAACAACTCAGTTTCATTCGAATACTTTTATTGATCTGCTGCAGCAAAAAATAATGTTGAATTTGAATGACCATTGATTTGTGTATAAAAGATTTCAGGGATTGTAATGATAATAACATATAAAATTTATAAGTTAATACGATTAGAAAATAATAATCAACGGGACCTTTTTCGCCATAGCATTATTCCAGCTAAGGAAACAGACAAAACTATTCCTGATAAATACTGCACTACGGGATAATACTTATTTAACATGGTGGGTCAGTATTTATTTGTTTCTGTTCCTTTTTACGTGTAACGGGACTAATCTTCAGTCACGACAGTAGCAGCCCTACTGAAAAAAATCAGACGACAATCAACTGATAATCAGCTGATAATCAGCTGATAATCAGTTGAGTGTCGTCTAATTTATTTCGTAGGAAGCACTTTCATCTGTATAGCAGCTACGCCTACGCTGGAGCTGGAACGGCAGTACGACACTGCAACGAACGACAGTCCCGCCATCTACAACATGTTGTACGACATTTATGAAGGTTTATGTCACGTTGTTGCGGCCTATAGTTTTGGACTTGTTGAACGACGACAGCGCCACTGTGTGCTCTCTCTTAAATTGATGTGTTTTTATCTAAATAGTTCTTAATTCTGTTACTATAGGGTTAAATGAGATTTATATTTATAGAGCAAATTATATCACCCTGTGCGTTAAAAGTATAAGCTAATTTTAGCAAATTAATAATTTTAAAATTTTCCGTAAAAGCCATGGAGTCATGCTACCGAATTGTGTATGGAGTGAAGTTGTCTTGGATTTCTAATAGTGTTATTCGATAGTTATATTTATGTAGTTTTTGAGTCGAATCGTTTGTCCAATTTTAATATTGAAGTTTACACTCCATATTTAGTTATTACATATTTTAGATTTTAGTTTGTTTTGACTTTTCAATTTTCAATTGTAAATTATATTGCATATATTGTTGGTACATAATAATATTGTTCGATAGTTAGTGTTTTTTTCTAATTATAAGTGATATATGTGCGTGTATGTATATAATTTGTTGAATTTCACAAGTGTTCCATGTATGCGTATCCTGCCTTCAATAAAGTACTTCAATGGAATTATTTGATAAGTGATTTATTATAAATTAAAAACAAAAATTATTGTGTAAAACTTTTTTTATTAAGCATTTACTTTGTGGAATTTATTTTATTGTTGCAGGTTCTTCAATGTTTATGATGTTTGTAGCAGATAAATTTTTCTATCAGCCACTTAACTAGTAAAGTATATTATTTTTAATTTATTAAAATTATTATTTATCTTGTATATGAATGATTTTATTGCATTTTATTGCAAAGTATGTCATTTATATTTCATTATAGTCAAAAATTGCACAAAAATTTGTTTACGGTTAAAATTATGATTAAACCCTGTTGAAAATAATAACGTCATTTGACGCTACATATTGGAACCTTTAATGACGTCATTATTTTCAAGAGGTTGTACTTCTAAATACTTATACTCTTAAATACTTCAAAATTGATAAAATGGTTGCCTATATAGGTGCTACCATCCGAATGGTAGTACGGAAAATGGGGGCTAATGCCAAAGAAATATTGTTTTTTAAATATTTTTTGTTTAATAAAATAATTAAAAATTATAGCGTCAAATGACGTCATATAATGACGTTATTATTTTCAACAGGGAAATATTGTTCTTATTTTAATTTTTATTATTATTATATTTTTTTTTTTTTAATGCAATAATGATTGTTATTTATGATTGTTATAATTTGCTATGTATAATCTAGTTACAATATAATTAATGTATACAATGCATAAATTACAATTTAGTAAAAGTATCTTGTTCAATATTTGGGGAAGTTGATTTTGTGATGCAGTAACCATATATCATTGAGTTAATGATTTACATTTTTATAATTTATATGTATTTTTATAATTATGAGGCATAGTGTTACGTTCAGAGCAAGCAAGATTAAAGATTTATCGTTTTAGACTTTGTGTTTATATGCGGTAGTTGTATATGTATGTTATACACATCTACATATATGTAAGTGTTTAATGGACGCAAGAGTATAATAAAATATTCACCAATTCAAGATTTTAAGTAACATGCAAATTTTAGATATATACAGGGTGTTTCATTTTAATCCGACCACGACAAAAAACCATGAAAAAACTAATTTTAACGAAAAATGACCTTAATAAAAGTTGAAGGGGGTAAAGGGGGCAATCGAATGACACAAACACCTA